>JAANYP010005136.1:0-566819 GCA_020465985.1 Centrapalus pauciflorus
ATATATATATATATATATATATATATATATATATATATATATATATATATATATATATATATATAATATTAGTTATTGCTATAATTAAAAGTTATTAAATTTGTTTTACTAATATTGTATCTATTTTTATCATATTCTAATAAATTTATAAATGCATAAAACAATTTTTTTGATTATTAATAAAATAATATTTAGATAATTAAATTTTGTTGAAAAGATAAGCTTTAGAGTATTAAATATAAATATAAATTTATTTCAAACAAATCTTAATAAGATAATATTTAAATTTAAAATAATAAATTGTCAATAACACGTGGCACCATAAGAATGTACATGTAATGATTAAATATTAGTTTGTAACTCACGTATTACGTAAATATTTTTAATAAAATATATTGATATAACATGTATATAAATAAAAGTAAAAACACCCAACCGTTCATATATAATATATTTTTAATTGATACAAATTGATATTTTAGTTTATATATAATACATTACTTGTATACTTTATTACCAATTAATATTTATAGATTATAATTAATAGACTGTGTTTATACTTTTGAAAACTATCTTTAATTATTATATGGATGTATGTTTTTAAGGCAAAAATTTATAACTACACCAATAAGGAAGTTGCTTTGAGGGAAAGCAACAACATCAAAAAAAGTTCTACATGTAACTATAACTAACAGAAGACTGCTATAATAATTCTTACGACATATCTAGATTCCAAGGCCATCTGATCCAATTACTCCACTTCGGATCATGCTTTCCACTTTGATTTTGAAACCAGAACAAACCCACTTTTGAACACTGAGGAATAAATCTATATTACTCAGCACCTCTTTAACATGATCTTCTGCAAAAGATTTGATTTCTCCATCTCCAAATTTCCAGATCACTACATACATTAGACCATGAAGAACTTAGCCCTCCTTTTTACTGCAAGCGTATAATTCTTGTAGAAAACCATATAATTGACAGACAATCGATTTGGTAGATGTGTATCCCACCAGCTTCAAATCTTACATCAAATGCCTTGAATTTTTGAGAGTTTATAAAATTGAATGGATTCATGAAAAGAATCACAGAACGTGAAAGAATTGTATGTGATTAGTCTCGGTGATTATTGTGGTAAGTATAATTATAAAAATCGTATTACATCTAAATCTACTTGGTTTTAAGTAAGAAATTTAAGATGTCTATTCTATTAATGGACAATATATCATGTTTAGTTAAGTTGATGTGGTTTTCTTGTTTAGTTGATTTCCCTAGGCTCTTTGTATTTCGTTTATATAAAGAGTTGAACGCAAATGATATATTAAGAGGGGAAATACATTTTCTAATATGGTATCAGAGTTTGATCCATAACCTTAATCTCTCCTGATGATGCCCATCCAAAGACTAACCTTCAGTTGCCACCTTTCTCCTCTCTTTTCATCACACCCCAACCATTTCGCATCTGCCACATTGCTGCAATTTCCTGCTCGTTGGTTGTTGCTGCCTTCTCTAAAACCCCAAACACGTTCTCTGCCACCCTAATATATTTGCTTCATACCGCTGCCTTCGCTGCCTCCCTAATATCATTGTGTTCTTTTCAACCCAAACTTGTGTTCATCGTGTTTGGTGAGGATAACCGTCACAAATCCGCTAAAACTCGCTACCCCTCGTGTCTGCCGGCCATATGCCTTCAATAGTTATTTTCTTTTCTGTTGCTATTGTTCCTGTCTCTGTTCTGATTCTGCATTCCGTTTTTCAGTTCCAATTCTTCATTCCCATTTTTTGTTTCATTCTCCATTCCATTCACATTCCCTATTCCAATTCTTCATCCATTTCCTTTGTTTCGATTCTCCGTCACTATTTCGGTACCCTGTCCTTCAATGTCGACAAAGACTCCTCCTCCTTGCAATGAAGCTTTCGTTCCCGCTGTTTGCCGGCTCAGCTCCAGCTTGAATGTTCGTGATCCTTCCGCTCAAAGTATGGGGGCATATTAACAGACAATATATCATGTTTAGTTCAGTTGATTTGGTTTCTTTTGTTTATTTTGATATGGTTTCTTTTCATTTAGTTGATTTGGTTTCCTTAGACTCTTTGTATTTCGTTTATATAAAGAGTTGAATACAAATGATATATTGAGATCAAAAGGAAATATATTTTCAAGTACATTCATGAGAATGGTACCCCAAAAGTTATTTTTAATATTTAACTTTTTAATTATTTTCCCTAACCTATTTTCTTTTCAACTATTTAATTATCTTTGATAAATTTATCATTTAACTCGTTTTATATTAAAAGAGATTTAATCAACTCCTAACTCTCCTAAGCCACGTTTGTCAAGTTTATATAAATTCCAAATTAAAATAATCAATTCACGAATTTTCTATTATAATAATGAAAGTCTGAAATCATAAATTAACACGTAAATGAAAGAGAAATCCGGTAATCCATCAATCATTTTCATTATCCTTTCCGGTTTCCACCGCCCTTTTCTTGAGTGCAATGGCGGCCTTGCTCTTGTTTCACTCGTATCTTTGACTCACCTGAGTTCAAGATTCCTATTTTGACTCGTGCATAAATTTATTGACTCTAAACCAAAATATGGTACGCAAAACACCCATCCAACTTTAATTGTGTTTTTTACTTTTTTTAATCAGCATTTCTTTAATTTCTAATTCTACATACAGAAACAACAACAATTAATTGCCAATGTCATAAAGACTTAAATCAATTAAATATGAAACAACAATTAAAAATATATATATTTATATATTCCTTTCATTTCATTGACATATATACTTTTATACAAACAAACATGCATAAAAAAAGTGATCAGTAGAAATTCATATAACTTAATTTTCTACAAAAATAACTTAATACTAATTAATTAATTAATCTCTCACTAATCATGACAAACCCTTAACTCTAAAAAAAGACATAAAGGGTTGTGCATGGATGATTAATTTGAGTAGTAAATAATATACTATTAATATTTGGATATTATATAACTACTTAATTAACTAATTAATTAATCAACAATGTAAATAAATAAAACCTAATTATAATTTATCAATTAACAAGCTGCGGATGGATTAGTGAAAGGATTAAAGAATTGTGGCTTCGGAAAAGGGCGGTTCTTGGCGGATGAAGTGGTGTCTCCGATACGTTCACATGACGGACACATGGTGAGGGTGGCCGCCGGCAGCTGCATATACAGTGGCTGACTTGAAAGTTTC
Source organism: Centrapalus pauciflorus (assembly GCA_020465985.1). Classification (NCBI taxonomy): domain Eukaryota; kingdom Viridiplantae; phylum Streptophyta; class Magnoliopsida; order Asterales; family Asteraceae; genus Centrapalus; species Centrapalus pauciflorus. The sequence continues at coordinate 3,237 of JAANYP010005136.1, forward strand.
ACTGCTTTGAGTTCTTGAAGCTCTTTGTGGAGTCTACTGTTTTCTTCTTTTAATGCTTCACAGCATTTCTTCAAGTATTCACAATCCACTTCTGTTTGCTTCAGCTTTGTCCTTTAATTACAAAATTAAAAAAACAATCAATATTATTTAATATAAATTGAGTTCCTAATTAATACATTTGATTAATCAGTTGAATATTAATAATTATAATTGTTAGATAATTAATTATAAATATTAATTAGCTAGAAGAACCCACACGCATACTAGCTTTTGGTTTCTTGTTGAGACCTCATTTGTTATTAAATTTTTTTTATTTCCTTTTTTTAATTGTTTTCTGAATTATTGAATATATACGTACAAAATATATTTGATACAATATTGTTTTCTTGAATTTTGTGACATTAATCTGTTGTAGTTGGAGAAAAATAAATTATGTGGATATAAAAAGATGAATACACAAATACGTACAATGAATTGAAATTCATTTATGACGCAATATATCGTGACGTAAGGAGTGTTTCCTATATGTCTGCTGAAGAGAACTACACGCAATTCATTAAATTGACAGGTTAACGTATAATCACTGTACGTACAACTTCAGTTTTGATTCTTTTCGAAATACAAAATTTAAAAATTAATTTTTACTTGTTTTTTTTTTTTTAAAGATTTTGATTGCTATATATCACAAAAAGTTTTATTCCAAAGTTAAAATTAAGACAAGTATGATATTCATAAGTTAATTATTAATGTTCTTCGTTAGAAGAAATAATTTTGTAAACCTATTTAACCAATGATTATATCAACTTAAAGTTTTCTTGTAATTATATATACATTATCAAAGAATTATATATATCAACTTCGATAAATGTAATTTTTATTTTCAACATATGTAAAATAATTAATCAATATAGAATACTTTTTAAGGAAAATAAATAATATATATGCGATAATACTGTTTTCAAAATTTTACATATTTTGTTTTTGGTAAAGATAGAAGCTTTTTAATTCTTTTTCAAAAAAGAAAAGAAAAGAAAAGTTAGTTCAACCTGATGATAAAATCTTGACGTTTTAAGCTTGAATTTATATATGGGTATTACCCGAAACCAACTATATATGAATGTGGACGGGTAAATATGTGGCTGATTCGATGTAGATTTGTAGAGATGTTAAGTTGTTAGAAGGTTAAAGAAAACGATAATTGGATACTATACCTGGCTCTACGATTTTGGAACCAAACTTCGACTTGCCTAGGCCTCAACTTCAACTCCTTTGCAAGTTCTTGCTTTTGTTTCTGCTAATAATCAACACTAATCATCGTTAGTTTTAATAATAAATCACGACAAATTATTAACGTTGTACGTATATATGAAAATTAAAAGAGATTTATATATTGATGATAATTAAAAACAGCGCTCTAGTGCATACAGGATTCAAAGTACTATGATGTTTGAAAGCTTCTTCAAGAAGTGCAGACTGAGCTTTTGTAAGCCTGAGTTTCTTCCTACCATTAACAATACCATCATCATCTTCTTCGACTTCATGATCAACATGACTTGTTGTACTAATAATTCTTGATGAAACCCTTTCAGAATCTTCACTTTTAACCTCTCTTTCTCTCTTGACACACACACTTGCCACCGAGAACGACGAACCACCGCCGCTAACACTATCTTGCCGGTACAAACCACTGCCACCGCCACCGGAAAGTGCCAAGGTTAGGGAGGGATCAAAACTCAAAGTGCTACTAGGCTTCTTGGTGGTGTTGATGGAGGTGTTTTCCACCAAGGTCAAGGATGATGATGATGAATTAAGACCTAATTCTAACACAATACCCTTGTTAGAAACACTATCAAATCCCATTTTTTTTTTTTTTTAATATAGCTTTCTTGATTTTCAAAAGATTTGTAAGAATTTTGATGAAAGGTATTATGAAGAAAGGGAAGGGAAGAGAGGAAATATAAGAAGGTAAGGGAAATAATTGGTTGGAATGTGGGGTGTGATTATGATGATCAATAATGAAATGAATAAATGGGTAGAAAATAAATAGTATGTGGGGGATGGAATTATGAAGGTCAAGAAAATTATAAACCAATAATTATTATTTTATTCGTATGTTTGATAAAATCATAATAATTAACTTGATGTATAATTCAAAACTAGTTTGAAATATGTGAAATGTAATTCGAAGTAATTTAAATTTAATTTATAATATATAATAGTTGAATGATTGAGATTTTGAAACTAGAAGGTATCCTCAAGAAAGTGTTTTACTTCATAACCGCTTTACTTTTTAATTTATTTTTGCGGTTCAAAAAAATTTATTATATATAATAGTTGAATGATTGAGTTATGAATTGGCTTTTAAAGCTAGCTCAGGGTATTTCTTGTGTGAAATGTTAGGAATCTAAAATTGATTATAAATAATAGGAATGATAAATTCATTTAATCATAGATTTTGGTGAAATCTAAAGACACATTTGTTCATTATTTTTAACGCAAATTACCAAGAAATGTAATATAAAATTCAAAATTTGTCAATAAATGTAATGTAAATTCTTTTAGGCCAAGAAAAATAACATAAAATTTAAATTTGACAAAAAAGGGTATTGATGACAAATTAAGAAGATAAAATTTTAATTTTATGCTCCCCTTTTGGTAAGCGAATAATATTTGATTATCTTTCTTGGCCTGAAATTTAAATTTCATGTTCTTTCTCCGGTAAAATAAAATTTTATATTACCTTTCTTGGCAAAATAAATTTTACAATACCTTTATTGTCAAATTTTGTATTTTATATTACCTTTCTTGGTAATTTTTCCTTATTTTTATAATCAAAATTTTCTAAATAAATTACAAGCAAATTACAATTCATTTAAAATCTCTTTCGTGAGTCAAACTCCTCTGAAGTATATTAATTGCATATTTATCATCTTATCATTAGTGTTATATTATAATACTAAGATCTATATTGATTCTATACCAAACTAAGGTTATATATATATGTGTGTGTGTGTGTGTGTGTGTGTGAGGAAAATTACCAAAAATGTAATATAAAATTCAAAATTTGACAATAAAAATATTGTAAATTTTTTTTTGGAAAATTGTAATGTAAAATTCTATTTTGACCGACAAATGACATGACATTCAAGTTTTAAGTCAATATCAAAATAATAATATTTTATTATTTTACCAAAAAAGGAAGCATTAGTGTAATATACACATGTCATTTTGATAATTAAAACATTTTATTTCATACAAAGTGTAATATACACATGTCCATAAATTCATTTGAAATTTATTACGATACATGATATTATTTCATAACAAAATTCCAATATTTAACAGTAGGCACACATGTTTTGTTAATGTATTTTAGAACATGTGAATATTATATTTTTGCATGGAACATTTTTATTTTTATGAACATGTATATTGTATTTTTTATATGAAATAAAATCTTTTTATCATAATATATATGAATATTTAATATGAAAAAAAAAAGATATTTTAATATAAGGAAAAAAGAAAGAAAGAAAGAAAGAAAGGTCTCATTTTCTCTCTATACATGAGTTGACCATATGAAACAATAATAATTGCTCTTTCTCGTGATGAACAATCTAGGAAACTTCAACATTCTGGTTACTTTCTTTTCTCCTATAATTTAACCACATATTGAACATTTATTTTGACTTATTTATGTTTGACAATATTTTCTTCCTCTAGCATTTCGTACAATTTTTTAAATGAACAAGAACGACTTGAAATGCCTGTTAGACCGTCAGGCTGATCGGTGTCCGGAGGAACACTGAATATGCGTTATTCTTTTTCTACACACATATATATAATCAAGATAAAATTTTCAAATTTTTTGGATAAGTGTTGGCGGCCAAAATTAATAATTTTTTAATTTTTTTCATATTTATAAATATTATTAACTGAGTAACTAATTTGGTTTGTGTGAACCTCTCATTTAACTCGTTATGTGTGAAAACTTCAATCAATCACATGCCATTATCAAAATTAAATTTTAATTAAAATCAAATCCAATTCAATCTAATATAATCTAATCTAACTAGTCTAATTTATAATTAACTTAAATACAATAAACTCATTTTTTATAATTAATATTTCATGTGTTTTTGTAAAAAAAAACTTTATTCTAACCCATGTATTGCATGGGTATATAATCTAAGACATGATATATATATGTATATATATAGCATTATAATCAGCATCCAAATATCATACTCTGATTAATGGGTATTAGGATAGAAAGTTGAAAATGATGGGTATCTCCAATGTTTTAAAATGGACATGGTTAAGAAAGAAAAGTTGATGTTGCGGTGAGGTGAGGTGTTTAAAATAGTAAATTCGGGAAGGGTGAGTACACCCCTCACTCTAATAGTGTGAATGATCATTCATTGGACGATCATTCACATAAATATACATGAATATTTACACAATTTTTAAGGACGTAGAAAGTCTGAATAGATATGAAATTCATCGGACGATCATTCACATAAATATACATGAATATTTACATAATTTTTAAGGACGTAGAAAGTCTGAATGGATATGAAATTCATTGGACGATCATTCATATAAATATACATGAACATTCACATAATGTTTAAGGACGTAAAAAGTTTGAATGGATATGTAATTCATTGGACGATCTATACATGAACATTCACATAATTTTTAAGGACGTAGAAAGTTTGAATGGATATGAAATACACATATCATGTGTGTACCGTTAAATTATACATAATTATAAAAATAAATTAAAAAAAGTTTTTAATGTTATACATTTGGATGCAATTAACTTTAAGAGATATTTTTCTGAATCTATATATATGTACACACATATATGGATGATTGATTTGTAAAGATGGGGACTCAAAATCATTTGGGAAAAGAAAACTTACCCTAAAAATGATTCGTGCGACTTTTGTCACCCATTGCAAATTACAAAATATCTTCTACTATTTCCAATATATTCTCACTTCATTTTTAATGATTCTCTAAACCCTTTTTAATGTCCTCAAGCATCATGCACTCGAAAGCACTTAACAAATTTTGTACACATTCAATTCTTGGAGTATCTTTTACACATTAAAACGTTTATTTCATTGTCAACAAAAAGAAATAAATCATAACATGCACCAAACACATTTTTATTTGCATGTGACATGTGTATATATTTAAGAAGAATCAATAAATTCAATGATTAATACAATAATGTTATTGTACTTAATTTGTTACTTATATGCATATATACTAATTTAAAATAAATATAAAGTAAGCATATATATGTTCTAGGATCCCTACCAACTAGTCCTACATACCACAATTAACATTAATCAGATTATGATATTTGGACCTCTGATATGAACTCTATGACCCCACACTCACTCAAATTATCGATCGGGGACACAACAATTTAATGAAAAGAATAAAGAAACCAAAGTCAATAATTTAATCCAATAGGTGTGAGATAATTTGAAGGCTAAATACAAAGTTGTGACATGAATAAATTCTAGAATAACTTTAATAATGATATTCAATTCATTGTTATATATGCCAATTGTTGCTTTAATAATGCTATATATATTCATTATTGAATTGTAGCATTTATCTTGTGCTTGAAATGCATGTTTTTTGGTTTAAATTCTATGGATCCATTATTCTGTATCATGTCCATATATAATTTTTAACCAACAACACAAAACTAGTAAATAAATAACATTTATGTCACCGTAAAACATGAATAAATTAAATATTTTTAGATATATAGAAATTTAGGTACATACTTATCAAAACTATGTCTTTATTTTAGTGTTTGCTTACACATAAATGATTACTTACGTTTCATTGTTGAATAAACATTATTATATAATTTATGTTGATTTATAGTATCATGACATTTGACAGTATAATTTCAAGCTGGATTTCCAATTAATGAAATGTCGTTTAATTTTTTTTCTTTTCTATATTATGGCAAACCATGCATCGCCCTTAATATATTATTGGTCGAAATTACCATAGTTGGATGGATTTTATATTTGCTTGCTTATTTGCTAACTTTCAAAAATGGGGTTGTGGTGGTGATAGATGACATATATATAGCATTCTTAATTTATGAGTTGAGTATGGGGAAGATTAGCTCGACAAAGATGTGCACTATAGATATTATCAATGATTTATGACTTGTACGTTGTGGTTTATAATTAATTTTCTTTTACAAAAGCGTTAAATATATTATTAGACGTACAAACTAATCTCATGATAATTATTATATTAATGAACGTTCACCGTATATTAAGCAGCTCTTAAATAGCTTGGCTCATTGCATCTTTAAAAAGTAACTCGGCTCATTACATCTATGAAACAGACCTATTTTTTATTACAGAAATTAAAATGAAATGAATAAGTTTAAGTGATGATATAAAGGGTTTAATTATTTGATGCTCAAGTTTAAAAGGTGATGGGAATGGGGGAAGAACTGTCAATGGGCTTCCTTTATTTCATACCAATAATCATTATATTAAATTATTCTGTACTAACATTAAATTTAGTGTTTTTTTAGAAATTTCTTATTAAATTCAACTGAAAATGTTAAGACTTAAACACATTCAAATTTTGGATTTATAAAATATAATTATAAAAGAAGACCAATAAAGAAAACAAATACATAAATTGCATATTTAATTTATATGCAATCCGTTTGTTTGCAGTTTGTTGCGTGTTGATCACATAGCTAGGTCATTGAATTAATTGGTTAAATGCAAGATTGCCAAATAATATTATTTATTGTACTCAACTACATATAGTTAAGAAATAAATTTAATAAAACAAAAAATTTTAATTCAGTATTACGTTATATGCATTTGTGGATACCTAGTTAATTCATTTACTATATTATTTTATTTTAAAAAATTAAGGGAATTTTTAAACTTTCTAAATAATAAATATTTTTTGATAAATTATATGTTGGGTTTAAAAAATTTCAACAATGTGTTGTGCAAATCAAATCCCTTAATAGTTTTTAATTGTTAGGGTCGATCAATTTTGTGGATTTGTTTATTAAATGTTAACAAATAATAAAAAGTTTAAGTTAATATATTGATAAAATAATATATATGTTTCCATCAACTTTATTTAGTGGATGCTAACTTAATTTCTTTTCTTGTACATGTGTGATTTGGTCTCCAGCACATTGTTTGAACATGAAAAAGAGGTTGAAAGTTTGGATAATTACAACTTTTTCGTATGTTTGTATACTAAAACGACACTAATATTAGACTATATATATTATATATATATATATATATATATATATATATATATATATATATATATATATATATATATATATATATATATATATATATATATAGGGTTGGGTTCCGGTAATAACCCTCGTTACCGTGAGAACATGAGAACCTCTCTAAAATTTGTGCATTTAATGTATAAAATTATGCATTTAATGTTAAAATTTATACATTTAAATTTATGCACTTGATATAAAAATTTACGCATACCATGATAAATTTGTCCACTTTATGTACGAATTCATGCATTTGAAAAAATTTGTGCATTTAATGTTCAAATTTGTGCATTTGGTGTAAAACTTGATGAATTTAAATTTTAAATATAATTTTAATGTTAGATTATGATATTTATTAATATTGAAAACCAATAATGATTTTAAGTTATAAATTTAATTTTTAAATTTGTGATTTGATGTATAAATTTGTGCATTTTGAAGGGTTCTCACGGAATTGAAGGGTTCTTATGTGATCCCGACCCTATATATATATATATATATATATATATTATGTGTTCAAGTGAGTACCACTTATTATGCAACACAGGAATGTACCACTCCTAAAAGTAAGTTTTTTGGAAATTTTTTCATAAATATATTTTTATTAACATTACAAATACTGCTATTAACCTTTTGAATGTTATGAATCTTGTTGCGGAAATTTTTATAAATACTTTGAATCAAATGAATCTTGTTACAGACACTTGTTGCTATATATGAATGTCTATATGTATATTTTTTATTTGTTCACAATAAATAAAGTGAACACTTTATTCGTTGTGAACATTGTGAACAACCATAAAATAGTTTTGAATCTTATAAATCTTGTTGAAAATACTACCGAACCCTTCTATTAACCTATTAATCTTATTAAATCCTATGGATTATATTGAATCCTGTGAATTTGTCGAATCTTATGAATCTTGTTGAATCCTATGCATCTTTTCGTAAAAACTACTATAAACCTTTTGAATGTTCTCAATCTTGTTATAGACAATTCTATGAACCTTTTGAATCATATGAATCATGTTACAAACATTTGTTGATATACATGAATGCTTATATATATATATATATATATATATATATATATATATATATATATATATATATATATATATATATATAGGGATAGGATCCATTGTGAACAAGTTATTCGTTGTGAACAAATAAAAAAATACATATACTCATTCATATATATCAACAAGTGTTTGTAATATGATTCATATAATTCAAAAGGTTCATAGAAGTGTCTATTTAAGATTCAGAACATTCAAAAGGTTCATAGTACGTAGTTTTTATAACAAGATGCACAAGATGCATAAGATTCAACAAGATTCATGAGATTCGACAAATTAATAGGATTCAATAAAATCCATAGGATCTAATAAGATTAATAGGTTAATAGAAGGATTCGGTAGTATTTTCAACAAGATTCATAATATTCAAAAGCTATTTTATGATTGTTCACAATGTTCACAACGAATAAAGTGTTCACAAAAGATCCTTAGTCTATATATATATATATATATATATATATATATATATATATATATATATATATATATATATATATATATATATATATATATATATATATATATATAGATTTGGGTTCAAATGAGTACCACTAGTTTTGCGGAGTACCGGAGGTACCTCGCTTAAAATTATTTTTTTTGAAATTTTTTTTCATAATCATGTTTAAATTAATAATATAAGACTACTTGCAAAAAATCACACATAAACACACACTATAACTATGTGAAACGTGCAAGTTCACATGAACTGCACTGTTGTGAACGTATGTTCACAGCTAAGCATGTTCACATGAATTTTTCCACGTTCACATGACTTTTAAGAGGCTACGAAGTGTGAATGCGTGTAATTCTTTTACAAATATGCTTATATTATTTGTTTCTAAATGAATACGAAAAAAATTTAAAAAAAAAAAAAAACTTTTTTTCGGAGCATGTTCACATCTTAAACCCGTGTGTTCACAGGTACTCACGGTACTCTGTATTTTTTAGGTACTCACACGAAACATATTATATATATATATATATATATAGGGAGAGGTTCTTATAAGAACCTTAAAGATGGTGAGAACCTAGGAACCTTTTAGAGCCCTTGGATCAAAAGGGTATTTTTGGAATAAAAAATATTATCTTTCTCTCTCCACCTTTTTTATTATATGCATCTATTTTTCACTTTCTCTCTCTTACTTTTTTTTTTTCATTTTCATTTTCTCTTTTTTTCATTAGAATTGATTTTAATATTAAAAAAACATTTTTTATAAAAAAATAAATTTTTTTCTATATAAAAAATTAATGTATTCTATATAGAAATATTATAAGCCTATATAGAATGTTATATAATTCTATATCTTTTTATGTAGATTAACATTACTATTCATAATCTATGTAGAATGTTATGTTTCTTGTATATTTCATATATTTTTATGTTTATTATACAAATCTATATCTTTTTTGTAGATTACCATTACTATTCATTGTGTTTTTGGTATATTTTATATCAGTTGCATATCAAATGTTCGATAAAATGTCTAAATGAAATCTTATGTTTTTTTTGTTTTAATGTGTTTTTGTTATATTTTATCATTTAATCTACGTAGAATATATGATACTTGACATTCTACATAGATTGCATGATATTCTACGTAGATTGTATGTCATTCTACGTAGATTGAATGTCATTCTACGTAGATTGCATGACATTCTACGTAGATTGTACATAGAATATGTTCGTCGATACTCTATGTAGATTGCATGTCATTCTACGTAGATTGCATGTCATTCAACGTAGATTGAATGTCATTCTACGTAGATTGCATGTTATTCTACGTAGATTAACAATTTTATTCTATGTATTTTTGGTATATTTTATATCAGTTGCATACCAAGTGTTTGATAAAATGTCTAAATGAAATCTTCTTTTTTTTGTTTCAATGTGTTTTTGATATATTTTATCATGTAATCTATATAGAATATATGATATTTGACATTTTACACGACATTCTACATAGATTGCATGTCATTCTACGCAGATTGCATGACATTCTACGCAGATTGAATGTCATTCTACGTAGGTTGAACGTCAATCTACGTAAATTGCATGTCATTCTACATAGATTGCATGACATTCTACGTATATTGTACATAAAATATGTTCGTCGATACTCTACATAGATATGACAGATTCATTTTCAATGTTTTATAATGAAGATTATTTGTAACATATTAGATATATATGAATGTAATACTTATTAGATGTTTTACATGATAATCTACGTAGATTACATGATAATCTACATAGAATATATGATACAAGACTACTTGTAAAAAAATCACACATAATCTATGTAGAATGTTATTTTTCTTATATATTTCATATATTTTTTTTTTCTTATACATTTCTATATCTTTTTATGTAAATGTACATTAACATTCAATGTGTTTTTGGTATATTTTATCATATAATCTATGTAGAATATATGATACTTGACATTCTACATGACATTCTACGTAGATTGAATGACATTCTACGTAGATTGAATGTCCTTCTACGTAGATTGAATGTCATTCTACGTAGATTGCATGACATTCTACGTAGATTGTACATAAAATATGTTTGTCGATACTCTACGTAGATTGCATGTCATTCTACGTAGATTGAATGTCATTCAACTTAGATTGCGTGACATTCTATGTAGAGTATCGACGAACATATTCTATGTACAATCTACGTACATTGTACAGATTCATTTTCCATATTTTATAATTAAAATTATTTGTAATATATTATTTTTATAATGAATGTAATAATTATTAGATGTTTTACATGATAATCTATGTTGATTACATGACAATCTACGTAGATTACATCATAATTTACATAGAATATAATACAACACTACTTGTAAAAATCACACATAATCTATGTAAAATGTTATGTTTCTTATATATTTAAGATATTTTTATGTTTCTTATACATTTCTATATCTTTTTATGTAGATTAACATTACTATTCAATGTGTTTTTGGTATATTTTATCATGTAATAATCTACGTAGAATATATGATAATTGACGTTGTACACGACATTCTACGTAGATTGCATGTCATTCTACGTATATTGCATGTCATTCTACGTATATTGCATGTCATTCTACGTAGATTGAATGTCATTCTACGTAGAATGAATGTCATTCTACGTAGAATACATTACATTCTACGTAGAATGCATGACATAATACGTAGATTGTACATATAATATGTCCGTCGATACCCTACATAGAATATGACAGATTCATTTTTCATGTTTTATAATGAATATTATTTGTAAGATATTAGATTTATAATGATTATAATAGTTATTGGATGTTTTACATGATAATCTACGTAGATTAAATGATAATCTAAATAGATATAATACAAGACTACTTGTAAAAAATAACACATAATCTATGTAGAATGTTATGTTTCTTATATATTCCATATATTTGTATGTTTTTTATAAATTTCTATATCTTTTTATGTAGATTAATATTACTATTCAATGTCTTTTGGTATATTTTATATCAGTTGCATACCAAGTGTTTGATAAAATGTCTAAATGAAATCTTTTTTTTTTGTTTCAATATGTTTTTGATATATTTTATCAGGTAATCTACGTATAATATATGATATTTGACATTCTACACGACATTTTACGTAGATTGCATGTCATTCTACGTAGAATGCATGACATTCTACGTAGATTATACAGAGAATATGTTCGTTAACATATTTTATATAGAAGAAAAATATTCTATATAGACATATAATATTTCTATATAAAATACGTTATTTTTTTAGCAATTAAATAATTTTCTATATAGAAAAAATAAATTTTTTTATAAAAAACACTTTTTTATTTTAAAAATCAATTATAATGAAAGAAAAAAAAAAGATGAAAATGAAAAAAAGTAAGAGAGAGAAAGAGAAAAAACAGATTTTTTTCTTCCAAAAATATCCTTTTCACACCTTTTCAAGATTCCCCACTATCAAAGTTCAAAATAATTACAACATTGCCATCCAATATATCAACCATTGATTATCATTAATCCAAAGGCCATAAAAGGTTCTTAGGTTCTCACATTTTTTATGGTTCTTAGAAGAACCCTCCCCTATATATATATATATATATATATATATATATATATATATATATATATATATATATATATATATATATATATATATATATATATATATATATATATATATATAATATGGTTCGTGTGAGTACCTAAAAAATGCAGAGTACCGTGAGTACCTGTGAACACACGGGTTTAAGATGTGAACATGCTCCGAAAAAAAGTTTTTTTTTTGTAATTTTTTTTCATATTAATTTAGATACAAATAATATAAGTCTATTCGTAAAAGATTACACACATTCACACTTTCTAGCCTCTTAAAAGTCATGTGAACGTGAAAAAATTCATGTGAACATGCTTAGCTGTGAACATACGTTCACAACAGTGCAGTTAATGTGAACTTGCACGTTTCACATAGTTATAGTGTGTGTTTAGGTGTGATTTTTTGCAAGTAGTCTTGTATTATTAATTTAAACATGATTATGTAAAAAAAATTTCAAAAAAAATGGTTTTAAGCGAGGTACCTCCGGTACTCCGCAAAACTAGTGGTACTCATTTGAACCCAAATCTATATATATATATATATATATATATATATATATATATATATATATATATATATATATATATATTTGTGTGTGTGTGTTTGTGTGTGTATCCATGTATGTATCAAAATAAATGTTTCTACCATAGATTTTTTCATTACAATATAAAATACTTTTGCATCTAATCGGAAAAAATTGTGTCATCAAACATCGTAATTAAAAATCTTAATTGTTAGCATATGGTTGAGAAATTTAATGCAATATTTTCTTAGTTACAACTTCTTTTCGGTCAATATTGACCCAATGATTCATAAATTCAAGAATATACAACTTAATATGGGTCAACAATTATTTTATGGAATAATATTTTTAACTAACTATTAGAGGTTCATACTTAAAAGAAAATTTGTTTCGGAGATTCAATAACCAAATAAACCTATATTAAATGATAAAGTCAATATTAATTTCTTTTGAGTCCCTAAAATGTACGTTTTAAATCGATATATTTTTTAATTTTACATCTTAAAAATTAGTTATTAAAATAAATTCTAACTCAAAACATAGTATATTTCTATTTTTTTTTTTACCACAAATACATTATGATGTAAAACAAGCAAGGTACTAAAAAAGAAATATTGTTTATTTTAACGGCAAATTAACCTATTACTGATCCTAAAATATTCCTTTGCCCTAAAATAAATATTGTTGTAATCACAGAATTTACAAACATGAGATTTTTAAGCCACCCAGCCCCATTAACCTTTTTAATTCAACTTTAATGAGAAACCCAAAATAAGATTGAGACAAAACAAACTTCCAGATTTTAACTCACGTCTTAAAAATCTCAATTTTCCACAAACCGTATATTCTTTTTTTAAAGCTCTTGTTTTAGACATAGTAGTTCGTATTATTTTTTTTTATTTTGGTTATTTAATCTCACACATTAAATTCAAATGTTATGCATAATTTTTTTTTAACAGCAAAGAGATAACTAGCCGGAAGCTACCGCATTGCCACCACCCCAAACTAGAAATCACAAATGATATAAATAGGACTAGCAAGTTGCTAGCAAAGTTACAAAAATCAATTACAGGAGAAAATTAAAACAAGGATAACGGACTATAACACCATAAAGACCACAACAACGACTTACAATTAACTCTATATTTTAGTCAAGTAAACAAATTAGCTTGAAATTCATCCTTAGTCCATGATGCAGAATGTTTCACAGCATTGAATACCAAATTATTTCTCGTCTTCCAAATATACCAAAGACAAATTTTATACAGATTTTTTTAATTGTCTAATGTAATATGTTATTAATTAAATTTAGGGGAAGGATCGATATTAGGTAATAAAAATGATCTCAAGGTTGGAAGTTCAAATTTCATTGTAGACAAAAATATATATATTTAAGAATAGGATTCGATGAATATGTGTATTTGTTGTAAAAAAAATTAAACATTATTTCTCATTTAAAAAACAATATATACGTTTGATCAAGTAGCATGGGTTTTATTTAATGTGTTATGAAAGTAACATGCTGAATTATTTATTCATCATATCTTTATGTTTTGTTGGTTTTTCGTCCACAAATTTTTATTTTCTTTAACATATGGTGATGTTAGTTTGGATAATTTTGTTTATGCTAATATATTATAATGATGATTCAAATCGTTCAACACGTAAAAAAGCACATATGGTGATGTTTATTTTTTAAACATACGATGAACATACACGAACACGAACATTACTAATTTTTTTAACTATTCGTTAGTATTTATTTTCATCCGTTTGTTCATCTAAGGTTAATCAAACGAATATGAATTTATACTTGTTCAATTCGTGTTCATTCAGTTTGTTTACAACCCTATTATTATCTTTTTAGCTATTTGGTCACCAAATTTTTTTTGAATGTTTACATCGTTTAACTTTGTTTATCTTATTGAAATATATATATTTAACCTATTAATTAATTAATTAACGGGTTGATGAACCTTTTTACCATTCTTTATGGTGCGTTTGATTTGCGGATTCTTTGGCATTACAAGATATATATGCATTTCAATTCTCGCGTTTGGTTTGCGGATTGATGTAGAGAATTACAATCCTAAGATTTCAACAATCCCAAACTCCTTTGTAACTTGAAAACCTAGCTTTGACTCTTGCATTTCAACAATCTTGACATGGAACGACGGTGATGGAGCTACTAGCTAGAGAGCCCTAGAGCTACAGTAAAAATCATGATTGGCGCAGAGAAGGCATTGAGGAGCTCTACATGAGCACAGGAAATGGTGTGTTGGGCACGGGCAAGACGTTGGTGAATTCCGCATGAGCGACAGATACCTCACCCTAAAATCCTTGTGTGATTATTGTGAACTAGACATGGATTAAAATACAATAAACATGTCTGAAAATACAAATGTTTTGATAACATACAAATTCCACATAATAAAGTTCCCTTAGGGTCGTAAATCCATGAACTTTGATTTAATGTAAGGGCATGAAATTTGAAAATCTTTGGTCATGATTTTATTATTACAAGGTAAGTGTAATTTGATACCTATTTGATAAAAGTGTTTACAAAGGATCTTGTGTGTATGCATTTATGTATATATGTGTACTTACATAAAATTAAAAGTTCAAAAGTTTTAGTATTTGGGGAAAAAAAATTAAGTTGATATAATAATCATAAATCTAATAAAGAAGGTGTAATAAAACAAGGTATTGTCATTCGATTTAATATTTTATAAACAACGAAAAATTATGCAAAAAACCATCATATTATAAGTTTCTTTTTTCAATTCAGTCCCACATTCATAATTTTTTTTGTCTGATAAGCCTTTTAACCTATTAAAATTAATGAATTTTTGTGATCTATTCAGAAAAAATAACATGCAACTGAGTATACGGGTTGCATTATTGCTAACATGATATTTTTAACAATGTTAAACTATTATTACTGTTGTTGTTATTGTTGTTATTACTACAATTACAAACCTTATCTCCAGAATACAATCATCCAAATTCCAAAATTTAGAAATCAATAAACACAATGCATACTTAAATCAAATCCGAAAAACCAATAAACGCAG
The DNA here is from genome assembly GCA_020465985.1 of Centrapalus pauciflorus. Classification (NCBI taxonomy): domain Eukaryota; kingdom Viridiplantae; phylum Streptophyta; class Magnoliopsida; order Asterales; family Asteraceae; genus Centrapalus; species Centrapalus pauciflorus. The sequence continues at coordinate 19,361 of JAANYP010005136.1, forward strand.
CTTGATGAATGGAAACCTAAAGTATATGAACTCAAGAACACTAGAACAATTTAAATCAATGAACACAACGAAATGCACAAATAAATCATTCAATCAATCGATTTCAAACACTATATTCAAATCGATTTTCAAAAAAATAACTTAAGGACCCAATTTGTTCAAATAATCGATTTCTTAGACGCAAACCCAATCCGAGATCGAAGGTTCAAAACTCAAGCACCGATTTGTGACGAAGAAGATATTGAAGCTTTATATATCGAAAGAAGATGCGGTGGATGAACACATACCGAGATTGAAGCATTAGAAATCACGAACCAAACTCATAAATCTACGTATTACAAACACAAACCTAGATTCGGTAGAGCACGATCGGTGAAAGGAAAAGACAATGGTCGGCGTGAAGGAATGGGTGAGTATTTGTCGGTGAAAGGGAAGGGTTATCAATATGAGTTTAAACAATAGTTTCTCGTGTTTGAATTTTTATATGATTTAATATTAACCGGTTAGTTATTTGCTTTTTAGTTTTGAATTTTAAAAACAATTCTTTTGTTACTAATTTGCCACGTGTATGAAACGTGTGTGTCAAACAAACGTTTTCTGTCAGGTGTGTGCCATCTATACATAATAACCGGCTACATCTTACTAGTTATTACATACCAGAATCGTAAGTTTTAACAGGTTAAGAGATTTATAAGATAAAAAATTGAATGGAAGACTTAATAAAAAAAAAAAAACTTGTAGTTAGACGTTGGTTATAAAGAAATACTAGGAAACAAGCCATGGGCAAAGCATTGACATATTTTAAATAAAGAATAATATATAAGTTTGATTAATCGATCTCATTGAAAGTTAGTATAGTATAGTAGTCCATTCTTTTTTAATAATTGAGACTTGAGAGTAGGTTTGGGACTTTGTTGAACGTGGCAAACATTTAATTAGCTGGTCATAATTTGAATCATCTTTTATCATATAATAACTTCAATAAATATTTAATAATAAACTTGAAAAACTGCATTTAAAAGAAGAGTCAACACGTCAAAATTGATTAGTAGATTGAACGAGGGCATGCGCACATTATGAGAGTTTTGTAGCATCAAATATTATGTGTATTATACTATTATATATGATTATAAGTTTATCAACCCACGTATTACTAGTGGCGTAGCCATGATTTTATTTTTTAATGAGCCAAGTTAGTTATTAGAAATCAGTGTATACTGAAAACTCACACACACACACACACATGCTCTCTCTCTCTCTCTCTCTCTCTCTCTCTCTATATATATATATATATATATATATATATATATATATATATATATATATATATATATATATATATATATATATATATATATATATATATATACATATATATATATATGAGATCATTACATAACCTAAATTTAGTGTAGAACCAATATCTTCCATAGATTAGATTAATCTAATGGTTTTGATTAAAAAAACCAAATTTGAAATTAGTGAAAAAAATTGGTATTTTAATTCTTTGAAGGTAAAAAAAGAAAAAGATGGGTAATAGCAAAAAGATTGACATTAGTAAAAATATATCTTATTTTTTAAATTAAAATAACATTAATATGATTATTTTTCAAATCAAAAAATTATATCATAAAAACGAGAATTTTATACTCTTTAAAACGCTACCGGTCATGATATATTTTTTTTGAAAAAAATTTACGTGTTTATTTTTCGTAAATTATTTTTACCCAGACCACCATGCAATATAACATTTTGAGATCATTCAATGTCGACAGTTTATATCGTATATTCAACGTCGAAGTAATACTACGTATCATATATGCAACACTGCATATACATTTAATATTAAAAGAGTCAAAATAATTGTCAAAAATTAGTATTAAAACTTGATGGACCACCCTTAATTTAACGAGAGCAATCATTATATCGAGGTCATTCAATGTCGAATTACAGTTTATATCACATATTCAACGTCAAAGTAACACTATACTTTTCTAGACTTTTTGCCAAATATTATTTGACTAACAATAATTATATCCTTTAATTTTAAGTATATAATGTATATTTAACATATTTTTAATTCGTTTAAATGAATTTTAATCTCTTTTGACGTGTTTGTTTTTGCTGTTTTTAGTTTGAAAAGTATGATATATTTTAGTTTGTGACACAATCACTTTTTTATATATTAGTAGGTGTATAAATTTGTATTTTATATATTTGAATTCAATTTATAATTTAAAGCTTAGTTAAAAAGTTGATAATCCGATTTTCAAGTTTAGGATTATCTAAAAATAGGATACGATACGTACTCAGATAATAAAATTCATGTACCTGATTTTTGGATTATTTGAATTTTAAAAATCCTAAATTTAGACATGAGATAATAGGAAAATCCAATATAAGGTGATGGGAGGAATTAGTTAGAAGAAAAGTGAAAACGAATGGTAGAAGAGCACGTGGAGATGGAATATATAGAAATGAAAATGATTGTGGTACGTAGATTAGATGTTGTTGGCAAATGATGGTGGCTTTGAATTCAAGATTTCTCACTTTTTACCTTTGATTGGGTCCGTTGTTTATGGCCGTCCGACCAATATGCATATGGCTATGGCCTCCCTTTTCTTTTTCCTCACCTTACTCATATCATACTTGCTATTTCATTTTTATTCTTTCTTTCTAATTATATATATTTACTATTTATATTAATCCTTGTTACTTTATGATATTAATGGTGATTTATATGCAATAATTTTATAATAAAAAAAATACTTTACATCTTATACATTATAAAATATATAATTATACGTTACTATATTGTTATAAATTATTATGTACAAATTTTTTACTATTTTCTATTTTATAAATTAAAACATATATCTAAGGATATGTTTAAATAATAACCTAACTTTCGTAACGAACTCATTTTAACTTTAATTTTTTCATCTTTTTTCTATTTCTGATCAATTCAAACATTTATTGTTAATAATTAAAAAGACAATAAGATCAACAGGGTACCATATTAGACTGGGGTACCGGGAAACCATTTATAGTCAATCATTTATTATTAAAATATAACATAAATTTTGCTTAAAATTCTTTCCCATATTAATTAATGTTGGGGGTAAAAATGATATTAAAAGGTTTAAATTAGAATCAAAGATTCTGTATATCGCATGAAATTTTTCATTTTAGTTAATATCATTCCTTACACCCATACTGGACATGTGCAATGATGACACTCCATAAACCACGATTGAACATGTTGTTCAATATTGGTTTATCACCAAAACGGTTAACAGCGACTAGAAAACAATAAATCCTGATTGCACATGTTCAATAACGTGTAAATGAAATTGAACCTTCACGAACGGTTTGAAAAAAATAATAAATACATTTATTTGACACATCCGGTTGAACATGTACTGTAAAACCCATTGTCGAATCCAATTGAACATGTTTACTAAAACCAAATGTCGAATCCGATTGAACATGTTCACTAAAGCCTATTGTCGAATCCCATTGAAAATATTCATTAAAACCCATTTTAAAATTTATTATAGATATGTTATGGAAGTAAATCGCTATAATTAAGGGATGTATTAATGTATTAGTTGTCATCTATTATTTAAGATAAATCTAATTGACTATATTACTTTTTAAACTTATAATCAAACATGGATGGATTCCGGTTCCCTAGTCTAACAAGGTACCCCATTGATCCGACCATATATATACATATATATATATATATATATATATATATATATATATATATATATATATATATATATATATATATATATATATATATATATATATATATATATATATATATATATATATATATACACACACACACACATCTCTGTGTGTGTGTGTGTGGTGGGAACAATGTTATGATTAATTCCACCAACTTGGAGAAACTAAAGGATAAGAGAGGTGGGCTTTTAGATAGGAAGCATCATATCATTGATTTGTTTGTATTTTAAAAGCAAAATATAATTAACATGAAATAAACCAATCAATAAATATCGGAATAAAATAAGAATGACAAGACAAACATCAAGCATCATTGCGTTCTTTATTTCTTTTTAATAATCATCACGTACATTTGATCTATAATTATATAGTTTTGATTTAGACGATAGAAATTATTGTTAAAAGTTGACATGTCTAAAAATAAAAAATAACATTGTTTTATAATAAATCCAAAAAATAGAATTCGTTTTTTTTTTTATAACAAATCAACGATAATCATTAAACCGACTTGGGACATAGACGGACCTAAAGTATAAATAATATAGGTGTGTCACACATGTAAATTAAGTTTATCAATGTAATATGTATATATTACACCATTTTAAAAAAAAAAAGATAAAAAAATATATTTATAAATGAAACCTAAGTTTATTATTCTTTAATAAATTGAATATATATATGGAAGTTACAATACATGATTGGTTATATATTAAACAAAGGTAGAGAAAGGTGACTTGTTAACATTGGACATAGTCATACACTCATTACTCATAATAAGCATATAATGTGTGTGCGTTTGTTGAAATTGAACGTTTATTAATAATAATATATTATATATTAGGTGGTGGGAGAAACAATTGGGTGGTTGGAAACATACCCAAATTTGACCAACTTGTTGGCTGCTAGGGGGAAACCTAGTTTGGTTCAATATTAATAAATCATCATACTTACATTTAAGTCTTTAACTCTTAATATTATGTGACACGATGTATTTTGTGACCAAAGTATAATGGATCCCATGAGAACACGCAGCTAAGCGTCAGAAGATTCTGTTCGGTCCCCAGAAACAAAGCCATTAGGAGGAAGGAGGTGCAGTCAGAACCCCAAAACATACAATATTATGTCTAAAAGGCAAGACGTGACACAATGTTATAAATCGATCAATAACAAGAATTAAAACTAAATGTTACAGATATTAATAATTTAAACTAGACACAAGTCTGAAGGACTTTATGAAATTTCATATATTTGTCTACAACTGTCGTCTAAGTTTATTTCTTGTATTTTGAATAAGATGTTACTATTTTTAATTGTTCCAATCCTGTTACATGTATGATATCGAGTGCCTAATGTACTCATTTTGACTTTTGAGGATCCGATATTAGAAAATATACATTTATGGAAAAAAAATATTTGAATTGAGTTATGTCAATGGCATGCTTGTTGGAATTATGAAAAATGAACAAAGAATGGGTCTCTTACCCCTTGTTTACTTGTATGCAAGAAAGTCAACCACTTATTTCAATCGGTATGACCTATTTATTATGTCATGTTGACTATATTATATATAGTATATGACACAATTCTTCCAACCAAAACTTATAACAGATTAATTGTTAATAACACTATTGATTTATTGTTCTAATTATTTCGTCAAATTTAAGCACCATTGTGCTAACACAATACTTTCGTAATTTTGTTTGCCATGTTCATATTGCAATTAACTGCTAATATCATATTTCAGTTGTTTTTTATATTTTATTTTACGATATTTTATTAAGGAAATCAAGAAGGACAACACCTTTTATATTGTAATATTGCGTGATAATTATATCAAACAATATATGATAAAATATCGTCACATCTTTTCAAAATTATATACCATCGTTAAATAAAAGTTTGGACTTGTTTAGCATGCAAAATAAGTAAATATTTTAGCCTACTTTATTTAGGCCCATGAATGTTAATTGTATTTGGATACTAATAATTGGGCCGAACAATGGATAGATAGTATGTTGGCTGCAAATATATATATATATATATATATATATATATATATATATATATATATATATATATATATATATATATATATATATATATATATATATATATAATTAAAAGTAAAGATGTTTGTGCGTCTAACAATCAATAATTATGGGTCAAAGTGATAGCTAGCTTGGTAATGCTTCGAGAGGATTCAGGAAGGGAATTATAAGGCCTGCAACAAAGAAACGAGGAAGCTATCGTTAGTGTCAACACAGGGAGAGCCCCTGTGAGGACACTCCGATGCCAAAGTCAGCCATCATGCTAGAGAGCAAATATTTGGAGAGAAATATAAGTGAGAATGATGAAATGGACATTACCCTTGTCTGGATGGTGAGGACCCTATTTATACCTTCCCTACTCCAGGCGAGGCGCTCCATTAGGAAAATCTCATTGGCTAAGGGAGAACGTGCATGGGATTGACCTCCCTGATCCCTCGAGAGCCAATCAGAGACCCCGCTTTTTCTCATTTCTCTGCGTAGCCTCTGTTGTCCGACAGACTTCTGCGGCTCGCAGATCTGTCGCTCCATGGACCTCCTGTGGGTCAGGTGAATGACCTCGGGTCTTATAGCAGGCCTGAGCAGCAAATGGGAGATGAATTGGGCTCTTTGGGCCCGTGGGTCAATTTAGGATTGGACCCACGTAAACAAAAGACAAATCATATAAACAATATTAAATATTTAAAAATTAATATAATACAATACTAATAAAATCATATTTGTAACATTTTATTTATTATATAAAATATATAAAAATTATGTTACGTATAAATTGCAAATTATATCGATTAAATATATATCAATTTTGAAATAAAAAAAATTTAAAAAACTTAAAAAAAGTTAACTATTATTCATGAATATTTAAAAGATAGCTTAATAGTAAATGTGACAAATAACTATACTTTTATTTTATTTTTCTATAAGAATTAACATTATTTGTTTTTTTTTATCCTGTAAAAATTAATGGTGATAAGATAATGTGCTTAAAAATAATTCAATGTATGTATCAAAATGGATATTTCGGACCACAAGTACTTAATCATGTATGTCGTTACTATAAAGATGTATTTTTCTTTGATGATATGATCGGGATATTTTATTTATTTATCTACACTTTGGATATTTTTTAAATCAGGGCCGGTCTAATTATTTTTGTGGCCACGGACATAAACTTAAAAAGAGCCTTATAAATATATATATATATATATATATATATATATATATATATATATATATATATATATATATATATATATATATATATATATGTATGTATATTCAAAATAAGTAAAATTCAAGTAAAAATGATAAATTAATAACACAAAACTTATAATTATATAATGTTAAAACTAAAAATTTTGTAAGTCAACAATATTGTTTAATCGTTAATATATCTAAGTACATGATGGATATTTTGAGAATGAGCTCTAGGCGCTAGCCCGCCCGTCTTAGCTTTACTTAGGCCCCAAGTGTAGCTAGAGTCATATGAGAATAGGGAGGCTTTTGCTACAACAAAACAATACAACTTTTTATTAGTTTTTAATACAACATTTTATTGTCTTTGTTAATGAAAATGAACACTTGAAAATTGACATTTTTATTTTTTGGATCATTTGTTGTTCTTCATGATTGAAATCATAAAAAAGATAAAAGATAAATTTTCTTTTATTTCTTGCTTTTATCATCAAAGATAAGATAAAGATACTTCTTTTTGTTTGCTTTTTATAAATGTTATGCATTTTTAATAGTTGATGACGTATCGGAATTATAAACATCATACTCAAAACAAACCATTTTATATAGGGTGTATGATGCTGACCCACTTCTAGGAGTTAGACAGTGATAATAATTAATAAACATTACAAAATTGTTTGTTTGTATAAATTATACAATTAATGATAAAATGAGTTATAATCTTAATAACTACATTTTAAATATGTGGACAATTTTACAGTAGACTCAAGCCTAAGACTTTAATGGAACGTTTGGTTTGCAGATTTTTTTTCCTGGGATTTGTATTCTATCAAAAGATTTGCATTGTATAGTATTTTCATATATCAGGATTTTGTCAAAGAATTTACGTAATATTTTTAAGGAAAATTTATTAATCTAAAGAATGCAATGCAACTGGAATTTGAAATCCTAAGGGGGCGTTTGGTTCGCGGATTTCATGGGATTCGCTAGGCTTTGCATTTAAAATCCTGTGTTTGGCACAGATTTCAGTAAGGATTTAAAATCTCAGGATTTTATAAATCTCTTCCTTCTTTGTTATTTAAAAACACAGCCTCCCCTTAGAATTTTAATACATAGTTACCTTACAATTCTTCAGATTAACAAATTTTTTCTATAAGATAATGTAGATTCCTTGACAAAATCATAACAAATGCAAAACCCGCATAATGCAAATTTTTTTGACAAAATGCAAATCTCAAAGAAAAAAAAATTTGCGAACCAAACGCCCCTAAGGGGAAGACTAAGTTTTTAAATAACAAAGAATGATGGATTTACAAAATCTTAAGATTTTAAATTTTTGCTGAAATCTATGAACCAAATACACTATTTAGAATTAACGAATTGTATTTATCTTTTATTTTAAAAATAGTAGTTTGCATTTATCTTTCTTAGTGAATCGTGGTGACGTCATTTGTCGATTTGTGTTCTTTTTTATTATATAAAAAGTAGTTTATTTACCCATAAAATATACGGATATGTTTGAATAATAACTTTTATAATAATTTATAAATTTTAGAATAATTGTAGAATTCAATAATAAACGGTACAGATTATGACTATTATGAAGGAGATGTAACTCAATATTCATTTAAACATTATAGATTATAGAATGAAAAAAAAGTTATTAGAATAATTTAAGATTCCTCCAAACAATGAATGGAAAAATCATAGTAAAATCCGTAGTTTTATTTATAAATAATAACAATACAAATTGAGATACGATAAATTTTGACTTTCTTAATAATCAATATCAACCTTAGAAATAAAAATGTTCACTTGACAAATGTCGTATTTTAACGTTTGAAAAATGATTCTATTAACCCAACGTTGGTAATACCTAAAACTAAGTAACCACAATTGAACTGAAATTAGTTATTTAAAGAACAAAATTATAAAGTACACATGTCAAATAAAAGTTTCGCTAATTAACAATGTATTTAAGTTTCAACTGTCAATTTAGTTATTTTTTAATAGTATAGTAAATCAGTTTATTAAACACTAGTATGATGTCGTAAGAAACATATTTAAAATCTATCATTTTTATTATTCAAACAAATTTTATTTTATTTTTACCAAAGTATAGATATTTTTATTATTTGGAGATCCGCAATTTCAATCCATCCACACATATGAAAACAAATTAATTCAAGTTAGGTTATTGTTAATTGATCAAAGTTCCTAAAAAAGTGAAGACAAAAATAAGTTTAAGATCATATTTAGTTGATAAAAATTTTCAATTTGTTTTTTTAATAAGAGTTAATATTAAAAAAGCCTCATAATTTTTTCTTAGTTTGTGATTAAGTCCCTAAATTTTTTTCAAATTGTTTAAATACTTTAACTATTTTTGTCTTATTCAAAAACCCACTATCGTTACATTTTTAGCGATTAAGTTCATAAACTTTATATTTTCTTAGTTGTGTTTTACCTACTCATCCGGTAGCCGGTTAAAAATATATACTTTGAATAATACAAAAATAATTTAGAGACTTAAACAATCGAAAAAAAAGTTTAGGGACTTAATCGTGAAATTGATCAAAGTTTATAAGGTTTTTTCAATATTAATTCTTTTAATAAAACTGAAAACAAATGGATTTTCTTAAAAACACATTTTATAAACAAAACATTTTTAGAAAAGTAAAAATGATATTTTTTTTTTGCTTTTATTCAACCATCAATCTATCACACACAGTTTTTACAAAACCCACGATCTCTCGTCTGGAAACAAAAACGCATTCTCAAAAAATAAAAATGAAGTTTTCAATAAGTAATTATACATTGAAAATTAAAAACTTAAAACATCCAAAAACAGTAAATCTGAATGTATTTTTTTTAAAAAAAAATTTCGTAAAAAATAGGCAGGTAAAATACCCTTTTTAAGTATTTGAATTGGAAATTACAGCAACAAACTCCATCACTTCACTAGCTAACTAGTGTTGTTGGTTAATGGCTACCATGGCAAAAGCAAAGTCCTCCTTCAATTCTCTCGCATTCTTCATCTTCATCCCCCTCCTCTCCTCATCATCATCGGAATCTCGCCGACTCCCTCCGTTTCTCCGCAAACCCTCACCGATTTCCAATAATCAAGTTCAGCAATACACTTACGAGACAAGATATTTTCAGCAAACTCTTGATCATTTTAGTTTCCATGATTATCCAATCTTCCAACAACGCTATCTCATCAACTCCGATCATTGGGTCGGGCCGTCTCGAATGGGTCCAATATTTCTTTACTGCGGCAACGAAGGCGACATCGAATGGTTCGCCTCCAACACCGGCTTTCTTTGGGAACTCGCACCTCGTTTCGGCGCCATGGTCATCTTCCCTGAAGTAATTACTAATTAACATACTCCTTTTTTAATTATTTTCAACTGCATGATTTTTTATGTATATTTATTTATGCTTGCTTTGATTTTGAGGTGAATTTCAACCCCTTCCATTTTCTAAAGGAAAAGAAGGATTACATGAGATTCAATAACCAAAATTGGATAATTTGGTGAGTTGGTGTATAATAGCTTTCAAATGGGTTTGGAATTTGACATAGCCTGGTTAAATTATTTAATTGATTATTTGACTTCTAATTTAAATGTATAATAACCAATCACGAGAACAAGAATGTTACATTGTTACTAATTAGATCATTTGACTTTTGAAATTGTTTTCTTAAAATAGAAACACCCTCTAGGCCTCTAGGTAATGTTACTATGATCTCAATAGTATCTAATAGAATCAATTTTAGTGCAGAAGTGTTATCTTTTTCTTAGCATGATTTATTTAGTTTGTTTTCTGCTTTTTCTATGGAGATTTGCTAAAGCCTGAAAAACATGTGATTGCAGCATCGATATTATGGCAAATCGATGCCGTATGGGAGCCAGGATGTGGCATATAAGAATGCTTCTATGTTAGCCCATCTAACAGCCGAACAAGCACTTGCGGATTATGCTGTCCTAATAACCGACTTGAAAAGAAATTTGTCTGCTGAAGCTTGCCCTGTAATCTTGTTTGGTGGATCGTATGGTGGAAGTAAGACTTTCGGTTTTCTACAAATTGAGTGCTATGATTATCACATGATACTATTCATTATAACAATCTTTATATGTTTTTGTATCTTGGTTTTTTATGGGGTAATTGAACAGTGTTGGCAGCATGGATGAGGCTCAAGTATCCTCATATTGCTATAGGCGCACTTGCTGCTTCTGCTCCGATTCTTCAATTTGAAGATCTTGTGCCCCTAGAAACTTTTTATGATATTGTCTCCAATGATTTCAGAGTTCGTGAATACTTTACCTTATATATATTCTCGTTAATTCACTTTCACGGTTTCGTGATACCCTTCAAAATTGTAACTATTTTCCTGTTCTTTCTTGTACCATAGCAAGAAAGCAAAAGCTGTTTTGACACTATAAAGAAGTCGTGGGATACAATAGCCTCTGTGGGTCGGAAAGCAAATGGTCTAGATCGTCTTGCCAAGACTTTCCACTTATGTGGGTAAGAATATGCCTTCTATCTTACAAATTTATATTTGTGTCATTATGATGTAGTAGCCCATAGGGCCTGTATGGATACAACCTCAATGCAGAATAAGTGGTAAATGAAAATTTAATGATTGTTAAATGTGCTTAACGAGAGAGATTTACCTGGAGGAGGCAGTCGTACAACATCAAGGGGTATTTGTTTCTGTTTGTGCCTCGGTCTCCGGAGTCCTCAACTGCAAAACAGGGAGAATACTAAGTGAAGGTCGAAGCAGAAGTGTCCTGCGTCGACACTCCGATGCTTAAGTCAGTAATCGGCGATGGAAAATATGGTGAGAGTGAATTTAGGGCTAGATTTAGTGCGTACCTCATGAAAATGACGAGAAATGTTATTTATACCTTCGCTGTTTCACTTGGTGGATTTTCCCCAATGATAAAGTGACACCTGTCCAAAATCTCTAACAGAATTAATTCATGCGCCTTTTCATAGATTCTCCATGCTGACCTGGCCTGGTCACGTGTGACATACGCATGAATTCCCTCTCATTGGTCCTCCTTGGCTTTGTATCATTAATTAATTAGTGTCGACATTACCCCACATAATCAGTTTCCTTTAATGTTCCTTCAAAGTTTGGTTTTAAAGCATATGGATTTATTTCTCTTTTGTAATTTATTGATAAATTCTGGTGATAGCCATTCTTGTTTATTAATTCAAGATATAAAATGCAGAAAACTAAAGAGCAGTGACGATCTTTTTAACTGGTTGGAGTCGGCATATAGTTATTTAGCAATGGTAGACTATCCATACACATCGGACTTTCTAATGCCATTGCCTGCATACCCAATAAAAGAGGTTTACAAAACTATCATTTAGACCAACTTCTTACATATTTCACATTCCTTTTGTTTTCGAAACTGAAGTATTTGTTTGACAGGTTTGCAAAGAGATTGACAATGCTCCTAATGGGACTAGTGTTCTGGACCGTATCTTTAAAGGTATAAGTATCTACTACAACTATACTGGAAAAGCTGAATGCTTCGAATTGGATGATGACCCACATGGCATGGATGGTTGGGATTGGCAGGTATGTGCTTCTTATTTTATTTATTTATTTCTCGAACAGCAGACATGCAAGTATTCGTAATTATAGGTGTTTTTGTATGTTACAGGCATGCACTGAAATGGTTATGCCGATGTCTAGTAACAGGAACTCTAGCATGTTTCCCGAATGGGCATATAATTTCACTTCTTACGCAGAGGAATGCTGGAACGACTTCCAGGTGATACCTAGGCCCACTTGGATAACTACAGAATTCGGTGGACATGTGAGTCTTTCTTGTCGATGAACTCTTGTTCTTCCTGTTCGCTCGTTTCTTGGCCTTAACTTTAAGCTAAAACTTTACAGCATATTTGAACTGTTAATGTTATGAACTTCAGTTACATGCTACTAATAACTCATAACTGTGTTTTAGTTGATTTAGAAGCCTATGAAAATGAAATGATTGTTGATAAATTTTTGTGTAGAATTACAAGTCTGTCCTGAAAACATTTGGAAGCAACATCATCTTTTCAAATGGTCTCTTAGATCCTTGGAGTGGTGGCAGGTAACTTTCTTATTTTTCTTAAACACCCGTCATTGTATTTCTTCTTTTGTTGTGGGGGTGTTTGGGATAGCTAAAAGAATTTGGACATAGCTAAAAGAATCTGGACAGATGTGCTTCTCGGAAATAGCATTTGAAGACAAAAAGAAGCATAATCATGTTCTGAAAACAACACCAAACACTCTGTGATGTGTTTGCAACCCTCAAATAGCTCCAAAACACAATCCCAAATACCACCCGACAGACCATTATTGTAGTGAAATCTAGATGCACTTACATGACCTGATGATTGTAGGCTAACAGTCAGTGACATGGATCTGCCCAGGACCGGTCCAATCATTTACGAGGCCTTGGGCAAAAACTTAAAAAGGGCCTTATAAATGTATATGTATATTCAAAATAAACAAAATTATAGTCAAAATGATAAACTATTAACAAAAAACTTATGACCATATAATGTTTAAAATAAAAATTTTAAAAGTCAATAACTTTATTTAATCGTTTATAGACTTAAGTATGTAATATACTTTTTAAGATTGGGCCCCTATGATTAATGGGCCTGGACGGGTGCCCGTATTGACCTTGTTCAGGGCGGCCCTGGGATCTGGACATTTGGTTGTGGTGGACATAAATTGCATTATTGTTGCACCAACCAGTGGGTTACCCCTTTTTTTATTGTAAAAATAAGTTGCAAGAATATATAGATTTTTACATAGCAAGTGGCATGTTTTGCAGCGTTCTGGAGAACATATCAGATAGCATAGTTGCACTTGTGACGGAGAAAGGTAATCTTTTGACAAACCCATGTGAATGTGAATGTGAATTCGATTGTGATGCATTTGAAATGCTTAAGGGACGTTTGGTTCACAGATTTTTTTCTCCGGGATTTGCATTATGCAGCATTTGCATTTGCCAGAATTTTGTCAAAGAATCTGCATTATATTATAAAAATATTTGTTAATATGATGAATGAAAGGTAACTGTGATTTAAAATTCATGGGGGAGCTGGGTTTTTAAACAACAAAGAAGGAAGGGATCTGTGAAATCCTGAGGGTGCGTTTAGTTACCGAAAATTTCCAAAATTTTCATCTCACTTTTCAACAAAAATGAAAACTTGTTTACTTTACAACAATTTCATAAATTTTCAACTCACTTTTAAAATAACACTTTTCATATTCTCTCTCTTACTTTTTTATACCCTACCCTATATTTCTTTATAATACTCTCTTTCTCTCTCTTACTTTTCTACCACCTAACCTATTTTTCTTATTTTATAATCACCTATCTCATTTTTTCTAAAACAAAAACTTCATCATCTAAACAAGTTTTCACTTTTCATAGAAACCCTTGTTTTTTTCTAAAAACTATAACTTGAAAGCTGAAATTGAAAAATGACTAGTTTTCGTAAACTAAACGCAACCTGAGATTTTAAATCCTTACAGAAATCTGTGAACCAAACACAAGATTTTAAATGCAAATCTCAGTGAATACAGGAAATCCGCGAACCAAACGCCCATTAGGGTATAGTGAGGCCTGATGCGTTGGGCGTGTCTAATGTCGTAGGTGCACATCACTTGGATCTGCGAGCAGCTACGGCTGATGATCCTGATTGGTTAGTCGAGCAAAGGGCGTCTGAGGCCTCAATCATCGCGGGCTGGATCGCTGATTACTACAAGAAAAAGAAACCAGTTTTTACTTTTTAACACCATAACAGACTTGTGCCTGTCATTCATGGTTCGTAAATGCAGGTATTGTATATAAATGTACGGATATGGCTCCTTGGGGATTAATAACAGAGTTTATGTTTCCAAACTGTTCGTGCTTGTTATTATTCCAAAACTTTACAAGCATTTGAATTATTAATTAATGTTGTAAATACAGTTAGTATTTCCGTATTCCAAGACTTGTGCCTATGATGTTTTTTGCAAAATAGGTTTAAACATGTTAATCTGTTATAATCGGTCAACGGATGAATTTAAAATATTTAAGTAGTATGGGGACTTATCAGGAAAAAAAAGAAATGAGGACTTAATCGAAAAAATTTTGTACTGTGATGGTTTTTTGAATAATTTTTTCATTTTAATATTGCTATTTTAAAATTCTGGACATATTTTAAAACATCAATTTTAAAAAGTAAATAAGATTGTGTCAAGTGTCAACCAAGTCTATCCCCATATGTTTTGAAGTTTAATCATTTACACTTTTCGCCAAAACTTTTATTACTAGCAGCTTTTATGTGTAAAATGACATAAATAAAAAATAAATAGTGTATTTTTAGGGATATTCAAAAGACTTTACAATCAATTTATTATTTATCAAAATTGTAGTTTTGATTGGGTAAAATGGTTAACCAAGATGAAAAAAAAAAATAGTTTTCAGTTTAACATTTTAGTATGACAAAGCAGGTGAACGGAAACAAAATTTCTTTGAATTTATAATTTTATACTATGAAGTATTTTTTCTCTCTAGGTTTTAGATCTACTTCTGGTAGTAAAACACCAAAAATCTTTATGTAAAATCAATTATTGGTTTACTTTAAAATAAATCATTGTACAAACAAAATGTTAAACTGCAAAAAATTAAAAAACTAAGACAGCTTTGATTTTTATTAGTGTTTGTTAATTTATTTCATAAATATTTGTAAACTTTTAATATATAATTAATCTTAACTTATTATCTTCTTTACAACTTTTTATGTTACTAATTTTCAAGTTAATGAAAAAATCAGTTATTAGAATTTCTTAGTTTAAAAGACATTTATGAACGATTAATTATTCAAATAATTAAAACGTTTTTTCTTTCAATTTATATTTAAATTCAAAAATAAGAAATAAACCAA
The DNA here is from genome assembly GCA_020465985.1 of Centrapalus pauciflorus. Classification (NCBI taxonomy): domain Eukaryota; kingdom Viridiplantae; phylum Streptophyta; class Magnoliopsida; order Asterales; family Asteraceae; genus Centrapalus; species Centrapalus pauciflorus. The sequence goes on from JAANYP010005136.1 coordinate 35,308, forward strand.
TATACTTTGATTATAATTTCGGACTGTTAACCGCGTAGTTATTAAGAAAATGGTTAAAGTCATATAAATGCATGATACTTTACAAATATTAATTAAATGACTAATTAACTTTTATTTTTACCGTTTGATACTTGTACTTTAATTTCTTTATCACTATGTTACTTTTGATGACCCATTACTAGGTATACCGACAAACATTGTTGGAGTGACTTACTTAATGACATTTTATAAATATTATTGTTTGAGCCTTGGGCGTCTTTAACTTATAATATAAATGATAACCTATCTATCTATTATATTTTATATACCAAAGAAGAATACTAATTGTCGCATACCATAAAAGATAATTATAAGTTATTATTTAAATAATTTATGTATCAAATATATCAATTAAAAATTTAAATAAATAATAGATAAATCTTTATACGTAAATAAGGGAGAATAAAAGTTGTCAAGGTTTTATGAAACACTAATGAACTCTTTGTCTGGATGGAGGCCGTCGGACGGTCGAAGTAAGCGGTGACGGCCTGACGGGTAACTGCTGGAGTTTCTTATTTAGTCGTTCAGACGAAGAATGCAAAGCAAATACAATAATAGTAATTGAGATTTAAACGATAAATTAATTAATAACAATAATAATACTCTACGTAATTAACAAGTAAACAACAACTCAGTAAAAACATGCCACATCATTATTTGAATATACAAAAGCCATCACGTTAGCCTCATAGCCTGTTAATCGGTTATACATTTCATATTGACTAATTATTTTTTTTAACAAATATTATCCAGATAAAAATATACTAGATTAGTAATTTGAGGGATGTTATGTGAGTGACAGGTCATGGGTTTAACTCCTGTCGGAGGCAAGTTGAAATTTATGTGAAGAAAGTAAGCTAAAATCAGAAGTCGTAAAAAAAAAAAAAGGTAATTTCAGTAAAGTGAGCGGTTAAAAAAAGAAAAGAAAAGAACATTTAGCGGTTTGAATTTACTACTTACAATTATATAACAAACGATGTCGTTTGCGATGAATGCGTTCTTGAAATATAAGCAGAAAGGAAGAAAGGCAGCTGTGAACTTTCAAAAGAGTAAAGCCGATCCGGAAATCAAATTCAGAATCAAAATCCTAAAAGAATCGTCAACGGATCCATCTCATTGTTGATTTTAGGGGTTTTGAGTTTCTTCAGATCCAATGGCGAGTCCTCAGTCGGGGCGATTTGCGGTTACTCCGACGACACCGAGTAATTCGTCTAGGGTTTTGGGTTTGAAAAGCCCTTTGAGCGATGAAACTATATGGAAGCGTCTTCGCGAAGCAGGTTTTGATGAAGAATCGATTAAGCGAAGGGATAAAGGGTCACTCATAGCTCATATTGCTAAACTAGAATCTGAGGTCCTCTCTCTTTCCCCCTTCGGCGGTCCTGCTTTAATTCAATTTCTTCAGGCTTCCATTGTGTTAATTGTTAGACTTACTGTTATTCTTTTGTTAATTAGGTGTTTTTCTTTTCCTTTTCAGAAAAGAAGTTCATTAATGCATAGCGATCATTGACTTTTAAACATTTATATTCATTTGACACAAGTTTGGAGTGTAGGTAAAACATTTAGTCAGTGAAGGGGATATTTTGAGAAAGAAAAGTAGAAGTTGAAAGAATATGTCAATATTGAGTTATGAGAGTGAGCATGGTTTTTCTGTTTCAAACCCCAAAAAAGTTGAAGGGGAAATCAGAGATTTGATTTGAGGGAGAAAATGGTGAATACATCCTTATATCTGTGTTCAATTCCCTTTTTTACTTAGATGTTCAAGAATATGATCTATGGAACAATCTTTTATTGTTGTTTCCGTGTTGAATACTAATGAATTGCTCCATTGGGTAAAGAATATTGGTTTTTAATGTATCATATCAATGTCCTATTATTTACCGTGTTTTGTGAATTTAATGTAGATATACAACCTCCAAAATCAAATGGGAATTTTAATCATCGAAAAAAAGGAGTGGGTTGCCAATTACGAGCAGATGAAATCCACTGCAGAGTCTGCTGAATTGGCACTAAAGCATGACCATGCTGCCCACTTATCTGCTTTAGCTGAAGCAAAGAAAAGGGAAGAAAGTTTGAAGAAGGCTCTTGGAATAGAGAAAGAATGTCTTTCCAATGTATGTGTATATTCTCAGGGATAAATTTGTTTATATTATTTGGTTATCGGTTTTGTCTCTTAACTTTTGATATTTATTTGTAGATTGAGAAAGCATTGCATGAGATGCGTGCAGAATGTGCAGAGGCTAAGGTTGCAGCTGATATTAAATTAGCCGAGGCACGAGGCATGATGGAGGATGCCCTGCAGAAGATGACCGAGGCCATATCAAAGATGCAAGCTGCAGAATCTTTGGAAGCAGAAGCTAGTAGGCACCACCGTGCTGCTGAAAGAAAGTTGCATGAAGTTGAAGCACGAGAAGATGATCTTAGGAGGCAGATAAATTCATTCAAGTCCGAGTATGTTTTCTTTCGATCTCCTGATAGAGCATGATTAAGTTTGTCATAATGTCAAATCATTAACCTATATAAGGCTTTACATTGAAGCAAAATATAGATGGATGGTGCTTTCTGTATTAACACATGCTCTGCTATAGCTTGTAATAACGTTCTCTGTAAAACGAGTTCTCCATTGTGCTTGCTCCTTTTTCTCTTTGTCTTGTCTAAAACTTAATTTATTACTTGGCTACTTTTTATTTGATTCTAGTAACTTATGAGATTTTTTATCTTCTGAATATGTCAGGTCTGATGCAAAAGAAAAAGAAATTCTTCTTGAACGACAATCATTGTGTGAAAGGCAGAAATCTGTTCAACAATCACAAGAAAGATTACTTGATGGGCAAGCCTTGCTAAATCAACGGGAGGATTACATTTTTAGCAGGACTGAGGAAATAAGTCGCCTTGAGAAGGAGCTACAGGATTCAAGATTGAGCCTTGACGAGGAGCGTAAAGCCCTTAAAGAGGAAAAACACAATTTGGAGTTAAAAGCAGCTTCCTTGGATGCTAGAGATGAGGTTCGAACAAATATTCTTCCGTTTTTAAATAGCTAATATCATAAGCACAATTGAAAGTTCTTGTTGCATGGCAAGTGTATTTATACGGGTGCTGACAGGATATCACCAAGAAGGAAAACGAGTTGAAAAAGAAGTATGACGAGTTGCATATGCGACAAGAGGAAATTGCAAGCAAGGAATCTGTGAGTCACCATTCTTCATTTTATATATTATTTTTTCGAATATTTTGATTAATCAAATTCAAGCCCTTGATGGCATTTATTCTTGTGAGCTAGTATAGTCGCCTATATAATTCGCTGCTGCTTTATAATTCTGCAGGATCAAATTAAACAGATGCTAGCTAATCATGAAGCTGCTTTGAAAGAAAGAAGCTCACAATTTGATGCGCAGTTAGAAACAAAGCTCAAGTTAATTGAGGATGAGATTGAGAGCAAGCGACGGGCTTCAGAGTTGAGGGAAATGGAGTTTAGGCAACGGGAGGATTTGATTTCGGAAAAAGAGCATGACTTGGAGGTTCAGGCACGATCAATTGGTGATAAGGAGCGGGATCTTTCAGAAAAACTGAATGCTGTAGAGGAGAAAGAGAGAAGTGTCATTGCTGCTGAAAAAGAGATAGAGTTGCAAAAAGCTAAACTGCTGAAAGAAAAAGAAGAGGTCAATCGTGAGAAAAATGACCTTCAGGAGTATCTGAGATTATTGGAAGACAAAAGCAAAGAGATTTCTCATGTGGAGGAGAAAGTGGAGGCTATGAGAATTGAAACAAATGAATTGATGATTTTAGAAGGTAGGTTGAAAGAAGAAATCGATTTGATAAGAGCTCAAAAGCATGAACTCGAGGTTGAGGCAGACCAGTTGAAAACTGAGAAGGCAAAGTTTGAAGCGGAGTGGGAGTTGATCGATGAGAAACGAGAAGAACTAAGACTGGAGGCAGAGCGTATTGCGGAGGAGCGAGTTACCATTTCAAAGTTTTTGAAGGATGAGCGTGATGTCCTGAAGTTGGAGAAGGATTTGATTCGTGAACAGTACAAAAAAGATGTTGAGTCACTTTCTCATGATAGAGAAACCTTCATGAGGGAAGCCGAGCAAGAACGTTCTGTCTGGTTCAGTAAGATTCAGAAAGAACGCACAGACTTTCTGCTAGATATCGAGTTGCAGAAAAAGGAGCTAGAGGATAGTCTTGAAAAGAAACGTGAAGAAATAGAAACTTATTTACGAGAAAGAGAGAGCGCTTTCGAGGAAGAAAAGAAGAAAGAGCTCGAGTATATATCATCCCTCAAGGAAATAGCGGCAAAGGAAGCAGAACAAATAAATATTGAGATGCAAAGACTTGATGCAGAGAGAAAAGAGATTAATATCGACCATGAGAGAAGGGACAAGGAATGGGCAGAGTTGAATGATTCCATAGAAGAACTTAAAGTTCAAAGACAAAAGCTGGAGAAACAAAGGGAACTGTTGCATGCGGATCGAGAAGAGATTCTTGCTCAGATTGAGCAGTTGAAGAAATTGGAGGATGTGAAAGTCGTCCCTTATCGGATTGCTACAAGTGAGATTGAAGAATGTGATTCGGGTTCCCGGAAACATCCTGCTGTTGCGAAAAGATATCTGAAGCAGACTAAGTTGGATTTGGCTCAGAGAACCGTTGGTGACAATGGTCTTGCAATTGATTCACCTACTAAAAAAGAACTAAGTAACGGCTCTCCGCCTCTCTCTTCCCCTTTTGTATGGCTGAAACGATGTGCTAGTAGTTTGCTGGAGCAAACACAGAGTAACAAGAAAAGGAAGCAGAACGAGGATGCAAAACAATCTGAGCCCAGTATTAGCCACCGGTACATCTCTTTTCTGGTTTATATAATTCATGCTTAACTTTGTTAGGGGTGTATGGATGTGTGTGATGAAACTGATGATCTGATTTTTTTATTGCATCTTGAAGTTATAACTAGTTTTCCGTGTTTCATATTAGTTCAACAAAACTGGTTATCTAAGGAAAACCGGGGGTTCTTAATTTCTTATTGAACTTTCATCCGCTTTTCTCATGGTTAATAATATATTTGGAGGGTTGGGTTCCGGTAAGAACCCTCCATTCTGTGAGAACGTGAGAACCACTCCAAAATGCACAAATTTGTACATAAAATACACAAATGTGAAAATTAAATTTATAACTTAAAATCATTATTGGTCTTTAATATTAATAAAAATATGATAATGTAACATTAAAATTACTTTTAAAACTTAAATTTATTAAATTATACACTAAATGCACAAATTTAAACGTTAAATGCACAAATTTTGTCAAATGTATAAATTCGTACATAAAGTGCAAATATATCATTAGATGTGTCAATGGTTACATGAAATGTATAAATTTATCAAATGTATTAATTTTAGTATCAAATGCACAATTTTATACATTGGATGCACAAATTTTAGAGTGGTTCTCACGTTCTCCCGAAATAGAGAGGGGTTCTAATGTGAACCCAACCCTATATTTGGAAACTAGATGAGAACTTCATTATTGATAGATAGATTTGAATAAATATAATTGATAATTTTATTTTTAATATATTTATAGATACTTCAATGACATATACAGGTCCTTTTTGGTGATTTTTATCTGAAATAATCAAACTTGACCAAACATTCAAATAGCAGGTCATCCAATTCCAATGTACTATTTTTTGCAGCACATTTTAAAACAACTTATAATTTAAATATGATTATCCGCCATGACATGATTTGTTAAGAGTACGTCCAAACTCCACCCTTGAGTTGAAGGGATCTACAATATGGTGCTTCAGTCTTTGTAGATTAAGTTTTTTGACTTCATTAATTGTGCAGCGGGTTATCGTCAATCCTCAACAATGTGGATGACGAGCATGGAGAGACTGTAGTTGGTGCTAAGGAAACCACCGTATATATAGACAAGATCATCACGATTCGAGAAGTAACATCTGTCAGTGGTGAAAATGGAATTGGAAGCAGTCAGGTAACGTCTCTTTCAACACGATATTTACTTATTCAGTTCCATGATTACCTTACAGCTTTGTCATATTACATACTATCTAACCTAGTACTCTCTTTTTGTTCTTTCTTTGAATAGGTGGTGGGTGAACGGAAACTTGAGCACAAAGGTGATCTGGGATCAGATAATACCTTGAAGTTTGAGAACAAAAAGTTGAAGGGACAAGTTGAAGAGTAAGTTGTGCTGTCTTGTGTGCATAAATATATATATCAGGGTTCTAGGATGAGTTTCTTTGTTAGGGCTTTTGGTGTTTTGGAGTCGAAGCAGGTATGATGATTATATTTGAAGGTAGAAACAAATACAGCTATAGGCTTAGAGTTGGAGGAGAGGATTCTCTAACCCCTTTTCGGGTGTTCATTTCTTATCCCGAAGAGATGCATTTATGCATAGTCTTAACTCATAACCACTTAAGCATGTATGTTGGCTTATGGTTTTTGGTTCCGAGTTGTAAATGGTTTTCTAACGTTTGTGCTTGGATTTGATGTTGGTTGTCATCAGTTGGTCACTGATGCTGCCTGCTTAACTAAATTTGTGTAAGATGCAACTCTTTGGGTTTATATATTTTGTTTCCTTTTTCATCTTGTCTAATGTCTAGGAGGCTACTTGGGTCACTGATACATACAAATACAATGCACAAATGTACATGTACATGTACATACAAGAAACTTGTGCAATGTGTGCATTTGGAGTTTTGAACATAGTTTTCTAGTGCTTCAATGTATTAGTTTTGTATTGATATTATAACCCTATAAAACTATATGTGTGCTTGTGGGAGAAGAGATCAAGAACGATCCACCAATAGAAAATCAAGAAACCTTTGTGAGCGTGCAAGGTGACTCTTGAAATTACATATTATTCTTACTTGTAGCTGTAGTAACCATCACTCCCCCATTTTCTTTTCTATTGGGCTATGGAAGGATTGTGTAATCTTGCTTGGGGCAAGAAGTATAAACATATTTCAAGGTCTCGAATTGATGAAAGACAAAGTCCTTATATCACACCTACAATTTGCTGATTGGGCAAGTGGTCTTTTTTGCAATGCCATGATGGCATAAATATCCTCGTGTGCTAACACATGGTTTCTGGTCTAAAAGTGATTATTGGCTTGAACGAAGGCCAAGGCTGTACTTGGCTGCTGGGAAATCTTGAATTCGGGCACCCATTGTTGACAAATTCCCAACACATTGTCCAGTTGGAAATCCAAAACTCTATTACCAGGGGCCACCTTGCATTACTCAAGTCAGATCTTGGCTCCCTTGGAACCTATTAATTTTCCTTGTTCAAAGCACCTTTCAAAGTGTTCAACAAAATTTTTGTTCTTTTGAACAGTGGAATACACTCTTTCTATTTTTATTCTTAAATCTACACATTTGTCTATAATAGACTCGAACTCCCAACATTAAAGTCTCCTTTAACACCTGATATCGTTAGGATAGAGGTCTTTTGGTATGTTGTGCTCGGGAATAGGCAGCTCTAGAGCATCTTTATCATGTACCATGCTTGCAAAGTGGTAGAGATTCCAAGTGGAACCTCACACATTTTGGTGCAAAACTAGTATATGCATCCATGGCATTACAAGTGGGTTTGGGTCACAACCTTATTCCTCCACCTTATGCACTTGGAAAAGAATATTGAATCTCAAAACATGACCTCATTTTTTTTTTCAATAGGTGATGGCACACAAACTAGTTTTTGAAATGATATTTCGGTGGGTGGGGCAATAAAGTGTTGATTTCGCCAACCATATGCCTTGGAGATTGAGAAAAGTTGTAGCATCCATGATCGAATGTCTAAAAAACTATATATATATATATAGAGGGAGGTTCAATGGAAAACCACAATGCACCTGAAAACTTGTAAAAACCGCACTGCACCACCATAAATGTATCAAATTCCCGGCGTGATGCATCAAAATCCTGCGTGATGCATCAAAATCCTGCGTGATGTTTCACCTTATTTATGATCATGCCACCGCGTTTTTCATGAAATGCACCAAATCGGTCGGTATGCGTAGGTTTCCATAGTTTTCAGGTATATATATATATATATATATATGGTTCGAGAGAGTACCACCTATTATGCAGCGCACCCATATGTACCACCTTTAAAATAATTTTTAATTTTTTTTTTCATAATCATGTTTTAATTAACATTATAAAGATTATATGTAAATTTCACATACATCTCCTAGCTACTAAAAAATGATGTGAACTTACACCTACATAAATTTGCATATATGTGAACGTGCATTTATATAATGCGTGATTTCATGTACTTAGAGTATTCAAATTTGCGTGTAAGTTACATATGAATAATGTAATGTTAATTAAAACATGTTAATGAAAAAAATTTCAAAAAAAATACATTTTAAGAATGATACATTCTGGTGAGCTGCATGATGGGTGGTACTCATTTGAACATATATATATATATATATATGTATGTATAGAGAGAGAGAGAGAGAGAGAGAGAGAGAGATAGAGAGAGATATTAATGATAAAATCATATAGTATGGAGAGTATGAAAACAACCCCGGAGCCCCGTTGACGCGTTTTGAATTTGGGCAGGTGTTTATGTGTTCCCTTGCATGTGATGCCCATATGCCACCCTCATGCACATTTATTATTATTTTGTTTTAAAGCAAAATATTTTATGAAAAATCAACTAATCATATTTTATAACATTTAATTCCCAATAGTAGCTTTTAAAAAACATTAACGTGTCATATGTTTTTATACTTTTATGTATTTTACATGCCTTCCCTCCCATTGCTTTTTATTTACCAACGATGATTGTTTATGATATATATACTATGTAAAAATTTGATATAAGAAAAATAACCTTGATTGTAGGAGCCTACACTACTTTGATAAGAATCAGATTGGCAGTAAGAGCCTAAAAGCCCTCTTCAGTTTGGTGAATTGGTGGGCATATTCATCTTTTCTAATTTCTATCTTTATGGACACATCAACACAAAATCAGTTTTCTCTGTCCATCCATTTCGTCTTTCTATATTAGAAATACTTGATGTCACATGACAATATCTAAAATATATTTGTCATAAGTAGTTATAGCTGTATCTTGTAATTTTAAAAGACATAAAATGATATTAATATTAATTTAAAAATTTTAGTTTAATTTATTTATATGGTAAATAAGTAATTTTTTCAGCCAAAAGCTCATTTTTTTGAAAGCTACCTTCGTAGAACTGCCTTTTTTTTTTTCTAAAATAAAAGTTCAAGCTCATTCATCCAAACAAATATTTTGAATTTTAGAAGAGATTTTTAAAGGTTGAAGTTCCTATAAGGCTCTACCAAACATGCCCTTGCTATTGTTACTAAGTAGAGGTGTTCAAAAAAAAAAAAAAAAAAAAATAGACCGAGCATTTGAAAAGCAAATTCAAAAAGAGAACCCGAAACTATCCAAAATTTTGATTTTGAATGGTGAAATTCCAAATCTTTGGACATCCAAAAATCAAATTCTTACTTTTGAAATTTTATGTATCTAAGTATTGATTATATTACATGATGTTGAGTATTTATTTTTATTCAAAAATATACTTTTGATATTATGCATTTGTTAGCACTTATTTATGAAATTTGGAATCCATTTTTTGAACACCCTAGTCACTTGGTAGACAACATCTTACTATTGAAGACAAATTAAATCCAAATATTCCACTAATTTAATAATTATAATATAATAACCTACATTTTTTAACTTTATTATGATTTATTCTAATAATTATTTACAAATATTATTTAAGCATACTATTTATGAAAACAAAACTATTTTTAAAAAAATTATATTTTACTTGAAGGTATAGTAATGTTATTAAAAAAATTATATACACTTATAGATAGAAAATTAAAGTTCGCAGATTTACTTTTAAATAATCAAATATGTATGATAAAAAATATCATTTAATTTATGATTTATAATCATCTATTAATTTTTCTCATGCATATCTTATAACTATTTAACATATCTTTATAAATGTTATTTATAAAAATTTTTATGAACCAACCCATGTAGTATATAAGTTTCTAATTTAGTGTATGAATAAATAATTTATCATCCTCAAAAAATACCTAGTAAATACTAATAATTTATATCAATAAATAATTATTACTAAAAGGTCATCATGAATTATTTTATATTTCGTGTCTAATAGAATAATAATAATTTATAATACTTTAAAAGTGTATTAATATATAAAAGAATATTCTTAAAATTTAAAATAAAAATTTTAATTTGTTATTATTCAATATTTAATAATAGAATTTGATGAAAAAAATGGATTTGTTTATTTCAAAGGAGACTTTAAATTTGAAAAAAATAATAGATCAAATAATTTATGAACGAACTCATGTTGTATATTAGTCAATGTACACGAATTTAAATGGACAAATTACCAAGAAAGGTAATATAAAATTTAAAAGTTGACAATAAAGGTAATGTACAAATTTTTAGGCCAAGAAAGATAATATAAAATTCAAATTTGACAAAAAAAGGTATTGATGACCAATTAAGAAGGTAAATTTTTAATTTTATGCTCCCTTTTTTGGTAAAAGAATAATATTTGATTATCTTTCTTGACTTAAAATTTGAATTTTATGTCCTTTCTTTACCAAAATAAAATTTTATATTACCTTTCTCGGCAAAAAAATTTTACAATAAATTTATTGTCAAATTTTAGTATTTTATATTATATTTCTTGATAATTTTTCCAATTTAAATTGACATATCGTCAAATAATTTATTATTGGTATAAAGAAAATCCATGAAAATTAAGTTCTTACAGACCGATCACATTACAATAATTTCAAATAAAAAAATGAAAAATAAATTATAAATAGTATTTCTAAATAATATGTATTAGAGGAAACGGTATTGAAATTTAAAAATATAAGTTATTATATTATAATACTTAATTATCAGAATATTTAGATTTAATCTGATTGGATTTAAAATTAAATTAGCTTTTATTAGATTTGGACAAATGTGGTTTAAATATCATTGATTACTTTTAAATAATATGAGTGTCACATGCTAATTATTGGTGATGACATTTAGCACCGTTTGAAATTAATAAATTAAGTTACTTATTTCATTAATTAATGTATGTATGTATGTGACTATATGTAAGTACGTATCTTCAGAAAAAAATGCATGGTGTGCAATGTGTTTATGAGAAGAAAGAAAATGTCAAAAGAATTTAGCACCTGTTTTCTTGTACGTGCATTGGGAGATACTATAAAATTAAAGGGTCGACGTCAACACTTGTAAGCATGAAGGTTAGCCGAGGGCCGGTCTTGAGCATTTTAATGGTTAAGGCAAGATTGAAAAAAAAAATGTATTTATAAAAAAGTTAAAATGGAACGTACTACTTTTTTTAAATAGGTTTGGCCAAAATAAAAATAAAATGTCTTTTTAAAAATACAACATACTATGTTTTAAAAGGTTTTGGTAAACTATTGAGTTGAAAAATTAAAAAGATACACATGCGGGTCAGATATAATACTTATTGGACTGAAAAATGATGTCACTCGATCCATGACTTGATACCTTGAGCGGCAGCCCACGTATCCCCCTCCCTCCCTCAGGGCCGGCCCTGAGTCAGCCATGTTCGAAGCTAATTATGTTATATTTTCACATTGCTCAACAAATTGTTACATTTATGTATGCATGGGTGTATAGTATTAGACCATTAATTAGCAAGAAAAGGTAACAAGTATCGTAAGAATCAGGATTTCCTTTAGTTCGAAAAAGATTGTCAGAATTATAATATTTCCACTTGGATTTAATTATTTTCAACACAAGCTACACGCCTACACCATACTTAATTAATTAATTTGTTATTAATTAGTGAGTTAACACATGTGATATGGATTAAATATATCAAGTGCCATCATTATATGATCAATTCTTGTAATCAAACAATTAATCAATAACATTACATAATAATTAATTAATTACTTAATAATAGAGTTTACAAACTAATTAATTAATAAACTTAAGCATATATATATATATATATATGAATGCCACTCGGCCCACTCCTAATCCATATGGACTGAGTGCAAATTCCTATACGTATTGAACTAAAAAACAAAATAAAAAATAATTTAACTCGATTGCATAATTCGAGTGAAAAAAATAAATGAACAAAAAAAAAATAGTTGACAGGTGTCACACAATTAAGTGCATCTGATTCTGATTCAGATTCAGATTTGGAGTTGATTAAGCGAAAGTGAAAAAACCCATTTGGGTAACGACTTTGTTCTTCTTGCGTTTCCATGCAGTGTTTGCTGACGTCGATTCTGATTCTTTTTCTTCGACATCGACTCCACAAATAACTTCATACGTTGCATGGCCAACATTAGGGTTTCCTCCGACATATTTGCGAAGCAAACCCGGAACCAACCCGGTTCACTACAATGGCATGATGAACCGGGCGAGATGTTTAACCGGACTTCATACACAATCTTTTCCCATAGCTCCATTTCACCCTCAAATGTTTTTGAACTCAACAGATGTCTCATATCCACCCAACAAAATAGACCCGCGTTGCTTTTCAAACATCGGATCCCGGCTTTTTGAAGCCCTTTTACGAGGCTTTCCTGCCGCTTCTTTAGTCTCCGCCGATTCTCTGACAGATAGCATTTTCTGAATTTCGGGTCTGATAGCATTTCGGACAGTAAGTATTGAGTTTGAGATGAAACTAACCCAAAGCTCGACATTTTCGTTGCAGCGGAGACAACGTCGCTGTTGTGGGAGTAAATTGCTCCGATTCGGAATCCTGGGAGACCCAGATCTTTGGAGAGACTGTAGACGATATGAACTCGCTTCGAAACTTCGGTGTTGACGAGGTTTCGGTTCTTTAAAACCTCCATGATACTAATGAAATTCGGTGAACCGAAAACGGTACCCGAGTAGACTTCATCGCTGATGAGATGGATGTTCTTTGTGGAAATGAAGTTGATGAGGAGGTCAAGCTCATGCAAGTTCAGTGACGTGCCTAATGGATTTGAAGGGTTTGTGACCAAAATACCCTTCACTTTGAGGTCTTGTTTTTGTGCTTGTTGGTAGGCATCTTCAAGGGCAGATTTGGTAATCCTGAAGCTGTTCGAGCTCGAGCAATGAATCGGGACTATTTCAGCTCCGGTTCGCCACTTGAGATCTCTATCAAATCTACATAACGTAGAAAATTAACCAGATCAAAATCATCGTTAATTTAGTGGGATATATCTAATGACTTTGTTGTCACGATATTTAATTAAACAAAAAAAAAAAAAAAAAGTAATATGTACATACCCCGGATAATATGGCGTCGGGATGAGGAAAGCGTCGCCGGGGTTAGCGATGCAAAACATTAGAGTCTCGTTGGCGGAGGTGGCGCCGGCGGTGAGGACAAGGTTGTTCGGATCGAAAGTAACAGCGTTTCCTCTTATCTCCGACATGAAGCCGACCATGGCCTGTAAAATTAATCGAATGAAACGAATACATAATTAATTAATTAAACATCCGAAAAAGATCCCACGTACTTTTGGCGTTAAATCTAAAAGTTTTTATATTTAAATATGACAATGACACGGTAGGTAAGGTATGGTAAGTGGGGTTTCAAAATCGTTTATTTTAAAATCAATTAATTAATTAAGAGATGAATTAATTTATTAAATTAAAGTAATATAACATATACTTACTTTCTTGAAAGAAGGAAGGCCATGATAATCTTGAAAGAGAGCAAGTTCTTTAAAGATGGATTGATCGTCTTTCTTGAAGCCGGTTGCATCGGGGTGGTTCTCGATCCACGACTCTATAAATCCAAATGATAATTGATTTTCTGCAAGTCCCATTTGGATCATACCACTTGGGTTCTTCTTCTCGTCGTAGGGATTCTTTTCGTACTCCTCCCATCCAAGAAAGTAGGACGAATCCTGCCCGTGAGCGTTGCAAGTAGTAACCTTTGTTGACAACATCAGTGCGAATTAATATCTCTCGTATTAGTTTTCGAGGAAAAAAACTTAATGTGAAAATACTGAAAAGAATAGAGTTGGATTTTGGTAGAAATAAGAAACAGAAATGAGGGTGCTTGTTGAAGTGATTTGGAGAAAGTGAGGAATACACATTTGATATTTGATATGTAGAAGGGGGGTATGATTGGAAGGTATATATAGATAGAGGGGGTGCAGTTGACAAATCATTTATACTTCAATTCCACGTCATTATTTGACCATCGAATCGTAGACTTTGAAGTTGCGTTTAGTCTGAAGCTGTACTCTCTCTCGTTCCACGCACACTCCACCGTCAATCGTGCGTGCATTGCACGTGATATGGTTTATATTAAGCATCGAATTGCCAGTGCAAAGATACTTCCCCAATTTCAGGTTCACAGTTTCACACTTTGGTTACAATTTAAAAAGCCGATTTTAATATTTTTGGTAATTTAATAAATATAAAATTAGTAAAAGAATCCATAAACTATCTATTAAATCTTTAAATGTATCTGTTGTATTGAAAAAAATATGATACTGTTGCTAATTTATAAATAGTAGTTATTCTATTTTTTCACTTTAAAAAATTAAGTGAAAATTACATAAAATACCATTAAAAAATTAAATTACAAGTTCTTGAAGTCTTCCCTTTTTTTTTTTTTTTTGGTTTGATAACTATTTCAACCAATTAAAACTCGTTGAATCTATAGTATAACAAGTTAATCGGTTACAAGCTTACATGACATTGACGTGTAATCCAAGTGGCGTACACATGGCAAGAGTAATAATTTTTTATAATTTAAAATTAAAAACGATATCAACATTAATATTAATGTAGTTAAAATAAAAACAAATAACTGAATATGTTGAACTCCAGAATGCACGCCTCAGTGTTTAGACCCGTTATTCCCCTCCGATGCCAAGCAACTCTACTGACCACCGAGCACCTCCGTCGACCAGCACCTCTATTCTTTTGATTTCGAGTTTACAAGCTCCTTCGATCCTCCTTCGTGACAAGTAGGTTCAGGTTATAGGTTGATTTCGAGTTTAGGGTTTGACCATGCTCATCGTTGGGTTCCATCATCAAACAAATTCAGGTTAGGGTTACGATTTTGACGTGTAGTTACTAGACAAGTGTGTATGTTCATTTATCGATCAATGGAACACATTAAGGGTGTGAGTATGTATCGATCTGATTGTGCATGTATCTTGTATGCATTTGTTCATCTTCTACCTTAAAATACAGATATAATTTTTAAAAAGATAAATACACTCTATTATTTTTTAATTTATAAATATTAGTTTGTAATAAAATATGCTAGTACTATGTTATATATAAACTAAAATCTCAATTTGTATCAATTAAAATATATTAAAATTAAAAAAAATAAATTCAAAAAAAACCAACTACTATATATATCAATTTAGTTAGAAAAATAATAATAGTATTCTTATATTATTTTTAATAATAACAGACATATTTACTTATATACATTTTATATAAATAAATTATATTAAACATATATATGTATGTATGTATGTATGTATAGTAGTTGATTGATTGAGATGTGAAATGATGTTTAGGACTAGCTAAGAGTATAATGTGTCTGAAATGTTAGGAATCTAAATTTATTTAAATAACAAGGAATGATATATTTCTTTAATGATAGAATTTGGTGGAATCTAAATTCATTTATATTAATTGTTTTAGTAATCCAAATATCAAAATACAGTATACTACTTCAAAATACATTTCGTGAGACAAACACTCCTAAGATTTAATCTAATCATATATAGATTAATTCTACGGTGACTAAATTGTGAAGAACACAACAATCAATTGAAATTTCCTTTTTATATAATGTCTTTTTCTTCCCCTAAATGAAAGTGCTTATCGTTTGGATTTCTAAATGTAATAACGTTTAGTTTAGGAACCCTTTAATTAATTAGATCATCTAATTATGTTAAATTTAGTTGACATATTTCAATTTTCAAAATTTTAAAACTTTCATTAGTATTGATCATTGGAATATACTGATATAATATTGCAAGTTAATGAAAACTCAATAATTTATGATATTAATTCGATATTTTAAAATTTTATTTGTTAAATTAAAAACTGATTCAGTACATGATCCAAAACATGATTTCATAAATTCCAAACATATTACAAAATACGAACTCTAAAACATTTATATATAACCATATTGGTGTCGAACGAAAGAAAAATATACATGTGATAAGGTGCAAGTCTTGATGAAGCAATTGCAAGAGTTGCTTGACAAAGGACTTAGCTCACTTTCAGCTTGTGGTATAGTTTTATGGTGTCTTGGGATCTGGGTAGCTGCTTTTAATTATATTGTGATGTAATAGTAATTTAGTACTGTAACGTTGTAGCACGTGTAGTGCATGACATATTGTAATATTATTTAGATTCATGCAAGCTTTAGACTTTTTATTATGTTTATGGCTATTGTTATTATTCCTGGGATAAGCAAGCGTGATTAAAGCAAGGATGTGACAGGATGGTATCAGAGAATTTAACATCACTAATTTATGTTGTTAAATTAAAGAATATAATATTTTGTTATTTTGTAATGTGACTACATCTTCATTATCGTAATAGGCATGTGGGAATGAAAGATTCATCAGGTAATTCGTATTTACAGCGTACGACGGTGGTGACGAGAGTAGTTTCTACTTTCTATCTCCTCTCACTATTCTCTAAACACATTTGATCAATAAGCAATTTCATACATACAAAATCAACTAAAATATATATTCCATACGCTTCAAGTTATGTCAAAAGTGCAATGAATTGGCACCCTTAAATAGAGGCTTTCCTTTTTTTGGGGCATATTTCGATTCCATTTGACACTTTACACATATCATATCATAAAATCATTCATTCTAACACTCGTCTCGCTAGCTTCAACCCAATATTTCTATTTTAAAAAAAAACTTTCATATGATATAATTAAAGTATTAATTGTGTTTATATTAATTAAATCAACCGAATCACGCTAAACCATCACAACCACATAATTTAATTGCTAGTCACCCTTGACGATTAAGTAGAATTAATGCCACACTTGTGACCATCCGTTTCTCTAGAGTTTAAATTTTTTTATATATAATTTTCAATCATAACATACGTTTACGTAGTTATACGTACTATTTTTGTTCATCAACACAAGAATGAAATTTAAAAGTAACAAAACAATACCCTTAACCGATGTTTAAAAAAACAATTTCAACACGGATACTAAATAGAGGGTTGAAATGATTGTTTACTCTTCTTAACTAAACTATTTATTCAATAAATAAACAATTTATACATCACTTACTCGATATAAATATATATCATTTATTTTAAATAGGATCATTTATCATGAAAATAAAACAATACGCTCTCTGCAAACATCATATATGTTATTGAAGGGTATGTTAAGGATTTGACAATATCAAAAACGCAACAGAATTTTATTAATTTAACAAGCCCTTAAGGATCATGCTTGGAAAAACTTAGAACAAGATATTACATTAAACATAAATGTACGCCTTGTGTTTCTGAAAATGCTTAAGCAAATTCACCAGTGATGGCACGATCGAAAAACTTGCTAATAACTTTGTATGCAATCAAATCAAGAGTGACACTAAGAAGGAGAAGGCATCATGGATGTTCATCAGCCATAGGGGGTCAGGGGCGTAGCCATGTATGCCCAAGGGAGGGCCATGGCTTATTTACTATTGGTTCAAATACTAAAAATGATATTTTAAGAAATGAGTACGTTCTCAATTTGTCATTATCAATTACTAGCTTATTTACCTATGTAATCATGTGTATTTTCAATAATTATTTATGTTCTTAAAAAATTTAATATAAAACTAAGGATTTATTATGAAAAAAATCAATGTGTTTTCATTTTTTTTTTTTTCGTTCCTCCATATTACTTTTTACAGAAAAATCATCAAGTAAATTTTTTTCAGTTAGTGAAATTTGACCATAACAACCCGATCTTTGAGTCTTTAAAAACTCAGTCTACCAATTATAACCTGACTATAATAGATAAATTTCACCAAACCAAAAAAAACTAACTTAAAGATTTTTGAAAAAAAAAACATGGAGAGACTAAAACACAAAAACCGTTAAAATTGTTGATTTTTTCGTAATAAACCCTAAAATTAAATACAAATTTACTTATAAATAAAATTTTCTACTAAAAATAATTATAAAATTAATATTGAATTATTTAAAATTTTAATGTGTTTCATTTATTGCATTTCATGAATTAAATAGGAAAGTATTGAAAATAGGTTTTTTTTATTAATAATACATAAATTAGTAAATGAAATATTTAATTATGGAAAAAAGGCGGGACAATAAAAGTTTAATGCGATTAGGAAGCGACATGTGTACTGACTTATTTTCTTTTATTAATATATATAGATATAGATAGATAGATTCTCTACTCTTTTGATGTGAAGTCTACATAATAATGTACATTGTTGATATATTTATTCAATGATTTTTTAGATGTTAAAAATTGTCATATTCGTAAACAATTAAAACTTTTTATATAACACATTAATAGTAACCAAAATTTATGATATTGCGTTTTTTGGTACTTGTCGATTTGAACCAATATAATTGGCTCACCCTAGATTGAAATTCCGGCTACGCCACTGTAGGGGATGTGCAAATAGCACAACCCTCTATCTAGTTTTCTCTTTGCCACTCTCACACAAAGTCTCTTTCTCTCATTCATACATACACCCACACGTATATACATATACATATGTATACATTTGGATAATTATTTAATCAGCATCTTATAAAAATTAGCTCAGTTAATATTACATATTAAGGGTAATCATTAAAATAGTAAAATACCCACTTTTAGCTAGGCATGTTCATAAAAAGTTACTTTTATTAATTTCATATGATTTTCGTTATAATATTTTAGTGACCCAAAAAAATTTTACATTATCTTTATTGTTAATTTTAGGCCAAAAAGATAATCAAATATTTTATTTTGGCCAAGAAAGGACATGAAATTCAAATTTTAGGCCAAGAAAGATAATAAAATATTATTCTTTTCCCAAAAAAGGGAGCATAAAATTAAAAATTTACTTTCTTAATTGGTCTTCAGTATCTTTTTTTTGTCAAATTTGAATTTTACGTTATCTTTCTTGGCCTAAAAATTTTACACTACCTTTATTGTCAATTTTGGAATTTTATATTACCTTTCTTGGTAATTTGCTCTATATTAAATTTACGTGACCAACATAATTTTATCATGTAAATGGAAATTTGTGTGATTATACGTCTTTATGTCAAATCAAATATTTTTTTTGTTTAACTACACATCTCATATTTATTTGATTTTTCTTTATTGTTTATTAATATTAAAGTATATTCTTATTATTATTATCTAAGCTTGATAGTCAAACTTTCTCATCAATTTCCATTTCCTAAAACTGATTCACAATCATTCATGATTTTTCTTTATTGTTTATTAATTTTGGTTTTACTAGTTTTCTTATAAATAGAATAATGTAGGTTTTATGTGAGCAACTCAAGTTGTTAAGAAAGTGTGACCATCAAGCTTAAACAGAAAAACTTTCGTATTCTTCATGTTTATCGTTGAGTTTAATTTATTCATATTGTTCTTGTTCATCTTGATTATTATTATTATTATTATTATTATTATTATTATTATCATCATCATCATCATCATCATCGTGTTGCTTGATTATTAAGACTAACAAATTCCGTGATCGTTTCTCGACCTAAAAGTTTTTATGATACTTTTATGATCAAAATTTATATTTATATACATTTCTTAACAATTTCATTTTATTGATATAAAAATAGTGCAATTGTCTATTTTATAAATTAAAATAAAAGAGGGGAGTGCTCTAGGGGGTACGTGGAAAAGAACTTTCATGGGCTCATGGCGAACTAAATAACTAGTTAATGGTTTTTAATACCAAAACACCAAACAATCAAAACCGCCATTGGTATTTGCCACCTGATTTTAAAGGGGATTGAGATGTTATTAACATTGAAATATTATGTTTATTTTAATGTTAACATAAGTATATATTATTAATAGTGTGACTTTATCCGTTCATTTTATCCATTTAAATTATTTTTAAGGTCATCAAAACATAGCTTAAATTATCTTTTTTTGTATATACACAGAGTATGTATTATTACGAAAAAGTTTACGTACAATCATATGCAAAATGCGGATTTAAAACAATAGTACACTGACCTAAAGATACGGCTAACCGAAATACAAGGTATGTGAAACATGAGAAGCAAAAGACCTAATTCATTAGTATTACCTGATAAATTTCAACAAATGTATCGATATCGATAGATGAGCGATAACATAATATTTGTATCGTTGGATTTAATTGTTAGAGTTTCAAATAAAATAAAAAACAATGATATAAGTCTTTTGTTTTTATATTCTTATATGGAAATAATTATTTTATGGACCAAAAAATGTTGAATGTTTAGTAGACTTAAAATGGCTTTGTTACTAAATTTATTTGTATTTCTATTTTTAGTTTCTTTTATCTTAGCGTTTGGTGGCCAATAGAATGAATGATGAATTTTTTAACTTGTTAACCTCTTTAATTACCCACAGAACTTGTGATGCTTAACTATTACAATCTCATGATGATGATTCGGCCCTAAGGGGTCTCATACGGGCTACGACCCAGGACATTAAATTATCAATGGACATTAATTTTCAGTCTAATAAATAATATACTAAACTTTGTTTGTTGTTCAATGATCATATTTTCATTATTAATAACAAAAATTGTAATATTAAATGATGAGAACAATGAAATCATAAAATGTGACAAGTGACAAAAAGATATAAGTGTCAAGATACCCAAAGTGTGCTAGAACTAGAAGAATCTATGAAAAAAATTGTTTTACTTTTCAATCAGATAATTTTTGCCTAAGTTTTCAAATTGTCACAACATCAGAAGAGATCAAAACTCATTTAAGAAAAGAATTAAGGTCGTACAGTACCATCGTACTTGTCCAAATATATTGATATAGTACAAGAACTTTTTTTCTTATATATTACATGTACTTTAGTTTTCCATTCTAATATAGTACATTTCTATATAGAGCCCGAACTTTTACACAAATAAAGCTCGATTGAGGTTTTCAACCATGCTCTATGTAGAATTGTGTCATATTGAAATGTAAAATTAAAGTATATGTATCATATGGATATTAAAAAAAGTTCATGTATTATATCGATACGTTGGAAAAGTACGTTCATATTGTGCGACCTTAACCCTTAAGAAAATCGTATGTTGTGTTTTAAAATTTTTTTAAAGAGACATTATTATTCTATATCTTGTCCAGAGCATGAAAATGCTCAGGACCGACCATGTCTTTATGTTAGCGTTTGAAATCCATAAGAATCTATTAATATTGATACAAATTTTCTTTTTCATATTATATTTCGTTTAAATATATATTTTTAGGACTTGTGATTATCAGATGGAAAGATAAAATTGTACCTTAATCCATCACAAGTCATGAGAAAAGTAGAATACGAAATGCTAGGGAAAATATTATTTTTTCTAACAAAATTAACAATTGGTTTCTACGTTTATATATAAGCTGGTCTAGTGGTAGAACTGTCTATTGAAATTTCTGTGTGGCTTATTCATATTTTTAGAAGTGTATGTTGCTACAAGTTTATTACTTTAATGTCGAAAACATGATTTTTTTAAACTCCTAGATTTGAAGTTTATCTTTTACACTACCTCTAAAAGCACGTTTTATCAATATAAAAATCCATACACCTCTTAATCACTCATCGGCCCTCATTATTCACCTATATGCAAAACCAATTTAGGCCCAAGGAAATGTTCGGCAAAGATGTCAAGCAAAAATACAGCAGTGTCAGTTTTTTCATCCTTTGTCATTATATATAAGCGCCAACGGCAAAGATACAATATGGAGCTCGGCATTCAAATGTCGATGCCGAGTTTGTTGATGCCAATGTCGAGGGGATAACATAAATGAGAACACCTTAATGCTACTTGTCACATTTACGTCTCACCACAAAAGATAAATACAATTTATTATTATTTTAAACAAATAAAAAATAATTACAATTTATTATAATACATAATTAAAATTAGTTATTTTAAAAATATAAATACCACTTATAATTTTTAAAAAGATAAAAATACACTTTATATGATTTTCAAAATTTATAAATATTAAAATAATAATCAAATATATCTACAATATGTCATTATCTAATGATATCATTTGTCATCATTATTTTTTTATTATTCAATAAGTAACTAGTAAAAACATAATTCATAACATTATATATATGTATTGTATCGAAATATAAGTGTTATGCTATATATAAATTAAAATCTCAATTTATATCAAATAAGTTATATAAATGTAAAAATAAAAACATTAAAAGAATCAGAAAAAAGTTGCTACCATTTATAAAGTTAGAAAAATGTAGCTATGACGAATAATAATATTATTTTTATATTTTATTAAAATAATTAATGGTTGTAGGTTTTATTTTACTTAATAGGTTAACTCCATATTTATGCAATGGTGTTTCCTTCTTTTAACAATCTATGCAACGAAATCATTTTTAACATGATTTATATAATAAACTTTGAACTTGTTATAAAAAAATGCAACGACATTCATTTTTTTTTTAAATCAATTTATACAATAAAATTATTTTTATCACGATTTATGCAATGACATTTAAACTTGTTACTAAAAGACGTAACATTTAACATATTTATTTATTCGGTCATTGATTAATTTGTTGTACCTCACTTAAAAAGCCTATGTGACATAACTATGCGTATAAAAATTCATGTGACCACCTTTGTTAACAAAATATGGGTTGAGTGAAATAATTATCTAATTTTTAATACGACATTTTATTTATATTGGTTTATTTACAAATTTTTTGTATCCCGTTTAAAAAGTCGTTACTCGTCTTAGGTTAAACAATTACAAAGATTTGACCAGAATTACCGTTAGATAATTGAGGATAAATGAAGAGATTCGGGGCTAATCGTTTAATATGAATGATTAATTTCACTTTTACGAATTTGATAATCATAAACCATTAATAGTTACTATTTACCATAAAGATTGGATCATTGTTTAAAACATAGATTGATTCACTTTATATTAAACTTTTATTTCCAATTCTATGTAGTTACCACGGATTACTTGACAGTAATCTCTATTTAAGTCTTTATAGTTTTTATTTAGGACAGAGTGGAAATTTTTTAAACAGTGATGAGAGGATAAACCTAATGTGGCTCGCTTCTATCCATAGTCGAAATAAAATAAAGATTGTAGCAAAACTTACTACAAAAATAATTGTAATAGAACTATAAAAACATCTGATAATTTTACAGCGTACCCATTGTTTTATTAAGGATTTGAAGGTGGTGGTGACATGAAGTTTTGTACGCGTACATGTGTCTACTAGATTTTTGTGACATACAATTAACCAATAGATCAATATGTAAATATGCAAATTAAATGTTGCATGTTTTTGCAACAATTTCAAATGCTATTGCATAAAAGCGTCTTAAAAATGATTTCATTACCTTAGTTGGTAGAAAAAAAAATTGTTGCATTTTTCATGACAAGTTCAAACATCATTGCATAAATCATGTTAAAATGATTTCATTGAATAAATTGATAAAAGATGAAAACGTCGTTCCATATATAGGTGGTTAACCACTTAACCCTTGCTAATTTACATTTTATATACTTATTTTTTATTAGAAAACTTTTATATATTAATATTTCCAACACTTGTCATTCTTAAGATTTAACATCCATAATAATTTCTGGATGTAATTCCAACACGTTTTTATCAAAATACCACTTAAGCAAAGAATTGATACATAGTCCTCTATAGGTCCCTTTTTATCAGGAGATCTGTACTTTATTGGTGACATATTTTATAAGTTTTAAAGAATTCTAGAATGAACACTAGCATAATAAAAACAAGATTTGTATGGCATTAAAAGCTTATTTCTAACTATATTTTGTTGTGTAAAATGGGTGTGTCAATTTCTTTACCTAATATCTTAATTACACGTACTTATAAATTTTTATACAAAAGAGTTGCTTATAAAACAACATATTTTCCAAAAAAAAACACATAAATTGGTATGAAAAGATACCAAATGACATAAAATATAGGTTTATTTCATACGTGTATAAATTAAATATGAGAATCAATTAAGTAGCATGTGGTTTTAAGTTAAAACCATTCATTCTATACCATTTGATAGTAATGAAATTTCGTTTTCAACTCATCTTATTTATATAATAAAACAATGACAAAGTAACCACTAACCAATACTAGGGGTCTTCATAAAAATCTGAATCCGAGCATCCGAAATAAAAATCCGAAAATTTGATCCTAAACTATCCGAAATTTCGGATTCGGATAGTAAAATTCAAGATTTTCGGATATTCGGATAATCCGATATCCGAAAATCCAAAAAAAAATATATTTTTTTTATTCTTAGGATTGATTATCTACATAATATTGAGTGTTATTCTAGTGTATATTTTTGAGTTTCATCTTGATATTATAGATTTATTAACTAATATTTAATATATTTTAGCTTTTTTATTTTTTTTAGTCGTTTTGAGTAAAAATAATTCCGGATAAATTTAGTTTGTGATATATTTATCTTTAATATGTATTTGGGTATATGAATTTGTATTTTAGATATTTAAATATTTGATTTAATATTTAAAAAAAAGTTAAAAAAAAATATGAAGTTTCGGATATTCGGATAATCCGATATCCGAATCCGAAGCAAAATTCACTATCCAAAATTTCAGATATCCGGTTTTGAACACCTCTAACCAATACCATCTTATTGTTTGATATCACTTTTAACTATTAATTAATTATTAATAGGAAATTAGCTAGAAATAAAAGTTGTTGTTATGTTAATTAATTAATCGTTTGATATATTTAAATTGGATTTTATTCTTTAATTAGGAAAATTAATTTGTATTGTATACTATAGGTAGGGTTAGGTTTGTGATGAAATGGGGCCAAATAATTCAAAAAAAAAATAAAGTAGAGGACAAGATGCCAAAGTTATGTGAAATATATATTGCAACATATTGCCGCGTTACATCAACTCGATCTCATGGTGACCCCAAATGGGAGTGGTAAATTGCACTTAATTAATGCATTTAGTCTATGATTTTTTCATTTTTTTATAATTGTGTTGTATTTTTTTTTTTTTGAACGGTAAACTATTCTACTCCTACTTCTAAACTACTCATTTACCTCAAGACTTGTTTTCTCCATCTAAATTTCAACTTGCCTCCGACGGAAGTCGAACCCGTGACCTCTCAATTACATAACATCTTGGTACCGCTAGGCCAAAGGCTCTTTGGCATAATTGTGTTGTATGAAATAAAATTATATACATCAGTATAAAATATAATAATTACCCAAATAACTAGAGATTTATATGATTGTTTGCGCTCCTCAAATAATTATCTATTTTCTTTTAATAAAAAAAACAACGTACTTTAATATATCTAAAAAAAATAGGTACATAAAGATAGTTGATCCAAACGAACAAGAAGACCACCATGAGACTTATTTACTTACTTTAATAAACCTATTTTTAAAGATAACATCATGTCACATTCATATTTTTCATTTCAACAACAAATAAAATAACAACAATTGCATTATATTTTTGATCGCTCGATCTAACACAAGAACAAATAAACAAATCTTAATTACAACATATAATCCGTGGTTTGATTTTTTTTTTTTCACAGTTTAGATAGCAAAATAGAAAACATGATCCAACCAATAACCTTCTTGAATCTTGATACTTTGAGTAGCATGGATACCTTTATTTCAAGAAAATTGTCCGCTCATCTGTCATGGCATCACACATCATCCACTTGACAAAGGTTATCGATTTCGTTTCCCATTTAATTACTTTTTTTCTTCTCTCTTCGAATCAATAAACCTATTACCTTAGCATCCAAATGACTCATATGTAAACTTGTTACAAAGATTAATCGATCACAATCTTTTCAACCCGTAATCAAAATCCAAAAGACAAGCGGAAAAGTCGACAACCTTTAACACCTTCGTTGTACGAATAATAAACAGAATTCTTAGTATACGTAAAGTAGAGAGAGAGAGAGAGAGAGAGCAACACCGGTATTTACGTGGAAATCCAAAACGGGAGAAAAATAAATAAATCAAGTTTGACTAACTTGATTTAAGTTTCTTTGTTGCAGTGGTACAAGTGCCAATTGCACATATGATTTCAGTGCACATTGTACTACCAATAAATGAAGAAATTTTGGAGTCAGTCTTACAAAACTAAGGGTCTGTTTGTTTTCAATTAAGAGTGTCTTATTTTGGTCTGAAGTCTGAATTTCAGATCTAATTTGTATTGTTTGTTTAAATTCAGACTTAAGAGGTTACAACCTCTGGATATCCCTCTGAATTTTAAGAGAAAGTAACTAGTCTGAATTAAAATTCAGAGCATCTTAATTTCAGACTTGAAGGCCTCCTCTTAATTTCAGACATGATTTTCAGACTTCAGACGTTTAACCTCTTAAAAAACAAATACCACCTAAATCTACAAATGCAATGATTATCCGTTTGTCTCGCATGTTGGAATTTAAACGAAATTGGAATATATATATATATATATATATATATATATATATATATATATATATATATATAACTAGTTTATTACCCACGTATTACGTGGATATTTTTAATATATATAAAATATAGTAAGCTAAAATGTAAATACATTTAAACAAAAATATATAAAAATGATATTATTATTTATTATGACTTATTAATTTTGTATAAGTAATTATTTTTTTAAATATTTTTAAACTTTTATTATATTATATTATAATTAATAAGTTATTAGAATATTAGATTTTGTTGAATTTGATTTGATTTGAATTTAAAAGTAGATTATATTAGATATGGATAGATATAATTTAAATTTGTTTATTATTTTCTAAAACTATAAATGTCACGTGTCGATTCATGGTGATGACACGTGGCTTCATGAGAGTTGAGTATATTTACTATTTTATTAGTATAGATAGAGATAGATGTTTCTGAGTTGAGGTATGAAATGTTGTTTAAGGTCGGTAAAAGGTATAGTTATACAATATTAGGAAACTTAATTTCATTATAAATAGTCGGGAATGATAAATTACTTAACATACAGAATTTGATTGAACATGAACAAGACACATTCATTATTTTTGTAATCCAAAAGTTCAAACACGCTATAAATAAATTTCGATTCTTGTTGCTTGGAATTAAGTTGGAACCACTCGCCTTCCATGTGATGTACCAAGAGAAATCGTTTGTATAGCTCTAGCACACAGTGTTTGCTAGAGTCAAAAGTCATAAAGAAAAAGTTATTAGCGAGTCAACCCAACCTTGCGCGTACTTATTTTAATTTAATTGAAAAAGTAACGGCAATTGTCATAATGTACATGTTCATTTTGATACATCCATATGGCACCATAAATTTCCGCTTTGCTCGGGAAGTCATTGTTGGATGATTGTAGCCAAAATTGAAGCGCAGACCATTGGCTTAAAAGAAATCTTCCACGACTACTCCACATTTACACGTTTTATAAAAAGAATTTACATGTAAAAAGAAAGCGTTGTAAGGTTTAAACTATATAAATTAAAGCTATATATAGTTTTATTTATAATCTGTATAATAATTATAATTAAAACTATACTAATATTAAATGATTATACATAGTTACATATGTAGGAAAAAAACCCATCAAAATTAACAGAAAAAATCAAGATAACCTGATTGTGCATGAGAACAAAGACCGTAAATTTTGATAATTTTTGACTTGAGACAATCAGTGATCCAGACCTGATAATAAACCCCGAAAACATACCCGTTTCTCGTACCAGTCCCAACTTCCACGAACATGGTAAATTGGTATTTTTATTGAATTTCATTTAAACGCTCCGAATTTTATTCAATTTCAGAAATTGCGTTTTACTTTTTGGTGTAAGTGTAATATTAGCATAACTCAATTTCGGGTTCTGTTTTGGGCAAACGCTGCGATGAATTTTACTTTGTTTACGCCAATTGGTAATCCCCAAATCTTCAGGATCTCTAATGTAATGTTTAGCCTAACACATTGGTAACACGATTAGAATAAGCGAATAATCATAATTTCACTTGAAACTCATAATCAAACCTTACATTTTGAACAATTTTGAGGTTTCCATAACAAAATTTTGGTTATTCTTCATTGTATGCATATTCTTTTATCAACGTTTACCCTTTTGTTTGTGGTTAATAACTGTGAAACTTAAAACTTTTTGACATTATATAATTGAGA
The DNA here is from genome assembly GCA_020465985.1 of Centrapalus pauciflorus. Taxonomy (NCBI): domain Eukaryota; kingdom Viridiplantae; phylum Streptophyta; class Magnoliopsida; order Asterales; family Asteraceae; genus Centrapalus; species Centrapalus pauciflorus. The sequence continues at coordinate 63,838 of JAANYP010005136.1, forward strand.
TGCAAATAGATAGTCAAGTAAGAACTTATGCGGATGCTAAGTTAAACCATCTTAACGAATTGAATGCAGGGTCCAAGTCCAAATCTTATATAAATATAAATGATAAATGTATAAAGACTTGTTTCTTGTCTTTAAACGAATAATTATACAACTATGGAGTTGAGTTCATGGAAATTTAATGAATTGGTATGAAGAACAGCGGTAATGGTGGTGATGGAATCATCATCTTCCACCAATAACAACATATATCTATATCTATATGAGAGCTGGAGTCTTCTTCTCCAGCTAAAGAACCAGAGAAAATGATTATCAATTGTTAGTATCTTACCCATCAATGGTATGAATTCAGGTGGAAAACTTGGCATTTTGGCTTGTATGAACTCTTGGAAGCAGCCTGCTCGAACTTCTTCGCTGCCACTTCATTCTCCTCGAGACTCGTCTGAACGAAAAACCGTGTCCACCAGGACGCGCTCCTCATTTTAGCCTTCACATATGTGTCATTCAAATTATTAAATAAACAACCCACTGAAAACAAATTACATCTGATCACATAATGCAAGCAACTGCTTTACCGGGCGTCCAAATTTCGATGCTTGTGGGAGTTTGGATTTCGAACTACTAGGTTTACCTGAAAGAACACGATGCAGAAGGTAAGAAATTATGGACTTAACCTTGGTTTTACGGATGAAATCTATGGTTAACTTACCTGTGAATATAACAAGATTTTGAGCAGAAACTCTTGCCAAATCTGGGAGGGTTTTGTTGAGGTATTTTGGAGATAGATAATCGACTGAATCCGAAACTATAATCAGAGAAAACGACTTAGCCCTGTATGGCAACGGGAATTTGATGTCAGAAACACGAACAAGACCCTTGCGCACAAGGGTTCTGCAAGAAACATCAGCATCCTCTATATCATACGGTTCTACACCAAATGCTTCAGTGTCCTTTTCTTTCGTCAATCGAGAGACAACTGAGCAAGCATCAGGCCCAACGTGCAAAACTTTGTGCATACTGTCACCATATGTTTTCTTTAAGATAGGTATCGCCGTATGAACATCATATGTGCAACTAAAGTCACCTGAACATGTTCACAGAATTCAAGTTGTTCAGTTAGAATAACAGTTTTCCTATCCTATCCAAGTACTGTTTGAATTTCATCTTTTACTTATTAACTAACCCAGTCTTCATTCTATGTTTGTTTTACTGGATCCGTCAATCATATAACAGGGATCTTGCAATTATATCATTCTGTGTAATTATCGAGCTTAAAAGAAAACCGCTTACCTTCAATCTTGCTAAACGATTTATAGTCCTTGGATCCACCTGCATCCATTTATTGAGTGCCAATTCAAACATAAGAATTTGGGAGCAAATGTCATTGACAAAAACAAGTTACAAGTACAAACCTGAGCCCCGATAAACATAGCCAATCACAAGGATTGTTCCCTGTATTACAGAAAAGAAACAAATCAGGTTTTACGCATGGTGGATGAATAGTGATTTGTTCTGGAAACAGCATATAAGGGATGATGAGCTTACTAGTAAGACAAGCACAACGGATAATACAGGAGAAGCTTTAGATTTAGAATGCAAAATTCCGCCTAGTGGATTACTTCCGCTACCCACAAAACGCCGAGTGGAATTTCCTGGCCTTCTTGACATGATTAATGGTGGGGATTTATCAAACTAAATGGACTCCACACGGCAAAACTAGATGAACAAAAACATTAGAAAAAAGAAGTTAGCACCCCTAAGTCTAACACTCTTTCACTAAAAGGCCAAGCTTCTAACACTAATGCCTGAAAAATCCAAATCTTTAAAAGATTCACAACTGGTACTTTCCATTTCCAGATTCAAATGAGCAAATTGCACATAAAAGAAATGCAATTTCATCAATATTTCTATTTCAAGAATGTTAGTCTTGAAATCGAGGTTTAAGAGGCTATGTTAAAGTTTATAAATTATAATCATAAAGTTGGTATAGATTTTGGGTATCCCTTGGGTCCTTTTAATTTCAAACTTACACCATAGAGTCGCCAAACCCTTAAAGGTTGATTTTGAAAGTACATTTTGTACAATAGAAATAGATTAAAGTACGCACAGATTACACAAAATTATACTCCTTTGTTACCCCCAATATTTGTGTTATTATATCATCTATATATTGACATAAAGCAAATGATTCTTGACAACCTGAAGTTGAAAACAGCTCATTTGATTATCAAAAAAGCTTTAACTTTTTCAGGGTGAAGTTCATGTCTTTGCAAGAAAATGTAAACAGCACGAATAGGCACCAAAAAATTCATTAGTGTAAGTTTCTTTCTTGTGTATTACTACTTATCTAGAAGCAATCAGCTATGAATCAAGGATTAAATCTATCAAGATTCAAGAGGCCATGTCAATAGAAATAAAAGCAATTCACATCACTGATTGAAATTTGAAAGTACTACATTCACTGATTCACCTGATACTGGAATTGGCATTTGAGTTCACAAAGAAAATAAAATTTACTTTTCTTCATATGATTGAATAAAGTCATAAGCAGGACTTTCCCCAGATGGAAAGACAGGAAGCAATTCAAAATGAATCTTGCTTAGAAAGCCAAATAAAGCTTCAAGATTTTCAATACCCATAAACAGAAATCAATCATAAGCTCAAGAAACATCACACAAACTGATCTATCAATAGGGGATTGATGAATTTAAGAAAGTTGAAATGGAGTTAAAGGACTAACCCTTGATGAATCCGTTAATGGGATCGACACATGTTTTGGATCTAATTCTAAAAAGACTGGATCTTGAACCTGCTACAGAGAAGAAATGAGTAAAAATATGATGCCTCAAAAAGTTTGAAATAATAGCAAGAATAGACAGTATTAAAGAGATGGGCAAGTTGGAGAAATCTGATCGTTAAGCGGGTCGTGGGCCACGTTGATATGATTTTGGATCTGTTTACTCTGTCGGCAATGCAAATTGCAAAATGCTGCTCTTATTAGCTTTTTTTTTTCTTTTTTTTTTTCAGTAACATGGTTGAATCGAGACCAGATCATTGGGACCGAATGCAAAATGATGTTGTTCTGCTTCATAAATTTTGGCATGTTATTTTTCTGGACTGATGTTAAACATGGTGAAAAAGACATTAAAAAAAATACATATTTTACAATAAATATAAGGCTTTAAAAATGAAAAAAAAAAAAAACCAAAATATTTTCATGTTTTTTTGCGATTTAGTTTCTCCGTCTTATTTTTTCCTAAGAAAATCCTCAACTTATTGTTTTCAATCCGGTTTTCGGAAAAGTTTTGTTTTTTTTCGTATTCAACCCTGACTTCTTTCACAAAAAACCAACATATTTTCACTATTTTTCTCCGAAAAATCCACAAAATTGAGGACTTTTTTGGAAAAATAAAGAAAAATTCAAAAAACCACAAACAAATATATAATTTTATTGGTAAAAAATAACACGGAGGTACTAAACCGCAAAAACGTGAAATATATGTTTTTTTTTTTTCGTATTAAACCCTAAATAAAAAAATGAAATACATCCCACTACAAATATTTGTTATATTTTTTTTATCATGAAATATAGGAAATATTTTTTCATATGTTTCCATTTTATTCTGAGCTTTTTTTTCATATCAAATAAGTTATGATATATTCAAAACACGTAATGCTTGTGTGATGTTTCCACATATACGTCATTATATGAAATCAATTTCGTTTTATCGTTTTAATATTACATAACAAAGGTTCCAAAAAAAACCTTTATTAATACATAGTTTAGTGAAAAAAGCAAATGATTATTGTTGTTTGTTTTTTATAATAAGATTTTTTTTGAGCATCTATGTCTTCAAAAGGAAGACATTTGACATGTAATAATCAAAATTGAAGACATGACAAGGTTTTCGCATATCTAATGTCTTATATGTGCCAAACCGGTTTATTCGGGAATATGTTCATCCAAAACTCAGCTTGTATACGATCCGAGGGAAAACATTTTATATATGATACCGAGGAATTGAATTGAAGTCGGCCAGGCCAGCAACAAGCTTAAGCTTTGGTATTTAGAATGATCCATTTGTTTTGTGGGTGACTTACAAATAAAGACTATGTCAATCAATGCCAAAATACAAAAGCTAATCTCGAAATTTTTTGATATAAAAAAGAGCGTAGTTTCCGTTCGAATATGCTCAAAATCTCTTTGCTTTGTTTCAACTCTCTCTGATATAAACATGTAGGATCAGAGATCAGAAAGAGATCGAGTTACGTACTTGTAGGTTTCGAGATCATAATGAAGTACTTGTCATGTTGCAGCCTGGATTTCTTCTTTCATCTAGCCGTGATCACCATGATCGTCTTGTTTGCTGGCATGATGTCTGGGCTCACGCTTGGCCTCATGTCGATGAGCCTTGTTGACCTCGAAGTTCTTGCTGCATCAGGAAAGCCAACCGACCGTCTGCGTGCCTGTATGAGTTTACCAACTCTTTTTCTTCTGCCCTTTTGAGTTTTTTATTAAAAGATTATCGAAATTTAGTTCTTTTGTCGTTGATGCAGCAAAGATTATATCAGTAGTGAAGAGACATCATTTAGTTCTTTGTACTCTCTTGATCAGCAATGCTACTGCTATGGAGGTGAATATGCACCAGAAATTATAACAAGATTCGATCATGCCCTTAAACCAATGCCTTGTTTGTTTTTCATTAAGAGCCTCTTAAAATGCTCTGAAGTCTAAAATCCAGAATTACGATGAATTCATATTGTTTGTTTAGTTTCAGACTTAAGATGTTGCAACATCTGAATTTACCTCTCAAAATTAAAAGAAAGAGAGTTGTCTGAACTAAAATTAAGAGCCTGTTAATTTTACATCTTAAGGCTTCCTCTTAATTTCAGACGTGGTTTTCAGACTTCAGGCATTTAACCTCTTAAAAAACAAACAACACCCAACTTAACCAGCGGTATTTGTTGTTCCAGGCACTTCCTATATTCTTTAACAAGTTGGTCCCAGAATCAAGTGCTATTATTATTTCTGTGACGTTGATACTTCTCTTCGGTGAGGTTAGGATTCAAGTTTACTCTATCAAACCACTATAAACAGAGTCGATATATGTGAAAACGTAAACTGTACGTTTAACTCTGAGCAGATAATACCCCAGTCGATATGTGCACGCCATGGTCTGGCAATCGGTGCAGCCGTGACTCCACTCGTTCGTGTTCTTGTTTGGATTTGGTTTCCGGTGTCATATCCGATAAGCAAGGTGATCAAGCTTTTTCTTTCGTTACGCGAACAAATTTGGCCTTTGACTGATCGGTTAGATTCTTAAATTACCATCAGGTGCTAGATTGCATATTGGGGAAGGGACACGTGAGTCTTTATCGACGAGCCGAGTTGAAGACATTAGTTGATTTTCATGGCGATAAGGCTGGGAAAGGTGGAAACTTGTCGCATCACGAAACAACCATCATCGGAGGAGCACTTGAACTTACCGCAAAAACAGCAAGGGATGCCATGACTCCTCTATCTGAAACATTTTCGGTCGATATCAACTCAAAACTTGATAGGTATCACACGTGGATATCCATGAAACAACAAGGATCAAGCTTTCAGTTTCAACGTTATACAATCTTGAAACCAAGTAACTATGTAACAGGAATTTGATGAATCTGATTATCGATAAAGGGTATAGCAGAGTGCCAGTATACTACGATCAACCAGGAAACATAATCGGAGCTCTTCTGGTAAATATGGTTCTGTACAATTTGAAATTTCAACTCTTTTTGAAATATCACTTTTCCGAAGTACGTTTTCTACACAAGGCCTCCATCTATGAAACATTCTTTATTGTCATGAACTGCAGGTGAAATATCTAATGATGATCAATCCAGCAGATTGTGTGCCTATAAAAAGCATCACTCTTCGCTTGATTCCAAGGTATATTTCTACAGAAAGTTGGTTAAATTATTCAAAGTAAACCACGATATCTACATTCAATAGCGTGTTTGTTGTCGGTAACTTAGAGTTTCAGAGACAATGCCATTATACGACATACTAAACGAGTTCCAGAAAGGTCTAAGTCACATAGCTGTGGTCATACAACAGCCAAATCGAACAATGAAGCAGTCAACCAGCAAGCACTTGAGTGAAGGTGAGCATGAGATACAATCCAAGATTCTTTCATTTTCTCCGTTTCTCGTTGGATAAATCTTTAAACAGTATCTATGTGCAGTTAGAGTAGATATTCTGAACGAAAGCTATCAAAGCAGTGAAAGATTGAGGAGCAGGAGAACGTTTAACAAGTTCAAGTCAACATCCGGAAGCGGGAACATGTCAGGTGTGGAATCATCCAAGAGCAGAAGGTGGTCGGATAAATTCTTGCCGGAGGTTATTAATATAATGGACAAACCGTTTTCCTCTTTCAGACACGAAGGGGAGGTCATAGGCATCATAACGATGGAGGATGTTATGGAGGAGCTCCTAAAAGTATGGTTTACTTCAATCTTTTTCATCGATTACTAATCACATTTTCAAAAATTCATGCAGTCATTGTTATCATGTAGGATGAGATATTTGATGAAACAGATCATCATAATGAACAAGAAGATGGAGACAGGAAATATCTCTGGGATTGAAAGTGACGAAGGATATAAACTATCTTTATGTCAATGCTATACTTCTTAACATACAGGAAACTTGATAACCTTGCAACTGTATAATGAGTCTTAGATGAAATTGTATTGAAATTTTTTACTAGATATTTGTTACACTAAGTGTGGTTTACCTCCATTTGTGTAAACAACAATACCAGGCACCATCCTACTGATCTTTTCTGTGTCAGCACAATGTCCGAATCTCAAAAAGTGAAGCAGTTCCAATGAATTAAAACGCCCAAACACAATGTTCGGGTTAGTGTGTATTTAGGCATTTCATCAAACACCTACAGTGCATCGTTCCTCCAATAAACCTCCTTGTCCTTCTTCATTGCAATAAACACCTTTGACTTAGAAGTGGGTATTCGTTCTCTCTACTCATTCTGTTGATAAGCATCCAAATTCTAATGTCTCATTTTCACAAGAATTTCTGATAATTGATTTTGTACACCTCAAGACTACCTGTGGACTAATCTGCATAACTGCAACATGTGTTCATTCTGGGTGAACAGTTACAGTTACAACGGATAATTGTTCCAATTTTGAAACCATTTGGATGTACTTCATTGATTGAAAAGTTGCGTATTGATGATTTCTTGGAGGGATGGAAAAAAGTTGCCATTTTTTTGCCCTCCGCTCCTTTCGAGTAATTTGGGTGGGGTGAAAAGGTAACACGCGAATCAATTTAGAAGCCATAAAGAGAACGTAAATGAGCAGTGAACTCATCAAGTTCAACTGCTTGCTTGCTAAGCTCGCCAAATCACAACAATACGGAAAAATTCTCCATTTATTTCACCAAATTCAGTCTTCCCAACATCTCAAACCAGATCATTATACCCTCTCGACCACCCTCGCCGCTACTGCCAATCTCCGTGATGTTGCTGCAGGAAACCAGCTTCACGCCCACGTTATCCGGTCAGGCTTTAAAACCTACCCACATGTAGCCAACACTCTGTTATTCCTCTACGCAAAATCAGAGAATCTCGTTTCGGTGAAACGGGTTTTTGGGGAGATAAAAGATCCGGATGTTTATTCATGGACGACATTACTATCTGCGTGCACAAACCTTGGCGAGGTTGGTTATGCATGCCACCTGCTTGATAAAATGCCCCAAAGAAACGAGGCGACATGGAATGCCGTAATCACGGGTTGCGCAGATAATGGACATTCAGATATTGCATTGAGCATGTTTGCTAGAATGCACTTGTTGGGTATTAAGCTTGATAACTATAGTTTCGCTAGTGTTTTGAGCTCGTGTTCTTCAGCGTTAATCGACTTTGGTAGGGAAGTGCACTCGCTCGTCATCAAGACTGGCTTTTTGGTTAGATCTTCGGTTACGAATGCTTTGATTACTATGTATTTTAACTTCGGAAGTGCTGGTGAAGCATACAAAGTTTTTGAAGAAACAGAAGAGGAGGTACATGATCAAATTACTTATAATGCAATGATTGCTGGTTTTGCGAGTCTGGGAAGAGAGGAACATGCTTTCATGATGTTTAAAAACATGCAAAATGTCTGTCTCAGCGCAAACGAACGCACTTTTGTGAGCTTTATGAGTTCAATTTCTTGTAGACGAGCAGCCATACAAGTACACACCCATGCCATCAAGACCGGTTTCAGCGATTTCAATTCTGTAAGTAATGCAGCAATTACCATGTATTCCACCTGTGGCGAATGGAAAGCAGCTCACATGGTTTTCGAGACACTGGAAGAGAAGGATCGTGTCTCATGGAACACCATGATAACGACCTACGCTCAAGCAAATTTGTCTAGAGACGCGAGCTTGGCATACTCGCAAATGCAGCATCAAGGAATTGAACCTGATGAATTTACCATCGGAAGCCTGCTAGCAACCTTTGATTCATTGGTAAGCATCAAGGGTATTCTTGCCATTGTGGTTAAAGACGGTCTTATTATGAAACCCGAAGTGTCCAATGCCTTCATTTCAAACCTTTCTAAACATAGTGCAGTAGAGGAGGCATATAGTATATTTACTGAAATGAACCACAAGAATTCGATATCCTGGAATTCGATGATTTCTGGCTTTCATATAAATGGGTATTCAGCACACGGCTTATCGCTCTTTTCTAATATGCTAGTGCTTGGTTTACCAGATGTTTACACACTGAGCGTCGTTTTGAGCATATGTGCAAGCATTTCCGCCTTCAGACATGGCAAAGAAGTCCATGGATACATACTCAAGTTTCACTATTTCCACGAGACATCTTTAGGCAATGCACTCATCGCATTGTACTCAAAATGTGGGGTTTTGGATTGGTCGATAAAGGTTTTTGAGTCGATGATCTACAAAGACGTCATTACTTGGAATTCAATGATTTCGGCTTATGCACAGCATGGAAGAGGAGAGGATGCAGTTTGGTGTTTCGAATCGATGCAAGAATCACAAGGGGTGAAAGTAGAGCCAGACCATACAACATTCACCACGGTTCTCACAGCTTGCAGCCATGCCGGCCTTGTTGACGTTGGAATCAACATATTCAATTCCATGGTAAACAAGTATAACCTAGAGCCGGGAATCGACCACTTTTCATGCATCGTTGACCTTCTGGGACGAGGAGGATATCTTGATGCAGCAGAAAACCTGATGAAGAGTGATGACCGTCTTAACTTCCATTGTAGTGTCTGGTGGACATTGTTTAGTTCGTGTGCAGCCCATGGTGATTTAAGACTGGGAAAGATTGTAGCTAGATTTCTTCTTGGAGCAGAAGAAGATAAGTCAGGAGTTTATGTGGTTTTATCAAATGTTCTAGCGAATGCTGGACACTGGGAAGAAGCAGCGGAAGTTAGGAAGATGATGCAGAGCTATGGGGTTGTGAAGCAACCTGGATATAGTTGGATCAGATCATAGACCCTATTCGGCTTTTATATTGCATCAAGTTTGATTGTTTGAAATGAACCATTCATATTTGGTTTGTATATTTGACTATAAAGAAGAAAACGAAACTGAATGATCGATCTATAAAACGAAAACAAAAAACGATACGATCCAATAATGCTAAAAAAATGTGGTTGGATTAAACTCCAGGAGGCTTTATAAATTCCATCAAGACGTAGAAGAAGCGATCACATGTCTTGCTTCTTTTTCTGTTTTGACCTGAACTCCTTGCCTTTAGCCTTCCTCTGCATCCCTTCAGCTTAAATCATGTAAAAGACACAAAATTATGAGTAATAATTAACTGAATTCAAGGAAAAAAGATGAACATTATATACGAAAAACATACTTGTGCAGAAAAGGACTTGAATTTAGGGATTACCTCGTGGATATGTAAACATGAATTTAGGGCACCTCAGCATTTCACACAGCAGATTTACCAAACTGCCAAAAAGTAGGAGACAAATAAAACAGCAATTCATTCTTTAATAATACTTGAAAAACAGAAGAAATGAGCTCTAAGATGAAAAACAAAAATGAGTCAAAATACCTGCTCAAGAAACAGTCTGTCTAAAACTTGTGTCAATTGTATAAGTAAATATATTTTAAAAAAAAACTTTCTTTTGAACAAGATCCAACTACAAAATCACAAGAATGTGGAGAAGCTTAACTCAATCACTGTATTGTATCTATAAATATCAGTACATAAGAGCAAGGAGAGTGATTATAACTCTATAAGCGTAAACAAATTATAAGAAATGCGCCAAAAGATCATTTGTATTTAAGTTGCACAAATAAGTAGATTTATATCCCTCACCAAGAATTCTAAACATTTGTGGGGAAGATTTCATCCTTTGCATCACCGACGTCAGCCGTCAGGCAGCATATGAATGTAGGGATTGTGTAGATAAAAGCTTCTTCGGACTTTCAACATCCTAGCTACAAAATATCCTTTTTCCACTCACAAAACCGAACTGAAAAGACATCGTTTCATGATCAGTTCTAAGAAACAAACCTTTAGTAGCCGCCATTAGAAGGCATTGGCATTTTGAGGATAGCGAGCCTTGAGATCCTTAAAATTCTTTGGGTATCCATACATGGAAACAATGTCTGCCTGATAAAAACCACGAATCACCAACTGCCCAAACAACATTCACATCTACTATTACCACATTACTTCAAGCCTTTCAAAAGATTCCCACTTTATTCAAATGAATCAAAGTATCAAACCACTAAATTTCATTTAAAATAAGTCCACACCTCATCAAGATTAAAAAATGAAAGTAAATCCTGAACTGATTTCGCTTGAAGAACACTGATGACAAGCACCTTGGAACACAGGCCGGTGTAGAAACAAATAATCCCAAAAAATTATACAATTCAAAGATTCAGGAACACAATTGCATACATAAAAATACATACACATTAAAACAAAATTTAATCAATCATTTCAGAAAAACTTGTTTCACCTGTCAATTGAACTACTTTCAGCTGCACTCTACATAACTCAATTAGTGACAACACTTTTGAAGAACCTGTTTAGCATAAATATATAATACCATACCAATAAAAATGTATAATTTTCAAGTAACACATATGACATTTAGAAAAACTTATTAAAGTATTGGGCTTCACCTTGTCATAATTAAAAAAGCAGGGGGTCAAATTGTAATTATTCAAAAACCTATTTGTTATTCAAAGTCAAAGTATTTGACGCACCATGTAAACGTGTGTGCCGGCCTTTAGCTTACGCGAAGCATCCCCCCAAACCAATCTCCCCGCCATTGCTATGTATAAAAGCAACATCTTTTCATCATCTCCCTTCACATCTTCCGATATATCAGAAGTATTCCTATCATTTTCCTTAAAGAAGTTCACCGGAAAATGAGTATGCAAGATTCAGAAGAACAACAAGTAGATGTTTTCGATCTGTTACCAGATGCATTAGTTCTTGAAATCTTCAACAGAGTCCAAGATGCCAAATCGTTATCTGCTTGTATGATTCTCTGTAAACGCTTCGGAGACCTAGTTCCACAAACACACAACGTTTCTCTAGAAATTACTCGCCGGAATAGGCTGCCGGAGTTGTCGAAAGACGACACCGATTCTCATATGGAAAAATCAAAAGGATTCATTAGTAGACTTGTCTTCAAGCCGATTCATGCTTGGTTTCATCGTATGATTTCAAGGAAATCGAAGACGTGTTCGTGTTCCGACGACGAGGAAGACGATTCGTTTAGATTACCAAATGATTTGCTTAAGAAGTTTAACGAAATACGGTCGTTGTCGGTGAAACTTCCCGGCCACAACGGAGATATCTCGTCGGAAAACGGCTCAGGTGCGTTGTTGAAATGGAAGGCCGAGTTTGGGAATGAACTCGAGAGTTGTGTGATTTTGGGAGCAACGGGGTTTCGGAAATCGGAAACAAAACTGAACAACGTCGACGAGAAAGAATGCGGTAAAGTCGGTGAGACATCTCCGGCGAGGATGTCTTTCAACATGACCAACAAACAACTGAAGAAACGAGTTGTGTGGACGATCTCGTGCTTGATTGCTTCCTCTGCAAGGCACCATATGTTGAAGCAGATCATATCGTTGAATCGGATGATACGAGATGTGAAGATCAGTGACGGAAGTAAGCAAGGGACGATTCGGATGACGGAGAGGCAGGTGGCTGAACTGCGGAAAGAGATGAATTCCACGGCGGCGGGAGAGGCGGAGGCGGTTGAGGAACTTGAAAGGACGAAAGTTCCGTCAGTGATGATAAAGATGTGGTACGTGCCGGTATTGGAGTTGCCAGAGTCTGGTTGCGTAATGAAAGGGGCGACACTGGCGGTGATTAGGCCGGCGGCCACTGCGGTGGAAAAGGATGATGACGTCAGCTTGGTAATGGGTGCGTTTGGGGAGAAGTGTATGGAGGAAGCTGTGAGGAAGTTGATTCAGAGGAAGAAGTCATATACTCTAGAAATGAATTCGTTTTGACTTTTCAGGGTCAATTCTTTGATTTTGATTTTGATTTAGTACACGTTTGAATATGAAAAATGACGTGTAAATTATATCATAGGATTAATTTCATATTTGTATATATCAACTTTCAAGTTACAAGTTACTAAATTGGTGTTTGTTTTTGTTATCATTGAAATTATGAACTTAAATAATTAGTTTAAAATACTTGAATTGCATTGATTAATAAGTGATTATTTACGTTTAGAATTAATTATATCATACTTTTTCATAAATTAAAAAATGTAGCTTATATAATTAATAACTGATTATATTGTCATTTCACAAATTCAAAAGCAAATCCAAACACTTTAAAAACTTATTATTTGATAATTGTGATAGCAAACAACATAAGTTAAACCAAACATTAAATTTCTGACAGTATTTTTTTGTTACAGCTATTATTTGATTATTAATTTCCAAAACGCTGCAACATTTTTTCAAACACAAATCCAAACTTCCTCTAAACAACTAATGTAATATATGCATTTTGTTCGAGTTCTAGTTTTCCTAGAAATTGTGAATGCCCATGAAGTTTATATATTATTTTTTCGATGTTAATGAAAACATGTTTATGAAAAAATTTCAAATAAAAGTATTTCTAATAATGATAACTTCTGGTGCGCTGCATAATAATTTATACACTCACTTAAACATATGTATTCAAGATCAATTGGGTATAATATTAGACTTGAGTACCAGAGTTTCATATTAAATAAACATAGTTTGTGAATTTCACATATATTCAAACTTTATTGTTCTTAAAATTTATGTGAATGTTCATTCATATTTATGTGAATATGTATTCAAGTGAATGATCATTCACATGATATTTTTTTTTAAATCCATAAGATTTGTTTTTTGAATCAAATGTATGGTTCTTTTGATAAAAAAAATCTTATAATGTTGGTTTATATAAGTCTATAAAAAAACATATATATAAATTATCATTCACAAGAATTACGCTTAGTACCCTGGAATTTGAAGGGTACGCTGATGAACCTGATATATATGAGTTATTATCAAAAAAATATTCAAACTTTTATGATATTTTTGTTTTAACCATTCAATATTTTTCCAACCAAACAAACCATTGCATTTTTACCTTTTTATTGGTTTAATCATTTTACCTATAATTTGGTGTCTTGACAATCACGTGGCGTCTTTTATCATTGAAAAGAGTATCGAACTTCCAAGACTATTTCGATTTGACCACCAACTTCTTAAACTAAAAGTTAAAACTCCAAAGACCAACAATTTATTGAAATCAAACATGAACAAAAATCCAGCATTCAACAAACGTTCAATAGGTGAGATTTGAACAAACAAAAACTGATTCAAACACTAAACGATAAGGTCTCTTTATTTGAAACTCTAATCTGTTCACGTAATTGTAAACAAAATTGATGAACGCTTCAAAATCCTACAGAATCATGAACGCGTCGATCCCCTAAATCATAATTGCAAACAAGCCTACAAAATCATGAACACGTTGATTTCATACAACCCTATAAAATGGTGACCGCCAAAAGGGATACAGACAAGAAATAAAGGGAGAGGGACCGCTGACTGCGTCTTGCTCATTGGTAGGGTTCAACAAAAAGGAGAGGGAGAGGGAGAAATCTTCAAATGGAAGAGTGAAAATCATGGTGGACGGTGGTTGTGGGTAAATAACGGCAGCAATGCATGAGAGAGGGTATGGGCGACAAATTATCAGGGCCGTCTCATAAATTCCGGAGGCCCTGTGCAATATCATAAATGAGGTCCTCCTTATTTACTGATTTTTTCAGTTCTAGTTTTTTTTATTATGTTTTTCATATATAGCCATATAGGTTCATCTATTCACATCTTAGCGATCATAATTTATTTAAAAAAAAGTGCAAATATTGGCAAGAAAAGGGATCGTAACCTAATTAGGAGTTATAATTTATAATAAAAAAAACTAAAAATATTGAAAATAAAAAGGGAATGTAACCTCGTGAATATAGAACGATCGCAAATTGAATGCTGTAGAAGAAAAAAGATAATGTATTGAATGTTTGACAATTTTTTATCAGTAATTAACTATTCAATAAAAAATTTTCAATATTCAAGTGATAATTATTAATAATATTAGTAAAAAGAAACCGACAATTATTCGAACTAACTTAAACAGTGAGATAAGAAGCTGCTGCAAATTAGTAATTAAAGTTTGAAATGTCGAACACCAAACAAATAATTAAACAGGACAAAAAACAGTATCGGTTTTTTGCTTTTATTGCATTTATTTGATTATAGTTAATTCAGGTTTAGAATAAATGTGATAATCCATATTCATTTCTAATAAAATATACTTTTAAGTTAATAAATATTCACCATAAATGTTAATTATACAAAGATTAGAACCGAAAGAAAGTCAAAAATTCTCAAAAACAAATAGTGCTAACAAAATAAAAATGTTAAACTTCAACACAATATAGGTTTCACTATTATGAGTCTTTGTATAAATAAAAAGGCATTAAAATGAGTCATCATGTTTGTTTACTTTGGTATACAATTATACATGGATCACATTTATTTGAGGCCCCATTGCTTTGGTGGGCCCTGTGCAGTAGCCCTCTTTGCACAGGGTAATCACCGGCCTTGCAAATTATGGCACTACCGGCGTCGATATGGTGAGCGGAGAGGGAGAGAGTGGAATTTTAGGGTTGGAAGGAGCAAAATTGATTGGTTAGAGGCAGAGAAATTGAGAGTATGCGTGGTGTGTGTTTTGATAACGTGAGCACTGTATTTAAAAGAAGGACTGTGATAAGTAATAATCATAGAATTCAATTATTTTATGAATCATCCAATAAGAGATTAGATGACATATTTGTAATTATTTGAAAAAAAAAATGGTGGTCCTTGGTATTTATAAAATGATATAAATATCAATATCCAACTTAAAGAATGGTCTATATAGAAAAAATGAACGAAATGGTAAAAAGAGCTACCAAATGTTTTTTGTTCCATGTGAGAGATTAGTTGGTTTGAATATTTTAATGAGATGTCATTAAGTGTGGAATATCACACTCACCTAATTACATGTGCTTTGAGTTGTCCAAAGCAAGTTTCGCATGTTAATAATGTGCTATATGTTTATTCAATAGTTAGCAACATGAATGCCATTGCCATTAAAATTGATTAGAAATTTAGGATCAAGTCAAAATCAACTCAATACATGGCTTTATATTTATATAACGCAATCTACTATTTTTTTTAGAGGGAAACATTTGATAAAGTGTATGAAACGATTTAATGCAATGACAAATTAACAGCAGTTGCGAGAATACTCTCGATCCCATTCATAAAGTAAAGCTATCTTTCAGTGGCCTTTGGTTCATAATTTTTTTTTTTTAGATTTTGTATTATGCAACATTTTCATTTATTAGGATTTCGTTTTAGAATTTACGTTACTTTTAAGTAAAATTTACTAATATGAATAATGTAAGGTAACCAAGATTTAAAATCTAAATGGAAGAATCTGTTTTTAAATAACAAAAAAAGATGAGAGTTAAGAACTCCTGATATTTTAAATCCTTGCTAAAATTTACAAACAAAATACAGAATTTTAAATGCAAATCTTAAGAAATTTATGAACCAAACATCCTCTTGGTGTTTTCATTTTTTGGCGCTTCTCTTTTAAATTTTTTGCTACTTTAATTCTCAAAATTTTACATTCATAGACGAGTCTCACAAAGTCACAACTTAAAATATACATCCGTGATTCCGTGGTTATGAACATCATAATTATTATATATGTTTTTTATGTAATAATTGTATTTTTTTTTTAAAAAAATAATAGTAATATTAACAATAAAGAAAACGACGAGAACCACCATCACCATCAAAGTTTATGTTGAACATTGGTCTAGATGCAATACAATCAATCACTTTAATTATAAAGGCACAAAAGAATTTCTTTTATAAATAATAATAACTTAATGTTGCTATAGATATCGGAGAAGTAAATAGTTTTGTACTTTTAAGTTTATATGTACTTAATTATATGTATTTTTGCACATGTGACAGTCAAACTTTTGAAATTGCTTCAATTAGATTATTGAGTTACATGGAAACCGGACAATCCAGTTATTATGCTCATGTTGAAGATATTGTTGTAGGAAAAAAGACACAAAATAACTATGTGTTTATGAGTTTGTACACATTAAGGTTGTGTAATTTTTGTGCAAATTTAGTAGTTAAACTTTTAAAAATGTTTTAATTTATGTTACCTGGAACTAATACAACTCGTTACTATACTTTGTGGAATTAATAAATCTAATGTTGCTTATTGTCTTCTATAAAATGATTCCTAAATACGATATGTATCAAATTGAAAGGACTTGTTTTCAACTTCTAACAATTAGAGTCTATCTACTAAACATAAATATCATATTGAAAAGATATGTTTTTACATAATATTTCTACATTCATTACGAATATATTAAGGGTGCATTTTGTACAAAATATAAAATTACAAAGAAATGACAAAAATCTAACCATACCAAGAACCACCGTCGGAATGATGGTTTCTAAACTTGATCCCACTTACGCCGAGTTACTCATTCTTTATAAGAAGGGTTATTATCGAAAAAACCATCTGAACTTTTATGATTTTTTTTTACCACTCAATTTTTTTTCCAACCGATCAAAACACTAACATTTTCATTTTTTATTGCTTTGACCATTTTACCTGTGATAACAGGTGATTTGGTGACGTGTCAATTACGTGACGTTTTTTATCATTAAAAAAACCACTCGAACTTCCAAGATTTTTTTGGTTTGACCACCATTCTATTAAACTAAAAATTAATACTCCGAGAACCGATAGTTCAACGTAATCAAACATATCTTTTCATATTTTTATCAATAACAATAATATATCAAATTAAAATCAATTCACTTTTATTTTTAACTTTTTTCAAGATTTTATAAACACCAAAAATAAACTCAATTTAAGTTTTAAAATTGCTTATGAAATTTTATATTAAAGTTTTAGTTCTAATTTTCTATTATTATTTATTTTTATGAATTTATTTAATTATATTATTACTATCGTTATTGATTACTATTTAATTTATAAAAATTTTTTATTTACGATCCTTTAGAACATTTAAAGTCTAACAAACTTGATGAACACTACAAAGCCTTAGAGAATCAAATTGATTAAAATCTGTTTGGATTAACACAATGATAATGAAAAACTGATGAAGTAGAAGATGATGATAATGAAGAAGCAGAAAAGATCAATGAAGGATCGTTGTTGATAAAAACAATATGATGATGAAAATAAAATAGAATCAGTTTTCTTGAAATTAATGTTTATTTTAATCATTTGATGTTATGAGCAATATAATAATAGAAATTACAAATATCTGAACATCAATTAAATTAGAGATTAGATCAAGAAAAACTAATAGAGTGGTTAAAGAAAAAGAATTACAAAAAAGTTCGAATGGTTTTTTTGATAAAAACTTTAATTCATAACAACAACTGACTGGTCAAACAGATTACCGGTCAAAGATGAATGGCTAAACCAATAAATTTGAAAGTATAGTGATTAAATTAATAGAAAATAAAAAGTGTAGTGATTTGATCGGTTGTGAAAAAAATTGAATGATTAAACCGAAAAAATGATAAAAATTCGGATGGTTTTTTCGATAATAACCCAAGAAAAATAGGCAGCTGAGGTTTTAAGATTGTATGGTTGGTTTTATAAAAGTAAATTTAAGAAAACCTAATGTTATTAATTATAAGGATCTTAAAAGTAGTTAAAACTACAAATAGTCTTGTATATGCATAACAATGTCCTTCAATTTTATAAATTTTATAAATTATAAAGTAGAATAGATAAATCTTATTATAACGAGTTTTTAAATGACGGACAACCCTTCAAGACTCGTTAAACTAAACATATCCTTTCATAAAAACAATTTTTGATAGATAAAAATAAAATAAAATAAAATATTATTGGTTAACGACAAAATTCCACGGCCCACGCCTCCTTTCTTCCCTGCCAACAGCAACATCACCGCCCACCTACAGCCACAGGGTACGATGCATGCATTGTACCTCACTTGTACCCCTCTCTCTCTCTCTCCACCCTCTAATATTCTTCCATTCATTTCTATTCAAAACAGCAATCAACTTTTTTTTCTTATTATATCAATCTCGTAAACTTTATCGCAAATAATAGAATCAATTTTTAGTTTGCTTTCGAATATAACATTTAACCAGTAAACAACAAGTACGTTATTATTTCAAACAATATAGTAAATGGTAAAAAATAAAAAGTAGGTTGTTATTTCAAACAAGAGTAAAGGACATTTTTGGTCCTTGTGGTTTGATGGTTTACCCGGATTCAGTCCTTTAACCATAATAAGGTCAAATTTCATCCCTATTTTGTTAATTTTGTGCCCTTTTAGTCCCTCGTCCGTTAAATTTAACGACACAACCGTTAAATTTGTAAGAATGACATTTTTAACCTTTTCATTGAGACGTTTTTAGTCCCTATGGTTTTATTATTTACCCATTTATAGTCCAACAAATATTTTATTTTATCTTTATTATTATATTATAGATATACTTAATTTATTATAAACACACTTATTTTATTTATAAATATACTTATAATTTAATATTTTATTTACATTTCCTATTGTTCGTATTTTATTTTAAAATTTAACTTTTATTTTAATTAAAATTATATATTTTCTTTACTAATTTATTTAAAGTTCATCTTCTTTTTTAATTTTAATTTTTATAATATTATTGTTGACATTTATATATGTAATTTTGTTAGTTGTGTTTAAGTAGATATAATATTGCCGATATTTTTCCTCTTCAAAGTCACTATTTCTTCAAATATCTTCCAACCTAATCAATTATCGACACATAAATTATATACATATGTGAATATACTTGAAGAAATAATGACATTGGAAGATACTTGAAAATATTTTATACACACACATAAACATTATGTGCATTAAATTACACACACACACACACATATATAATGTGTTGATAATTGATTACGTTGGAAGATAGTTGAAAAAATAGTGACTTTGGAAAGAAAAAATATCGACGATATTATATCTACTTAAACACAACTAACAAAATTACATATATAAATGTCAACAATAATATTATAAAAATTAAAATTAATAAAGAAGTTGAACTTTAAATAAATAAGTAAAGAAATATATATTTATATTAAAATAAAAGTTAAATTTTAAATAAAATACGAACAATTGTAAATGTAAATAAAATATTAAAACATAACTATATTTATAAATAAAATAAGTGTGTTTATAATGAATTAAGTACATCTATAAATAATATAATAATAAAGATAAAATAAAATAAAATAAATGTTGGACTATAAATGGGTAAATAATAAAACCATAAGGACTAAAAGCGTCTCAATGAAAAGGGTAAAAATGTCATTCTTACAAATTTAACGGCTGTGTCGTTAAGTTTAACGGATGAGGGACTAAAAGGGCACAAAATTAGCAAAATAGGGATGAAATTTGACTTTATTATGGTTAAAGGACTGAATCCGGGTAAACCATCAAACCACAAGGACCAAAAATGTCATTTACTCTTCAAACAATAAACCTCATATATAGCTATTTTTTACCGGTTAACTTTTGTTGTTTACCGGTTCTTTTATTTGGTACAAAATTTACGATATTGCTAACAATAAGGGGAAAAAAAGTTGCTTGTTATTTTACGCAATTCTTCATAAAATAAAACAATCCATTTTTTTTCTATTAACAAATCATCCCCGCTAACAATCACAATCCATCAATTAATTCACAAGAACCCTAAAGATTAATTAACACAAATCTAAAGTTAAATACAAGATTTAGTTTCAATAATCAGGCATTAGTTGAGGAATCTTGCCTTCTTGTTCAGCAGCCTTCTTTTTTTCTGACCATCTCAACCAAATACAAACCACCGTAAAACTCACCACCAAACTCAACAACCCGCTTCCTAATCCGATCGCCACAATCGCCACCACTGATAACCCTCTATTCCTCATCCGACCCAATGGGTACCCATAAAGATCCTTGTTTCCGGCAAACGAGCTTGCGTTGAACCTTGGTAAGTTCGCTGTTCGGTTGCCTAGACTCGCCGGAATTTCCCCGGAAAGCTTATTATTCGAAACGTCAAAAACCGATAACCGCACCAACGACCCTAGCTGCGGCGGGATTGTTCCCGTCAGCGCGTTGTCGTGAAGGTCGATAACGTTAAGGTAATTGCACATGGCCAGCGACGGCGGGATGGCCGCGGAGAGGCGATTAGACGAGAGGTTAAGTACGGCGAGGTTGACAAGAAACTGGAGTTCGGCAGGGATAGGTCCAGTGAGGGAGTTGTTGGATAAATCTAATGACTGTAAATTTGTACAGTTGGAGATAAACGGTGATATGGTTCCCCGGAGGTCGAGGTTTTGCAGGGAAAGCTTGTAAACACGTCCATTGTTGCAGGTAGCTCCGGCGAGGGTTGAGGTGAAGTCGGAGCATGGTTTTGAGAAGGTGGGTATGGTCCAATTTAGGAGATTGTTGCTGGGATCATCGAAAGATTGGAATAAATGGGTTAGGCAAGATTCATCGTTGGGATCCGATGATGATGGCGGAAGGGAGCTGCACGTTAGCGTGAAGAAGAGTAATAATTTGAAAATGCGCATATTTTGGTGAGCCGTGCGCATGTTAAAAAAGGGATGGTGGTGATTGTTTAAGAGTATTATTGGGGGGTTTTGGGCCATTTGGAGAGAAGAGTTGTGGGAGGGCACTAAACTTTGTGTTTGGTGAAAACCCAACAACTAAAAAGAAAGAATAATATGATTTTGTATGATTATTTTTCAAAATAAGATGATTTTAAATGTTGTACTTAAATAGTTACATTATTGTATTTAAATATAGGGAGGGTTAAATGCATTTTTAGGCAACTATCTATGTCATTTTTATCAAGATATGCACTCAACTATCTTTTTTACCGATCAATGCAATCAAGTTTTAATTATTTACCAATTGATGTAGGTGTGAGCAGAAACCAAACCGGAAAACCTGAAACCGTTCCAAACGGTTTGGTTTCGGATTGCACCTAAAAACTGAGCTGAAAAAACCCGGAACCAAACAAGAATTAATAAATACTTTAATTTTTTAATATTGTTGTAAAAAGAAATAAAAATATATCTAGGTTTTCTGTTTCTGCGCTTCTACATCTCCGCCTCTTCTTCTCTGTGCCTCTTCTTGAGTTCTTGACTTCACTTTGTCGTCTGTTTTTGCGCTTCTACATCTCCACGACTTAACGTCTCAACTTCATCTCTGCTTCTGCTTCTGCGCTTCGGCTATGACTTCATCAAGCCTCATCTCCACCTCTACATTGATCCATCACTCCACAGTAGGTCAGCAGGCTCAGCACACTCCGCCTCTACATCACGCTTTCCTTATTTTTTGGTGACAGGTCGTAATTGTGATTTACATATTGTGTGGTTTACAAATTTTGTAGTTTACAGATTTAAACCCAAAACCTAAATCGTTTTATGATGCCGAAAACCCAAAAACCATGGGTGCAAACCAAAAATCCGGTAACCCAATCCAAAAAACCGAAAACCGAACCCGGAAAAACTCCGAACGGTTTCTAAAATCCAAAAACCGAAATTTTCAGTTTAGGTTCGGATTGTGGTAGAAACTGAACCGAACCGTCTCATGCTCAACCCTAAATTGATGCATACCTTGTTTTTTATTACAACTTTAGACAACTTACCTTCTCTACTTTAGTAAAATACATAATTAATTCAAATTTCTGCTACATGTAATTTTAAAGCAAAATTAAAATTAACTTGAATAAAAACAATGCTTTTGACTTTTAGAAAAACAATGCTTTACATAACAAATATTGATTAAGTTGATTTTATTAATGAATATAAATTGTTAATTATACATCGGTAAAATGTATAATGTTCATTGCATATATCATATTTACCTATTATAGAAGGTAAATTACACAAAGTTGTAATAAATAACAACTTAAGTGTATAAATCGGTAAAAAAAATAAAACTTGATTACATTAATTGATAAAAAACTAAATTGAAACATGGATTGTTAAAAATGATATAGATAGTTGCATAAAAATGCATTTAACGGTTTAACCCTTAAATTTATTGTTTTAAGTGACATGTTAACTTCGATTTAATATCTAATTTTTCTTTTGCTAACATTTTGAACTATTTATTATTTCACGTATTATATTTATTGTGCATTTCAATTATAGCCAATCTGGTTTTATAGAAATTATGAAATCGGTCTCTACTATATGTTTATTATATAATGTCTTTGTTATAAACTATTTTATGTCCAGATGTTATATGAATACAATTTATTATATATATACATGTGTGTATGTAAAAATAAAACATACAATTATTAAATATTTAAAATAAATAAAAATACTATAATTATTTGTCATAATTATTATTTTCTAGCTTTATAAATTGATATAATAGTAGCTGGTTTTTCTAATTTGTTAAATTTTTTATTTATAATTTAATACATTTTAATTGATACATATTGATATTTTATTTATATATAATATAATACTTAGATATTTTATTACAAATTAATATTCATAGATTAAAAAATAATAGAATGTATTTATTTTTTATAAAGATATAAAAGTATTTATACTTTATTAAATATAGATTAGAAAATAATAGAGTATAATTATATTTTAAAAATATAATAAATTGATTTATTGTTAATAACAATAAGTTGTATTTATGTTTTTCGATAAACGAGGACCTGACACGCGACATTTGATGTTCTCTTTTGTTATATACTAGTTTACTAGTTATTACCCGCGTATTACGCGGATATTTTATATATATATATATATATATATATATATATATATATATATATATATAACATATAATAAATAAAAAATAAAGATATAAATATTATTTTTAAATAAAAGTATATAAGGTGATATTATTATTTATTAGGACCTATTAATTTTGTATATTTCTAAATATATATGAAGAGTAATTATTTTTATATATATTTTTTTAAACTTTTATTATATTATCTTATAATTAATAAGTTAGTAGATTATTAGATTTTGTTTGATTTGATTTGATTTGATTTGAATTTTAAAAGTGGATTATGTTAGATTTGGATAGATTTAATTAATAAGTTAGTATACTATTAGATTTTGTTTGATTTGATTTGATTTGAATTTAAAAGTGAATTATATTAGATTTGGATAGATTTGATTTAAATTTCTTTATTCTTTTTAAAATTTATAACTGTCACGTGTCGATTCATGGTGACGACACGTGGCTTCATCAGAAATGAGTATAGTTACTCTTTTAATAGTATGGATAGATTAACTCGTGTATTATTCGGAAATTTTTATAAATATTTTTTTCTTAAAACTATATGTATATATAACTCAAAAAATTAATATTTTCATTAATAAATTTAAAATTATTATTATTATTAAAATTCCTTTAAAATTTTGTTTATTGAAATATTAATGGATATTAGTATTATCAAAATACGGGTTAATTGCTAAAAATAGAAACAACTTTATGCATTTTTAGCATTTATAGCAACATTATTTATTTTTTTTATCATTAGTAACATCAACTTTTATCTTTGTTGGTAAAAGAATAACCGTTGATTATCTTTGTTGACCTAAAATTTGAATTTCATGTCCTTTTTATGTGAAAACAAAATTTTATGTTATTTTTTTGGCAAAAAATATTTACAATACCTTTATTGTCAAATTTTATATTACCTTTTTTTGTAATTTTCCCTAATTTTATATGAAGATAAAAACTTGTGAAAATATTTAGAAAACTTAAGATTTTTTTTGGTTTATTATAAAAAAACAAATATGTTTTTTTTTAATGATTTTTGCATTTTCGTCTCTCAATGTTATTTTTTTCAGAAAAAGTGCTCAAGTTAAATTTCTTTTTTCTATTTTGTAAAATTTGACTATTAGAGTCTAGGTATAATTAATAAACCGAGTTTTTTTTAAAAATAAAACCGGGTTTTAATAACAAATATTTACTAAACCCAAAAGAAAAATAAAATTAATCCATAACTTTTTTGGGAAAAAATAACACTTAGATACGAAGACACAAGAAACGTCTGAACATGTTGATTTTTTATAATGAACATTTTTTTTGTAATTCATTATTTGAGCGAATTCACATCAAGCTTAACTCTCAATCAGATTCAAACGAAACATTGTTTATATTGTTTGGTTTTAAACAGAGAATCTCCAATTCAGTTTTGATCTATGCACAACCTTACATATATTCAAAGTTATGATTAAATAATACATATCAAAATATAATTACATGTTAGAAACTAAAAAAATTATTACAATTACTTTTACAAGACTTTATTCGTCCTATCATTAAAGAAAAACTACAAAGAAAGTAAAAGAAAAAAAAAAAGGAACACAACTATGAGAAGGAAAAAAAAACAGTGAAAACAAAGATTCAAGAGTTGGTAGTAGT
This sequence comes from Centrapalus pauciflorus, assembly GCA_020465985.1. NCBI lineage: Eukaryota > Viridiplantae > Streptophyta > Magnoliopsida > Asterales > Asteraceae > Centrapalus > Centrapalus pauciflorus. The sequence continues at coordinate 88,939 of JAANYP010005136.1, forward strand.
ATCCAACATCATCTATAAATTAGCAATCCATAGAGACTTCAATATCTTACTTGTATTCATTATCCATAAAATGCCTTCTTTTATATCAACACAAAGAATTGTGAATAACCATATTTTGATAGGTTATGAGCCTTTTTAAATTAAAAAATAAGATTATGAATAAACCATATTTTGACAATAGATATAAAAGTTATATATTAAAAGTCTTAATAGGTTTCATCCTAATAATGATCTAATTAATACTGTTAATGTTATACCTTCACATCTTGAATTACTAATCATATATAAACACATCCCTTAATAAGTATCATATAAAACTTAATGTAATAATACATACATATATGTTTTATCATAATATAACCAAGATGAAAAATTATGTCTTGAACTTAATATAAAATTCGGAAAATAATTAGAAGACAACATTTGGAAAGCCTGCCTCTCATGAAAAAAAAAAAGAGTCCTAATAGTAATTAAGTTTAAGCAAAATGATTTGATTGATTGTCACTGTCACATATACAAAACTAAACCTTCAAACTTATGCCTCGTTCATTTGCAAAATGATTTGATTGATTCTTCTATTTCCAATCTTGTACACATATAGCCATATAGGTTTTGGTTTGGGTTTATATGCTCTCTCTCTCTCTCTCTCTCTCTCTCTCTCTCTCTCTCTCTCTCTCTCACACATAATAGTAAGTTTAAGCAAAATTTATTGATTATTTTACTTCATGCGAAAGATATATATATATATATATATATATATATATATATATATATATATATATATATATATATATATATATATATATATATATATATATATATATATATGTGGGGTCGAGATCCATGGAAAACTATATTAGACTGGAAAACTGGAAACCATATCAAATGCACATGTTCATTATGATAAAATGTTAAATTTCATGTAAAATTATAATATACATATGTTCAAAATTGCATTATGATTAACTAATTCATATCATCTACATGTTTGTTAAGACAAAATGTTTAATTTCATGCAAAAATGCGTAACATACACATGTTCATGCATATTGCACATTTGAACATGTGCATATTGTTATTTTACATGAAATAAAACATTTTATCCTAATGAACATGTAAATTATGTGAACTAGTCAATAATAATGCACATTTGAACATATGTATATTGTAGTTGTGCATTAAATTTAACATTTTACCGTAATGAACATGTGCATTTAATATGGTTTTCTAGTTTTCCAGTCAAAGATGGTTTTCCATAGATCTTGAACATATATGTATATATATATATATATATATATATATATATATATATATATATATATATATATATAGAGGTGGGTTCAATGGAGAACCTCCATGCATCGAAGAATCTTGAAGAACCTCCATGCACCACCACAAATGCATCACAATTCCCCCGTAATGCATCATTATTTCCACGTGATGCATCAAATTCCCGAGTGATGCATCGATTTTTACATTATTTCCACTTGATGTATCAAATTCCTGTGTGATGCATCGATTTCTACGTGATGCATTTAAGTTTTTCTAGCGATGAATTGTGGTTCTCCAAGATTCTTCGATGCATAAGGTTCTCCATTGAACCCACCCCTATATATATATATATATATATATATATATATATATATATATATATATATATATATATATATATATATATATATATATATATATATATATATATATATATATATATATATATATATATATTTGCAACTTGATAATTGTTTATTGTTTGACTATGTGTGTGTGTGTTTATACCATATATATGAATTTTCTTTTCTTTCCTAGTAGTTATGAATTATGACGTAGTTGTTAAATATTAGTTGTCATTAGACCAAAAAAGTTGAATATATTTAGCTTTAACAAATATTTTGACTTTTAAACCACTCAAAAGTATTTAATAATATATATGGCAGAGGCCGAAGTGCGGAACCAAATGAAACAACTAAGGACAGATTGGACCAAGACATGTTGGGCAATTGGACCACATTGTAGGTTGGACCATGCTTTCATTATGGGCCTCACGGAAGAAATCTTAACAGAGCCTTTAAACCCTGCTTTGCTTGCTGCCTTGTAAATTTGTAATTTCCTATGGATCTCATTTGATGCCTATCTCATGTTATGTACGCTAAGCATTTATCCATTTACAAAAACTAATACAACTAAGTTTCATCATTGCTTTCTTACAGATTAAAAATCCAAACATTCCATGGGTTAAAATTTAATAGACCCCGGTTTTTACGTAACAAACCGGGCTCTATTGTACAAAAACATAAAAGACTCCATTTTTAGGGAAATTTTTTTTTTATAAATGAGCTTAATATGTGGACTTTTATCGTTTTTACAGTAGCGTGATTACTTTTAAACCGATCTTTATAAAATTATGAAAAATTGGCCCCTGTAAAAATTATCTCTAGATTGTCATTGATGACAACTAGCATGCTACTAAAATGAGCTTTTAGGGTCAGATATCCATGTCTTTCCAATTCCAACTATATTTCATGCATCTATCTTCGATCCACAAGAAGCCACGGTTATTAATAAATGGAAGAGCTCACGATTCCACAACACGAGAATATGAGAATCATAAGAAACAATCATTGATACATCCGGTTCCAAATTGACATATTGTATATACTTAATTCCTTTTATAACCTTACTAGCCCCCTTCAGATTAGAGTTGAATCATTCCAAGAGATCGAAATAGCCACAAGCTCCAAATTTCCGTCAAATGTTATTAAATTTTGAAGCACCAAACAATAAATGAGTCAGCGATTATCCTTTAGCCACATGTAAGTCGTGAGTCGCAACTTGTTCAGGAAGCTTTTCAAACGTAGATGTTAACCTTTAACGAAACCCATAAACTGAAACTCACTCATTTAACAACTTGTGGTTGCATTTTCTTTTTCTAAATCTTTTTTTCTCTCTCAACCATTTTTTAAATGTTGAAACTTTTCAAAGCAAATAGACAGATCATAAAGACTGAAAAAGTCAAACTTGTCAAAGATCTTTATTATTTTGTTATTACGTAGTTTTAACCACACAAATATCTTATACATAGAAAAATTGGGTAGCCCAAAACAAGATGTTAAAAAAAGGTTTTATGTTAATCCATGTTTTTTTTTTTGTTATAAAAAGAAGTTTAAAGAGGGGAAAACTAGTATTGATGATTAATTCCCTTGTTCAGAGTTGATTTTCCCATGTTTATGTAATCATGCCCAACAATTCCAATCAACACGATCGATCTATCAAGACCCCACAATAATATTTTCATCCTATTCAAACTTTATGGTACATTTATTTAATCATGATATTAAAACCACATTTTACCAGTGAAAAACAAAAAGAAGAATGTTTACCCTAGAGTGCATCCAATAGATATATCATTACTTTCTTTATATATATAAAAGGGTATATTATGGGAAAAAAAACCAACATGTTTTGACTTTTTTGCGTCTTCGTTCTTTCATGTTATTTTTTTTCTATAAAAGTTCTCAAGGTAATTTTATTTCTTTTTGGTTTAGTGAAATTTGGACATTAAAACCCGGTTATAATTAGTAAACCGGGTTTTTAAAAACTGTAAAACCAGTCATAATGTCTAAATTTCACTGAACTATATGATATAGATATCATATGAGATAAATCCTAATTGTACTTAAAAAAAAAAAAAAAAAAGTAGTATGTGCTGTTACAAAAGGTCAAAATTAAATAAAATAAGAAAAACTAGTAAATCATGAATTATGGTCAAAGGATGATTCTGTCATCAACTCAACTCATCAACCTACTTTATATCATCATTTTCTTGCTTTTTTCTCCCTTACAATAACCCAAATTTCACCTCTCATTTCCAACAAAACTTAAACCATAATTAAACAAAGCAAGTAAATGAACCCCCTACCATTCTACCAACCACTGTCCGTACGTGGTTCTTAGCTGTTCTCACCTCCCGATCGATTCAGCCCATTGTTATCTATGCATCGCTCCATGCAGCAAAAACCGGGACATGAGACCTCACTTGGGTTCCTGCCGTCGAGAAATCCGACAGCAGTGGCGTAATCAGAACCATTGGAAGATTATTGTTGTTCTTTGATGGGCTACAGCCACCGCTGCTCTTCGATACATGGGAGGACTCCTCTCTCTCGACCGTAGTACCACTGTGGTTTTGATTGTAAAGTTCCATTCGCCAGTCCAACATGCTAGTGTTACTAACGGGCTCGTTCAACATGGTTTTGGGTTCAGTATTATTATGAGCTTGGTTCGGTAACACCTTGCTCGTAAGGTCTACTTCTTTAGTTCGCCTAGCGAGTTCACCGGCTAGAAGCGTACTGCTCGCCATGATCTTCTCCACATTGTACCTTGATATATCGAAGTTTGTAACCGCATTTACACCACGAAACTTGATGGCAGCCACATCATAAGCCTCAGCAGCATCCTCCTGTGTGCCTGAAATATACATTTTTAACTTCATATATAAACACTTGTGATGCACCTTAATTTGCCAACATAACATGATCGACTTACTAAATGTTCCTAGGTAAAGATCCTTATTTCCGGCAACACGACCAATCCTAGCTTGCCATCTGCCATGTTGATGATGTCTGAAAATATGCAAATTTACATTCGTCTTAAAAAACTATGTTCCCTATTAGTATTACTTAAAAATGCAACAGTCAAAAGTAAATCTTCGACCTTGTTACTCCTCGATAAACCGAAGCTCCCCTAGAAAAACCACTGCTTCTCCTGAACGGAATAAAATAAGAGGTATTATAACACAGTTATTATATGTGATAACTAATATATATATACAATTAATATGGTTTTAAAGTGGGAAATTTCAAATTTGCAAAAGAAAATGACCTTCTCAAGTGAGCAACGTATTCTTGTCTGGACATATTCTTCATTTCTTCAAGTTCTTGCTCATAGTTTTCCAACTAAGTCAACATATTCGTGATGTACGTTAATATATATTTAGACATAATTGCGATTAAGAACTGTAACTGCTATGTAATGAGATATTATCATAAAGCTAGCTACCGGGAAATTAATATGAGTTGAAGGTCCCCAGTACTTGAGTGCTGCAAGATCATAAGCTCTAGCAGCTTTCTCTTCCATATCATAACCCCCTAAAAGTCAACATTTGCTACTCATTTGTCAATCTTCATTTACATTAAAGTCAAGAACTTTGTACCTATTAACAAGGATTGGAGGCTTACCCAGATAAACTGAAGCCAAGATCAGAGTCCAGGAAACAAGAAACATGAAAGTTGGTAAGAAACTGAAGAGTTATAAATGGTCAAAAATAGGTAAAAAATGACAAAAAAGTCAATATTTCTAACCTTGTCTTCCCTTCCTGGTCTGGCCTTCTTTTTTACAACTATTGTCCCATAAATGAGCTTCATATCTACCTGTCCATCTATGCCTGATGTAAATAAAGACTCAGATATATACATTCCATATATTCCCATCTCAAATGTACAACAAAAAACTGCATATTTATAGACATATAGTACTGCTTAAAAAAGAAAAGAATAGAATGAATAAAAACAAACCTGGTGACACCCCTATACTGAGAGGTTCTTTGACCAAATGTATCTAAGGATTTTCTATGAACAATCTGCTTGTTTTGGTCCACTTTCTCAGCTCCTCTTTTCTTGGTATCCACAACAACATTTTCAGACATTTGTTGCTGTGATCCAGTCACGCATGATGAGCTTGATTGTAAACAACCAGGGCTCATTGAAATCCAACTTTCTCCAATAGTTGGCAAGTAAAGACCACAACTACCATTTGCAGAAATCTTGGCTTCATCTTGTTGTACTGTTTGGTACAACCCAGAAAAATCTTGGTAGTTTTGAGGTTGAATTTGATAGTTTTGATGCCTGTTGTTGTGATTAAAGGCCTCGTGATCAAGATTTTGGTGGTAGTACATTGTACTAGTATCTAAATCAGGGGTCCCCATTGTTACACCACCAAAAAAATTCTCCAGTTTTGGTGTTGTTGAAGCAACTATCCCTAAAAAGAAACATCCCATTTATTAATTAATTAGTAAACAATTTTCAGGATAATAAATTGGAATTTTAAAAAACAATAAAAGAACATATGTACCTTGTGATTGTGATTGTGATCTTGTGATGGCATCCATTAGGCAAAGTGAACCATCAGATTTGAGGGGCATAATAGGGAAAGCAGAGTAAATCCCAGCATTCTCAACTCCACCATAGTAAACATTTTGGTAGTTAAAATGTGAAGGGAGAGTGAAAAAAGTTGTGGGATTTGAAGAAGAAGAAGAAGAAGAGTGAGGAGACAGAGAGAAACCCAACCAATGGTCACTGTTTTTGCTGTTGTCATTGTTGCCATTGTTGTCATTATTGTTGTTGTTGGTGGTCATTGTGCCAAATCAAGTTTTGATTTTTCTCAAAGGAATCAATGATTGGTGAAGTAGTAAAGTATTACTACTCAGTTTTCCACCATTCTTGAAAATAATAACATGCAATGAGGGGATGGGGGGGTGGGCTTTTTGTTGTTTTCTAGTTGCAGAGTTAATGTTATTAGAAAACAGAATCTACGTAGATACTTACATACATTTATGTATGTATATGTGAAATCTAAATGAAAATCAATTACATTTACTAGTCTTTTCTTTATCTGTGAAAAGATTGGTAAAATGGGGAACAAAGCAACTTCATTCATACTTATACAAAAAGAATGAGTTTATTACAGCAAACAATGTTGGGAATCCTTCCAGCATTGCATTGGGATCTGTGTTTGAGAAAGACTTGATCTTTTGCTTTTTTTTTTTTCTCCTCTTTAACTCTGTGTGTGTGTGTATTCTTTTCTCTTTTATTACTTTAAGTGACGGATAGATAGATTTGATGTCTCATCTATCAATATTATATTATATAAATGTATTTGCAATTTATGGTATATTCGACAAAAGAAATATTTTCTATAGCAATCTGTACCTTATATTATACTTGTCGTTTTAACAATCTTTTCTAAAAAGTCCAAATTGGTTTACTACTATTTTGGTTTCACATGAGCATAAATTCTTGATCACCAACACCCTTTTCAAGATTTAAGCAAAGTTACCATTTACTTTTCACTTATCAAGTTACCGAAGTTAGGTGTATGTGCGGAAGCTAAACTCAAAGAGGATTCTTGACGGGAATGCATATATTTGCACGAGAATGGTCCTGAATGGAGATGTCGGTACGTATACCATTAGGTGAGTAGAAACAACGACAAATTGATTTAACTATTTAGATTTCATATGATTAAAAAATTACTTGAATAAAATGGAAGTGCCGGTAATTGTTCCCATTAGACCACACTAAATTCCCATCTTGAGTGTTGGTTTTGAATATCCAACACAAAACACACTTGTACTGAACACAAAGTAAAGAACATTACAGACCAAAATTCCAAGGATAATTTGATACTTATAATCAAATCTTCAGTAAAGCATTATTAAGTCATTTTTGGTGAATTATAACATATGAAAGCATTACAATACAAATTACATCAGAATTCAACAAGTGAGTTTAACATAAGCATAACTTAACATTCCCCTTACTCGTTCTTAAGTTTAATCGTCTCTTTTCATCCCTTAAGTTCAACATACATCCATCTTTTTCTTTAGGACGGGGGTTCAGTGGAAAGTCAAACGTTAAAGCATTCGCATGTGCGGAAATCTACTTAATTAGACATGTAATTACAAAACTTAGAGCAAAGCCAAAAATTGTAAAGATTAAAGAGATGTATATATGAACAAGCAAAAAGACAAAATAAAAAGGTCTTGTTGGTGACTTGAGGTCTAAAATCTTTATTATTATATGAGTTTGCAGTTTGCAGCAGGCAGAGGCAGCAGCATCTTGTTTGTAGGCTACAATCAAATGTCAAAGTTTTGTAGGCTTCATAGCTTGCAATTTCTTCCACAGAGTGTTTGCCTGGAGAACTCAGCAAGCAGGGTTAAGTCATGTCTAGTCTGCACTCTACAAATTGTCTTTTGCATCATGTACATGTGATTAAGCCATGGCTCTTCTGGATTTAATGATGCTTTGCTACCTCTCCCAGGTGGACTTTGGTCAAACATCTATGCCTGCCACTCTCATTTTCATACCCAACTCAACAAGCCAATTCTTTCATGTTTTATGGATATTTTTTTTAACAAACAGTATATATGAATTTGACTTAGCCCTAGCTCTCAGCAGCCACCTTAGATATGAGATACCATTAATTAGACCAAAAACTTGATAATTGGCTTGTGTGTTAATATGTTATGTTTTCTCGTAACATATTAGAATTCACGAATGAACCAAAAGCCGATCAACCATTAATTTAGTTACATTCTTCGATTGATATTTGCTCTTTGGTTCGAGATTAATTGGGTGTCCAAAAGTTAGTCTATCAAAATCAGAAATATATATTTAAAAGGAAAAAAAAAAAAAGTATATGTGCAGAAGCAAAAATAGATGCATGAAAACTTTAGGATGTAAAAGGTGTTGGTTCATGGGGACAAATTTTCAAATAGAATGATTTGTTTTTGTTATCTGAAAAAGGTAAAAGAAAGATGATAGAATAGAATATAAATACTCAAAGGATGGTCCACACCTAATAACATAAACAACATCCATCCCCTTCTTTGATTACAACAATCATCAAGGCAAGTTTATCATCTTCCTCAAGTGCTTATTTGATGAAAGAAAATTTTGTTTGATTCAAATGTATGTATGATACATTGAATTAGGAATTTTGAATGTATCAATTTCATGATAATGATGAAAAAAACCACACTTGAATGAAGGAAACTTCGTCATTCATTCATAAATACAGAAGATTAAACAACATAAAAGTTATTAAATAAAAATCTAATTCAGGTATAACAACGTATATACATAGTCCAAAGATTAGCATTAATTTTGGGTATGTGGTAAAGTAGATTCGCTTAAACCATAGACATTTTAATGTAACTTTAATTTTTTGTTGTTTCGATGAAAAAACGGTTTTATTTTTGTATTCAACCTTAAATCAAAATACCAGTCTGAGCCCTTTTCATTAATTAGAAATGCAAATTGTAGGTGACTGGGGAACACAAAAATCCTACACAAAATCCAAGCAACCCAATTTCTGATACCCTACAAACTCTTTTGTGTCCAATCCTTCATCCCCTCTCTCTAACCCAACAACTTGTGCATTTTTTTTACAATCTGATTATAAAATGTCATATCTTATTCTTATCCTTAAAAGTAACTTTTGAGTACTTCTATGATAAAAAGCTAGTACTGGTATACTCATTTTAAGTGTAATTGTTGTGTATGACAAAATGTTATTGTGTACAAATCACTTCCCTTTTTATAAATTTATTTTATTTCTTATGCATGTATGTATTGAACAGTTTCTTTTCTTTTTTAATAAAAGATTGATATTGTCTGTAACAAACATTAATAACACTTGATAGAATAGACACATTTCAGTTAAATTAATTAATGTGACTGTAAATATAACTCAATTATTGATGTCGACTAGGTGTACGTCTAGTGTGTGTGTGTGTGTGTGGATACATGTATGTGTGTGTATCTATATACCTTTGAAGTTTGAAGGCAATGTTTTAGAGAGAGAGAGAGGGAAGGAGGGAAAAAAAGAGGTAGAAAGAGACAAGTCATGAGCATTAAAGTGAATGTGATTTAAGCCACTGAAGCCAATTCTGCAAATTCTAGCTCTTGGTGAGACTCAGAGAGCATACAAATACAATACATTTAATATTTGAGAGATAGAGAGAATCTTGTGTGAATATGACATGACTTTGCATCACATTTCACATATTCCAAATACTCCTATGCTATGTATCTACATCTTCAAACCAAATTTACAATCAATATATCTGAGCTGCTTATCAACCAACTCGAGTTTGAATCAATCAATATGTGTTTTATCATGCTTGAGCTCAAGTTCGATTTAAAAAAACCAAACTCGAAGGAATTAAGTAGTCAAGCTCAAGCTTTCAATGGCTGAACTTGAGTTCTTATATATCAAGTTCTACACACATACACATATAGCCCCCGTGATGTGCATAATGATCCCCACGTGATGCACAGTCTTTCAGTATAATGTACAAAATCCTCGGTTTGATGCCGAATGCTTTTATTTATCATGCAATGTGGTTTTCCGAATAAACATTGGTTCTTCATTGAACCTCATATCACACACCCACACATAAATATATTGAGTTGAATGAAAAACCAATTTAGACTAAAGAACCGGAGAACCTAGACAAATTTTATTCAATGCACAAGTACATACATCTAATGCACATATGCATATAATTCAATTAGTCTTAGTTTTATTTTTTATGGTTCTTCAGCCTAGAACAAGATTCACATGTTTTTTCTTGAACTTTTTTTTTCAATATTTGACATTTACAAAACTTAGCAATTAATATAATAAAAATGTTTTTCTGTACTTTTATGATTTATAAATTTAAATTATATACGATGTCCTTTGGTTGTTTTTGGTCATCGAACCAGTCCAGTTTTTGAAATTGTTAGACGACAGGTTCGACGTTCGAGCCGATTATAAACACCATGTGTTTATAATAAAAAATTTACGAGATTGCTATAATAAAAAAAAGGAGAAAATTTGCTTGCTATTTTGAGCAATTCTCTCTTTTAGTTTTAAAAACCAAGTTTTAATAAAACCACATCGTCAAGATGCAACCGATAAAACATGTTGCAGGTCAAAAAAATCATTTTTCGTGAGACTTTAACGGTTGAGGGTTTTGAGGCAAAAAAATTTGCTAAGAGACTTAATAAAAAATATCAAACAAGTTCAAGGTAGTTTACGCAAAAGTCCATTTTAATTTTTAAAGGCACGCTTGAACTAAGCTCAAGCCAATTTCATGTCTTTCTCAAATGGAACTTTAACCTCCATCATGAAAACTTGTTGAGCTCCTACTCATTTGCATCCCTACTTCAAACACGGATTGTTTCTTCTTCCTCTTTTATTCAAGTGTTTTCAATAACCCTTCAATCTAAAAGATCAAAAATTAAAGTCCATTGAGTTTGTAAATCACTAACATTTTCTAAACATGTCATTCAAAAGTAATATACGTCAAAGAAATTGTTACTATACTTGCAATTTAGCATCCTTTATATCACGTTTCCATGAAGTATAATAACACTCACATGCTCTTTGCCGCCCCTCATCGATCATGGTGTGGTCCTCCATCTACTTTTCGTCGCTCTTAACCCTAATAATGGTCGTTGCTACTCACCGTCGCCCCTCTTATAACTCTCTCTCACCTCTTGTCGCTTAGACATATTCTATCGTTATTATTTAAGCAGCAGCTTTAGAATAAGTTAGATTGTGTTTAGTTACTGAAAATTTCCAAAATATTCATCTCACTTTTGAAAAAAAAAAATTTTAAAAACTTGTTTAATTAATAACAATTCCTTAAATTTTCATTTCACTTTTTTAAAAATACCACTTTTGATACTCTCTTTCTTACTTTTCTATTACCTAACCTATATTTTTTATAATACTATATTTCTCTTTCTTAGTTTTCTATCACATATCCTGTTATTTTTATTTTATAATCACCCGTCTTATTTTTCTTAAAACTAAAACTTCATCGTCTAAACAAGTTTTCACCTTTTATAGAAACTCTTGTTTTTTTTCTGAAAAGTATAACTTGAAAAATGAAATTGAAAAAAAGACTAGTTTTCTTTGACTAAACACAATCTTAAAATTTAAAATATCAATATTCCTTTGTGGCAAAACTTTAAAAAAAAAAAAAAAAAAAAAAGTAAAGTTAATTTTATAAAAAGAAAATGGAGTGATGGGACAAAAATAGCCCTGAGGCTGAAAAGAGTGTCATTGTCAATCAATGGTGTAGAAATACAAGGCAGGGAGAAATAAATGGATGGGAGTACAAATTACAAAGAATCCAAATTCCTAGGACCCCAATTTCCATTCAATACACTTCATCTATAACTCTGCTTCCTGCCTGCCCATCCATTTGCCCATTTATTTCTTTTCTGAACTTCCAAGGATAATAATTTCCATGCATCTCAGCTTTCTAAACTATGTAAAAACTCTATAAATTTTCAATTTGAGATTTTAATATAACTAAAAACAACAAAAGTTTTCTTGAAAACATATTTTATAAACAAGACGTGTTTAGAAGGGATAACTTTTCTTTTCATCCAACCATCACACACATTCTCTCTCTCTACAAAACCATCTCTTCCTCTTCGAAAAGAAAACAGAATCTAAAAACATCAAATGGAGTTTCGAATAGGTAGTTATCAATTGAAAACTAAAAAATTAAAATTAAAAACATATAAAAACAACAGATCTAAACACGTTTTAAGGAAACCCTTGTATTTAACGAAAATTTTCACTAAAAATAAGTTAACTAAACATGCCCTTAGCCTTTGTTTGTTTTAGAATATTTAGATCTTAATTTGTTTTTTAAAATTCTGACCTTAATTGATTTTAGACTAGTTGTTACATTTTAAACTTTAAGTGGATTTCAAATTTTAACTGAAAACAGATTGTTTGCTACATTTCAAAATTAAAAGGTTAAAACATCTGAAAGTAGGCCTATAAATTAGGTCTAAAAACTTTCTATATATATATATATAATGTAAGAAAGATCGGCAAGAAAAGTGACGGTAAATGAAACATTGTGTGGTTTAACTACCAAATTTAAAAACAATTAAAAAGGCACCATCTTAATTAAACCACTTTGAAAGTACACAAACCAACATATAAAACCATAAAGTGACATAGTAACCAATTAACCAATAGCATTCAAGTAGCAAAACTACCAAATCGAACGTTATTGTTATTATACAACCTAAGGGGGCGTTTGGTTCGCTGGAATCTGATGGAATCTGGCGGAAAAGGAATGAATTTTCCATTCTGATGGGTTGTTTGGTAGTTCAAAGGAATGGAATGACAATTCCACATTTTTAAAAAAACCCCCTCTTTTGAAGGAATGATCATTCCATAGCAAAATGAGAGGAATTTAAATTCCATTCTCAATTCCTTTTGATAGGGGTGTTCATAAAAATCCGAATCCGAGCATCCGAAATAAAATCCAAAAATACGACCCGAAATTATCTGAAATTTTGGATTCGGATAGTAAAATTCCAAAATTTCAGATATTCGGATAAATAGATATCCGAAAATCAAAAAAAAATTATTTTTTTTAAATTTTTTATATCTTTGGTATTGATTATTTACATAATATTTGAGTGTTTATTATTATTCTAATGTATATTTTTGAGTTTTATCTTGATATTATAGATTTATTAACTAATATTTTATATTTTTAGTTTTTTAATATTTTTTTAGTCGTTTTGGGTAAAATAATTCCGGATACATTTAGTTTGTGATATATTTATCTTTAATATGTATTTGGATATATAAAATTTGTGTTTTAGATATTCAAAAATTTGATTTAATTTTTAAAAAAAAATTAAAAATATGAATTTTCGGATATTCGGATAATCCGATATCCGAATCCGGAATTTCGGATATCCAAAATTTCGAATTCGGATAGCAAAATTCACTATCCGAAATTTTGGATATCCGGTTTTGAACACCCCTACCTTTTGAAAACCACCCGCTCACTCTCAACCCTAGAAGCCACAAAAAAAAACTTGTTCTTCCTCTCCGGTGCCGATCTGCTAGCCGCTGGACGTCTTACCGCCAATCTCCTCCATCTCCGGCGCCGATCTGCTCCATCTGCAGTGACTAGGGTTTTCCTCGTCCTCTCCTCCAGCTCACCTCCTGTTTTTGGTTCCACTACCACTTTTTCTTTTAAAAACTACCATGACCGTGGGTAATTTTTGTTGGAAAAGTTGACAATCATTTAATAACTTATATATATATATATATATATATATATATATATATATATATATATATATATATATATATATATATATATATATATATATATATATATATAGAGGGAGGTTCAATTGAGAACTTTTATGCACCGAGGTACAAAAGAACCCATATCATCCATTAGATCAAAAAATTGTATGGATTAGATTAATGGCAAAAGGGTAAATAGTTGGACAAATTGATGCATCTTGTGCATTATAGAATAAAAAAAAAGAAGGGCATTTTGGGAAATGTGCACACCTCATTAAATTTAATATTTCAACAAATAATCAAATAATAAATGCTAAATAAATTCAATTGATACATTTCCAAATTTAACAAAAATTACACAAATTCAAAAAAAGATGAAAGAGATCGATGCATTTCATCGTAATCGTGTTTATTTATGCATCGTGTTCAAAAAAAGATGCATTTAACAAAAAAAATACACAAATTCATTATGCATCGTGTTCAACTTGTTCATCATTCATCTATGCATCGTGTTCGTCGTTCATATTTTTTCATTCATGTATGCATCGTGTTCAACTTGTTCATCATTCATCTATGCATCGTCATTGTTCATCATCCATTTATGCATCATCATTTTTCGTTGTTCATCGTTCATCATCCATCTATGCATCGTCATTGTTCATCATCCATCTATGCATCATCATTATTAATCGTTCATCATCCATCTATGCATCGTGTTCTTCATAATCATCATCGGTTGCATCTCTTGTTCATGTTCATCATCATCGTTGTTCATCGTTAATCTTCGTCTTCAAATCATCATCACCATCAAAATCATGAAGAACACGATTAGAGAGAAAATGAGAGGAGAGAGAGAGAGAGAGAGAGAGAAATGGGGAGGAAAATGAGGAATTTAGTTACTATGAGATTTTAATTCAAAATGTAACTCCTAAGTATCTTTTATGATTTTTAAAAATAAATTAATTACCATATCTTTAGTTTTCCCTAAATGCCCTTTGTGCACCCTTGTTAGATTATCTTATGCACAAAAGTGCCTCGAGGTGCCACGATGCACAAAAGTTCTCAATTGAACCTCAATATATATATATATATATATATATATATATATATATATATATATTATATATATATATATATATATATATATATATATATATATATATATATATATATATATATATATATATATAGATTGAGGTTCTATGGGGCACCATATGCATCAGGAACCAAATGGGAACCAAATATGCATTACTTGTTTACAAAGGGTTCATTAAGGGCTTTTTGGTAATGTTTAATAATATATTGTTAAATTATAAGATTTAATTTAATATTTATCATTTATTTAGGAAACTAAATAAAATGATAAACCACATTCCCATAAACACATCCTCTTTTCTCTCTCTTTCCCTTTCTCTTTCATAGCATATGGTATTCACAACAGCAATGCATTACGACAATGATGAACACATTGAAGACGTTGATGAACACGTTTAAATTTCAGAGATGCATCACGAAATTAACACGTTTAAATGTCAAAATGCATCACGATTTTGGTGATGCATAATGATGGAACAAAGACGAGGATGAATATGGCCGAAATGCATCACGATTTTGGTGATGCATAATGATGGAACAAAGACGAGGATGAATATGATCGAAATGCATCATGTTTATAAATTGAATTGGATAAAGATGCATCGTGTTTGAAGACGAATCCAATAAATTGGATGAAGATGCATCATGCTTGTTTAGATTCGGATTGAATATTTTCTGAATTCAAGCATCTTCCGATTTTGCCATTCCGCGCGTGAGAAGTTATGCACCCGTGCACCCATTTTCAAGTTAATTACCCTTTTGTCACTACAATCTGAACCATTAAAATTCAAGATCCGACGGTGCATACAGGTTCCCAAAGTGTACAATGCATACAGGTGCCCCATAGAACCTGACCCTATATATAATATATATATATATATATATATGTATAATCAATACTTAAATTATCTATCATAAATGACCAAATATATTACAATCATGTTTTCTGTTGTCTTTTGTATTATATCACATATTATTTTGGTTGTAACATTTTAAGGTATTTGTTTTGTGACTTTGCAATATAAAAAATTTATTTTATAAAGAAATTGATTAAATAAATCATAGTTTTAAAATATTTTTGTACTTCAAGAAAAAAATTCATTTTGACAGATTTATCAACCAAACGGAAAACAATTAAGGAATTGTATCTGAAATCCATTCCTTTCCTGCCAACCAAACAAACTAATAGTATTTGGATTCAGACAGATTCCATTCCTTCCAGAATTCCATTCCTTTGACAGATTCCATTCCATTCCGTCAGATTCCAACGAACCAAACGCCTCCTAAATATGTTATTATAGACATCCTATATCATAACAAACTTGAAAGTAAGAAACAATTTGGTCCAATTTTATTTCCTAAAAAAATAGACATGCCAGAAAATAAAAAGTCTAATACAATGAGTCAATGACATTCGTGTTTATCTGTTGGCACATTTAATAATAAAAAAAATCCGAATGAAAATGTCAGGATCAGAATGATACTTGTTTCATTGGGTTAGATAAAAGGACGTAAATATATTGTTTAATATATAATTATATAAGAATTAAAGATGGAGATTACTGTGCTGTACAGTGTACACGGAGGAGAGAAGAAACTTTTCTCATCTTCATCGTTAACCCATAACATGAGCTTGTTTTTTTGTCTCCTTTTGATGAACTAACCCTTAAGCATTTGGATATCAGACGTGTCATCCAGAAGCACATAACTAGCACGACTCCGTCAAGGCTTGAAAACAATTTCTCAAACCATTTTCAGACTTTCCATTAGTTTCCTTCCATTCCATTTCCTTGTTGGGAAATCACATGACAATTATATATGATACAATTGGGCCGGCCCAACGGCCCAACCCACATATATTGATGTGCTATGCATTGTCTTGCTACATCATAGGTCACCCATCAGGTCCAACCCTAACGAATGGTTGCCCAATGTTCATTAATCACAGTGTTCCATTCTCTGAAAATCTATTATATATACTTGTTTCTGATAACGATTAAACAATGTTATTGACTTACCAAAATTTTTAGTTTTAACATTATAATAAACTAAAATGTAAAGATAGAAATATTATTTTTTTTTAAACAAAAGTATATAAGAATAATATTAATATTTATAACCTATTAATTTTCTATATTTCTAAATATATATGAATAGTATTTGTTTTTCTATTTTTTTAACTTTTATTATATTATAACTAATAACTTATTAGAATATTAGATTTTACTGGATTTGATTTGAATTTAAAGATAGATTATATCGGATTAGTATAGATTTAGTTTAGATACTATTTATTATTTTCAAAACCTATAAATTCCACATGTTGATTCATGGTAATGACACGTGGCTTTACGAGAAATGAGTGTATTACTCTTTTATATGTATTTATAGATTATAAATTTATATATAAGTTTTTTGTTGTTAATTTATCATTTTTACTTGAATTTTGGTTATCTTACGTATTCAAGTTTTGCCCGAAATCCCAAAAAAGAATGGACCGGCCCTATCATCGATGACTTGTGGTGGTAATAGCTTTAGCTTCTAGAGAGATAATATTTCATTTTGTTTGCAAAAATTAAATACATGTAACAACTGTGCCTTTATGCAAATTGTATTTGTTTTGCATAAAATGAAAATGGATCCACAATGAGTCGATGGACTTTTATATTAGTTATGTTTAAATGTCAGATAAATATGCTTCGTGATTCAAGAGCTTTCATGCCATGTTAACATCTTTCGCAAACTCAAATATAGCAGACTTGATGAATAGCAGATCACGGTAAGGTGCATCGTTATCCAGATTACCTAATTTGTGTTTACGGGTTGCTCCAATAGTTTTATGAGATGTTGAGGCACATGCTTGGTCATGTGGGTTATCACATATGAACGTCTAATACACATCTTGGTGACATGGACATAACACATATGACTAGGCATGACAAATAAACTTGTTTTACCCTAACTGAACAAAACCAGGTATTTTCGGTTCCTACAATTCCATTTATCGGTTTTTGGTTCCATTGGGGTTCAGTTTGGTCCAGTCCGGTTTCCTATTTTTCTTTGTAAAAGTCAGGGAAAAAAACTAGGACCGAACCTGACAAATTCAGGCTGGTTCTCAGTTCTTAATTTTGGGCATTTTCAGTTTTTCCAAGTTCAGTCGATACATATGACTCTATGATCACTACATAGACCGCAAATTGCAACATATGTAGAGAGATGTACAACCTTTTTTTTAACAGCAAAACACAAACGCTCTAATCCTAGATCTACATATTTTGTCCACAAAAGGACTCGAACCATCAACCTTAAGGTCAACTTTAACACCTGCTACCGCTAAGCTAAAAGCCCTCTGGTTAGACAGATGTACAGGTTACACGGGGTAAACCCATATGACAATACAGCTAGAAGCCCTTTGGTTAGATAGAAGGGAAAAGAGGAGCAAGCTGATGCATATGAATAAAGAGGCCATAAACTTTCAGCCATGAACAAAATTTATAAAATGTACAGTAGAAAAGGATTCTTGTTGCACTAGCTTTCATGTTCAACCCCTGAGATTTCAAGTGTACCAGTAGACTTACATATTTACTCTTGCTTTGGACTTTTGGAGTATATGTTATTGAGTTTTTACTTGACTTGGTACATTTATAGCACTATTATATATGAACAAATTAATCATTAGACTGCAGAAAGAACGAACCTGTGGAAGATGGATAGCATTCTTCATGCAATGGGTACTTTGCAGCATATATCAAAGATGTCATCTAAAGGAGCATGATCACCTGTGCCTTCATCCTTCCAAGCATACAGCAACTCTTTACCTTTAAAAACAAACATCCCTCCCTAGAAACAAATCAAATATCATATAAGACTAGCATGAGCCCAGAAAAGTGGTGAAATCTTTCTGAGAATTATAAACTATTAGAGCAAACCTGTTGCAAGACACTTCCTCTATCATCTGGTGTTGCTTCAATTGTGTAATTTTTCACAGCATTTCGCAGAGCCTCAAATCTTGATCTCGATAATACCTTTGCCTGCCATTTCACATTAAAAATAAATCACAATATTTAACATCAAACTAGTTTCACTTATTTGTGAAAAAATTGATTATGGTTTTCTAAGAAGTTGATATTTTCATGTCATTTGACTTTTGAAAAGCTCAAAAGTGGGTCTTTTGATTTTTGAAGTTAAGTGGCTAATTCTCTTCGACAATAATAAAGTTGATTCATGAGACATGAAGGAAAGAGAATATTACACTGGCAGGGTTGAAAAATGTCCGGCCAATGCCATAGTACAAACCCAAGAGATTATACGCCTGATATATATGAAAAATTAGAAGTTTCAATGAACATACAAGAAGACAGTAAGTTAAAAGGGTTAAAAAAGTGTGAACACTAAAACACCTTGCGTTCAGGATCTGCATAAAGGCTATCCAATGGAAATGGCAGCTGTCATCATAGACAAGTAGTTTAAATAATCAGCTCCATTACATGACGAACTTGTAATGAAAGCATAAACAAAAAAGTTTCAATCACATGTACAGTTTTATTCCTGTCAAAATGGTCTGAAAAATATACACACAAAAAAATTAGCAGAGAGGAAATGGACACCCTTTCAGCAAGGATGCGAGCTTTCTTAGGTTCACCGATACCAATGGCAATTAGCTTTACACCAGCAGATTCAAATCGTGCTTTAGATTCTTTGAGAGTTGAAGCAAGTTCCCAGCTACACATGTTGGAAGATTAAATTTAAAAATGAAGAACTGGATTAACTTAAAGATATTGTAAAGTCAATTGCCTACTAATCAATTCAATGAATAAAACTTAATATCGATTACCAGCAAGGGCATCCAAAGTGCCTCAGAAGAGCAACAACAGCAATTCCCTGGACGATGGTAAAGAGAATGTTACAAAGAATGAACACATATACTATTGAAAATGGTAACAGTATCAATTATTTAATTTTGAAAAACTAAAACCTTGTCTATGTCCAACAATACAGGGATTTCTCATGATAACCAAAATTTCATGAGATCAATCCTACTCTTGTGTATATCCCAATTATACAGGCCGGGGAATGCAATGAACAAAATTTATGTCATTTTGACCATTGTGCTTAGTTTCCTAACAATATTGACGATGTTTGAAACTTTTATATCATGTTTCATCATCAACAAAACTTCATTTTCTGTTGCCTTTTTAGTCTCAATCAAGTGGACAGTGCCAATGAATCCTACCCAATTGTTTATGTCAAGTTCTGTTTCTTGGAACTATTTTTGGTTGCCCTGGTCTCTTTGCAAGGACCAAATTTGGTCTCTCCTCACTGTGTTCACGTTATTCAAGATATAGACCTGGATTCATCTTTGATAACAGGGACCCTCTCTTTTTAAACTAACAATCATATTGCTTTCACTGTCAAGTTCAATCTATTAATAAGTAGTTGCAATGCCAAGGTGATCTCCAGTTCTCCATTATTGAATTTAGGCATCAGCATGCAGCTTCAAGCAAGGATTATCATGAATCATTATAGCATACAACTTAGTCCCACTCCCAAATTATTGTTTAATAAACTTCCAGTAATAGCAGTTCCATTGAATGCATATTTTCTTATATAGTGATGTGCAATCAGCTTAAAAACATGATAACTTACAAAGTTTGAATTGCATCAACACATGTTAATCACTTTACGTAGAGAAAACTTTTCGCTCTTAAAAGTTCAGGGAAAGTAGGGTTCATATTAACGTAAATAGTAGAAAGTGATTACCAAATTCTGAAATTAGCGGGGCATATAAGATACGGAACGAAATCAACCAATAAGGTAACCCTAACTGATTAACCCATCACATAGATGCTTGATAGTTTAGAGAAATAGGGAAGCAACTACCTCAGATTGATTCCAAAGCTCGTTAAACATGACGGGGTCTCCAGAAGCGGTGAAGATGCTAACGTCTCCAAGTACGTCAGCGATATCAGGTGAGAAAGTAGCAGTGGAAGATGCTTTTGGGTGAATAGCAGTTTGATTTTTTCTGTTTGTGTATAAATTAAGGGTGCGTATGGTGGTGGTGGTGGTGGTAGAGGACAAGAGAGATGTATGTGATAGTGAAGATCGAGATTTGAAGGGAGAGATTGATGAAAGTTGAGAGAAGGATGATGCAATTGTTGGTGGCGAAATGGGTGTCGCCATTGTTATGGAGCTTCGAGAAATTTGTGAATTGTGAGAGCGCAAACAGAAGCATATGAATGTTTCCTGTGGAAAAGATATTATGTAACCAGGAATGGGAGACGTGTAAGCATCAAACTCACCCAGGAACCAGAAGGCCCAGAAGAATGAAGAATTTTCAAGGGTTTAAACCATTTTCCTATTTACAGATTTGGTTTTGGATTTGGAATATTATTGCCGATGGGCCGTATGTCAATATGCCGCGTGTTAAAAATATTATGGGCCGTGAATTTATTTGTCTTGAACTGGCCCAAACGGCTTTTAAGGTAAGCAAAATAGAATTCTATTTTTTTTTCAAGGCAAGCACTAGGGCTGTTCATGGACCGGTTCGGTTCGGTTAGTAGCAAAAGTGTGAACCGTATTTTCGGTTTTGGTTACCCATTTTATGGTTTCGGTTTCGGTTATATGCGGTTCGGTTTGCGGATAGTTTCGGATAGTTGTTATCTATTTATAAATAATAAAAGTATAGAAATATAAATTTTTAAACTTTGATTGTTCCTTAAAATTAAGTTTATTCGTAATAAATATATCAATTACATTAAGAATTTCATAAAACTACTTAAACAAACAAATATTTAATTAAAATGAAACTATAAATATAATATTTTAGCTTGTAATTTATCTATTTATATGTAAATATTTGTGATATGTTTAAGTTCGGTTCGGTTCGGTTCGGTTACTCGCGGTTTATTAAAAATGAAAACCGTAACCGGTCCGTCATATGTCGGTTTTTTCGGATTCGGTTTTTTCGGTTTCGGATTGACCGGTCCGGCTCGGTTTTTCGGTTTTCCGGTTTCTTTTGAACACCCCTAACCTCAACTATATAAATCCCAAAGTACAGATACATAGAGTTTCCCCAAAAGCAATAATATCAACATATAGTCAACGGAATGCGGAAACCTTTTGCAGCAACCTCAAGCTCTTCCTTTTACTTAGGAGCTGGCGTACCTATCTTCTGTTCCCTAGACACACATTTAGACTCGAATACGTAAACTTTCACAGCTCGTGAGTACACATGGTTTTAGACTATACAACTAAACACATGTTAAGCATGACAATCACAATAACTCTACACTCTCTAGCATCACTCATGTCGCGCTAATCTCTGCCCAGAGACACACTAACCCCTTCCTACAGGCACTTGAGATCCTATAAGACACTGAGATACTCATCTCAATTGGGAAACCCCTCCCCCTGCAGCCAAGCAACGCTCGTGGAAGCTAGCAGGAAATAATAAGCTCATGAGCGACTTGGCAATAAACACACACACACACACACACACACACACACACACACATATATATATATATATATATATATATATATATATATATATATATATATATATATATATATATATATATATATATATATTATATGTATATATATTAGAAAATGAAGTTTATATTAAAGTGACATGAAGAAATGTAATAAAAAGGGGAATTAATAAGCCACCAACTTTAGGGGGCATGTTAGTTGGTAGGAGTTTGTTCCCTTTAATTGAGCACAATCTTTGAGTATCTTATTCAAAAAATTAAAATTAAAATCCAAATCAAAATCAAAATGAAGAGGAGTGATGGGAATGGAACCTTACCTACACCTCCCATCCAATACCCATTATCATTCATGACTTGACCCACCCCATACCCCCAGTCTCCACTCCTATCCACTACTTAGGATACCTTCTCCCATTTTCTTTTCCTTTTTTTTCTCCCTATGTCTTTATATGGTTTTAATGATCTAAAATAACCAAATACTCTATTCTTTTCTACTTTTGAAACCCATAAATAGTTTATAAATTGTCTCTTTAATCTTTGTAAAAAAATACCAACAAAAGTGAATTTCAATCCGTTCATTCATTGATCTCGTCTTAAAACTTGTCATCAGATATGAGGTTTTAGTTTTATCTTCAAGATGTTTAATGAATCATTTTATAGAGTAATTAATGGAAGTCACTCCACGTCCTATAAAATAATCAATGAAATTCATTCCATTATGTTAAGCTTGTTTTCATACCACGTGTTATGACTACGTTTTTTATATTCTTTCATCCTCATGATTTTTATGGCAAAAATATACAAATGCAAGATAAGTTATATTGAAGACAATTGTATTTGACATCCTCACTGGCTCTTAGCTTTACTGCTTTATAGAATTGGTCGAATATGTTAGTGTAGGATTTTTTTTTTTTTTAAATATATACATATATAGAGGTGGGTTCAATAAAGAACCTCCATGCATCGAAGAACCTTAAAGAACCTCCATGCACCACCACAAATGCATCACAATTCACCCGTGATGCATCATTATTTCCACGTGACGCATCAAATTTCCTGCGTGATGCATCGATTTCGACGTGATGCATTACGATTTTCTAGCGATGCATTATGGTTCTCCAATGTTCTTCGATGCATAGAGGTTCTCCATTGAACCCACCCATATATATATATATATATATATATATATATATAGGGGTGGGTTCAATGGAGAACCTTATGCATCGAAGAACCTTGGAGAACCACAATGCATCGCCTGAAAAACTGAAATGTATCACGTAGAAATCGATGCATCACGTGGGAATTTGATGCATCACGTGGAAATAATGATGCATTACGGGGGAATTGTGATGCATTTATGGTGGTGCATGGAGGTTCTTCAAGGTTCTTTGATGCATTGAGGTTCTCTATTGAACCCACCTCTATATATATATCATTAAACTTTATAAGAAATAAATAAAATATATGTGTAATAGATTATTAGGCTGCAGGGAGTGGGGGTGGCAACCCTCGGCAATGCCACGGTACCGAGTTGGTACACCGCCCCCTTGCCATGGCATCGGTAAGGTTTTGCTCGGCAACGGCATCCAAATGCCGAGCTCTTTCTCTTTCATTTTTAATATATTAATATTTAATATATTATTATTATTATTATTATTATTATTATTATTATTATTATTATTATTAAAATTATATAATTATTTATATTTCAT
Organism: Centrapalus pauciflorus; assembly: GCA_020465985.1. Lineage (NCBI taxonomy): Eukaryota > Viridiplantae > Streptophyta > Magnoliopsida > Asterales > Asteraceae > Centrapalus > Centrapalus pauciflorus. The sequence goes on from JAANYP010005136.1 coordinate 113,144, forward strand.
TTACTCTCTAAATATACAAAAGTACATTCTTTCATTTATATCATATCTATTCTCTCATTACTCTCATTATATATATAATTATTTATATTTCATTACTTTTTATATATACATACATATTATTTCATTTTTCTCAACTTAACACAACCAGAATATTATATAAATTCTTTCATTTTTATCATTTCAAATTCTCAAAAAAGAAAAAACATTGAACATATTTGGAGTGTTCAAAACATTGATCTCAACATTAATCCGGCTGATGATTTTGAAAACGAATATTCAGACCAAGACTTCAGATAGTTTAGTTTTTATTTTAATGTTTAAATTTAATGTTCTTATTTTATATTTTAAATTTAATGTTCTTCATTTATGTTTAATTTTAATAATCTTAAGTTTTAATGTCTTAATTATTAAGTTGAATGTTTTAAGTATTTTTAAGTATGTTTTTTTATTTTTTTAGTTTTAATGTCTTAATTATGTTATGTTTAATTTTAATATTATTAATTAAATGTTATTTTTTATTTCAATATTTTTTTATGAATTTTAAATGCAAAAAAAAAAAAATCGAATTGCAACGAGTCCCTCGGAATGGCATCAAAATGGCAAAGAATGGCAAAACTGACGTGGCGCTGACATGGCGGCAGATTTGGGTGGCATCCATGTCAACGAGTCTCTTTGGCCTTACAGATTTACATGAGGAGATACACATTAAACTAAACCCAGTGAGAAATGAAATGCGTTGGGGGAGTCAAGGAAAGGTAGGTATGGGTAGTACTAGTAGTAGTAGAGGGGAGGGTCAAATGAGAGAGAGAGAGAGTTGGGGTGAGGGTGAGGGTAGTAGGGGTGGCGCATGTCACGTGAAAGATCCTACACTACACTTTCCCAATATTTTTCATTTGTCTAAACACGTCATCCATCCTATTCCTATTCCTATTCCTATTCCTACGTGGCCTCTCTTTGATGTCCTGTTATTTACGGGGTATTGTTAAATGTATGTCCCTCTTTTATTAGGGATACTTATCTAAATTTGTAATCTATTTACTAAATTTTACCCATATTATAAAACTTATCCAACTAAAATTCTCATATATTTTATTACTAACCTTACATTATACTTATAATTGATGTTATTTGTCACCATGACGTTGTACATGCCACTCTGGTTTCATGCTTTTTGTTGATGCTAACATGTTTTAGACGTTGAATTTATGTAGGGTAAACAATGTCCAAAATAAATCTTACACTTTCATAAGATTTCATTAAATTTTCAAATGGTGTGCAGTTCATGTTTAAAATTTTTTTAATGGAAACAAACACAATTTTAATTTAGTTTCATGCGAAAGTTAGGTTTTCATTCGCGCACACACCGATATATATATATATCTATGTGTGTGTGTGTATATATATATATATATATATATATATATATATATATATATATATAATTTTGGGTTCAAGTGAATACCATTAGTTTTGCGGGGTAACGGAGATATCTCGATTAAAACCATTTTTTTGAACAAAAAATTCATAATCATTTTAAATTAATAATACAAGACTACTTATAAAAATCTCACATAAACACATACAAAAACTATGTGAATCGTGTATGTTCATATGAACTGCACTGTTGTAAACGTATGTTCACGCTAAGCATGTTCACATAATTTTTTTCACGTTCACATGACTTTTAAAATGCTCAAAAGTGTGAATGTATATAATATTTACAAATAGCCTTATATTATTTGTATTTCAAATAAATATGAAAAAAAATTACAACAAATTTTTTTTTGGAGCATGTTCACATCCGAAACTCGTGTGTTCACAGGTAATCACAGTTCTCTGTATTTTTTAGGTACTCACACGAATCATATTATATATATATATATATATATGTGTGTGTGTGTGTGTGTGTGTGTGTGTTTCAATGGAATACCTCTATGCATCAAAGAACCTTAAGAAAACCACAATGCATCGCTAGAAAATCGTAACGCATCACGTGGAAGTCGATGTATCACATGGGATATGCGATGCAATTGTGGTGGTGCATGGAGGTTCTTCGATGTTCTTCAATGCATGAAGGTTCTCCATTGAACCCCATATATATATATATATATATATATATATATATATATATATGTATGTATGTATGTATGTATGTATGTATGTATGTATGTATGTATGTATATGTATGTATATGTATGTAGTCAGTAGAACGAGTCAGAACGAAACTTAAAAGTTTTTTCTAAATTTTATAATTTTATGTTTAAATAAACATTATAAGATAATTTGAAAAAGAAATTACATGTTTCCGACCTTTACAATGTAATATTATTGTGAGTGTATAGGGACATGGTCGCATGATCGGGACCGAGCGGTATTCCTTCCCATCCTATATCAACTTAAAAGTCAAAATTTTCTTGTCAAATATGATTCGTGTGTCAAAATTTTCATTAGATATAATTTTAGCCAGTTTCATTTTATCCAAATTAATCAAGGGACAACGACATTGGAACATATTCTTTTTTGTTTTTCCTCAAAACATGAAACGGTTTTTAATAAAAGAAGGATAAGTAATAGGATATATTCAAGTTAGGACAAAAGAACCATTTTTTTATGAAAGTTTGTGATCTAAGTATTTTTATTCGACCAAAGTTTACGTTAACTCTTTCTTGTTATTAAGCAATGACTTCAAAGTCCTTATAAAATCAAGAAAGTTTCAATTTCATTGTCATGTGAGAAAGTAGTAAGAGGTTTAGTAACATGAGGGTTACTTTTCGTTGAAAGTTTGCAACTCATTTAAAGATCGTTGCTTCTTTGATATATAATTTAGATTATTATATAAGTTTGACTTGAATCATAAACTATTATTTTTTAAATTATTTGAAATGAAAATTCTTCATGATCTAAGATTACAATACCACCATATTATTGGTTAACAATCTTTAATAGTATTGATTACAATGTCTTATTTAATCGATGATACATGGTTTTTTTTTATTAATACGGTATGAACATTAGTTAACAATCTTTAACGGTATTGATTACAATGTAACCTTTTGTTAATTTTTTTAGAACTTATATACTTTTCATTAATTAAGGATTTATAGTCAATTTAACATGTCAACAAAGCTAAAATTAATGGGACATGATATACATGTACTTTCTATTCCTTAACTTTTATTAATCATGCAACATATTTTCTCTCATGTTTAACATGAGACTTACTGACTAAACTTAAATTTACCTTTCAATTAAGAGGGAAATTGTGATTAACAAAATTGGTGTGTATAGTGTTGTAAACAAATAGAATGTTCGACGAACCGTTAATGAACCATTTTACGGGAAGTTTGTTTATGCTCAAATGTTTGAAGAATGTTAACTGAGTTTTTTTGTTTTTTAAAACATTAATTTATATAAACAGAATATTCTGAAGTCATTTATAAAACTTATAAATGTGTGGACGTAGTTTGAAAACAATGAATCATGTGTTTGTGAGTTTTGTTTTAGCCAACAAATTTGTTTATTTGTGTTCATTTAGTTTTTCATTTATTTTTGTCCGTTTAACATTTATTACTGTTTGTGAAACGCACAAACACAAACGAACACGAATAATGTCGTTTACTTAATGAACGAACAGGAACCAAAAATCTCGTGTTCGTTCATTTGTTTTTCTAATATTAAACAAACGAATATGAACATTAACTTGTTCATGTTTGTTCAGTTTGTAATGTGTACATTTAGAATCCATAATTTAATAGCTTCAATATAACAAATAAATCTAATAACATTATGCATCAATGAATCAAATATCCATATAAAAAACTTTATCTTTAAAAAGTGTTTAAATGAAGCTAACCATATAAATATCACTAACAACCGGTTCAAGATTTCAGTGACACATACTTATCACATATTATAATGTATTTTTATAATAGTTCAACACTTTATGTATTCATTATATGAAATTAATAACATATGATTTTTAATATTCATTCTTTAACAAATAGTTTTTTCAAAATAAATTTTAATTAGTTTCTCTAGCTTTCATTTTGATTAAATTTCAAAGTTTATTTATGTTGCACCCTTGTACTTGTAACTAACTTTTTTTTTTGGGTGCATAAATCCGTAAATTAAAAGGACTATTTCTGTTATTTATCGAAAGTGAACTACAATGAAATCTTAAACTTCAATCCCCTTTTTGAGAGAGTTTCAGTTGCGTCCATTTTTGTTCCAAACTTCGTCTTCTCCGCATCTTCATCTCTCTTCCTTAATTCACTCTTCTTTCTCTTCCTTGAAACCTTTTCAAAACCAGCTAGCTTCCAATAAGCAGCTTATGCTCCATGAAAACCCTCTAATTTCAACACATTTTAGCCATGGATTTTGGGACAATGACCACTTTCGACAACACTCCTCCACCTCCTCTCTTAAATCACGATGAAAAAACCAACCACCACCATGGATCTGGGTTCACCAAACAACAGAGATCTGAACCTGATGATCAGCAACCCCTTTTTTCCAACCTCTAAATCTTCCCGAATCGATTACTTTCACCAACCCAACGTCAAATCAATGTCCATGAGATCTGGATCTGATGCTAACAATATGCTCAGCTTTTCTTCTTCTTCTTCAACTACTACTACTACCACTTCTTCTTCCACTAAAGATGAAAACAATCAGACTTCCCTCTTTTCTTTCTACCAGTCTTCACCTGCATACATTAGGAATACAGGTACTCCATTTATCTTTCTATTTTCTTACATAAATAAAATTACCAATATGTAACTGTTTTTTTTTTTTTTTTTTAAATTTGATATGCTGTTTTTGTCATTTGTGTGTCTCACAAATATCATATATGTAATTAAAGCAAACATGTGAAATTTGCAATCTTGTAATAAGTGGTGTTTCTTTTTTAAAAAAAATTATAGTTTTATTTTCCCTTAAATTAGTGGGGTTAGAAATCGGATCCTAGGGAACAAGCCCAAGATATGTTTTTAGGTTTTGATTTGGTAATTTCCTTTTCCAGAGCAATAGTTACCCAGGGAGAGAGAGAGTCTGTGTGTGCTTATTACTTGTACTACATGCATTAGATGTTATACGTTCCTCTGGTTATTGTCAAATTGTCTTGGGTGATGGTGTGACACTGTCTCTAACAAATGGGTATATCTATGAGGGAGGTGTGTGATCTTGGTCAAGAACCGACATGCTCAAACTCATATCAATGTACACCTTTCACTGCATGATGTGCAAGTTGTTATAGCATTAATGCCATTACTATTTCGTATATCGGCATTTATGGTCTGAAAAAGCTCCTCTGTCCTTTGGCAATAGGTGATGGGTCTTTTCATTGGCATCTATGTATTGCTATTTGGAAGCATGTTTTTGTTCTTTGAGTCTTATCAACTCTTCTCTTTTCTTTCTCCTTCATCTTTTTACCTAATATATTATGGGTCCATCTATGTGCTAAATGAATGTTTTTTTAATATATTTTAAGTATTAAAATAATATAAAAATTCATATTTTTGATAAGTGGCTTGAATAGTGCTAAATGAACCCCAATCCTTGTCCAGGTTGGGGAGGTGGAAAAAGAGTTCATTTTTCTTAAATTATAGAGGCGTAAGTATAATAGTATATTGCCATGTTCCACAATGAAGCATTAGGTCTTATGTGGTGTTTGTATGAACTTTTGCAATATCCCTATGTTTATGTGCTTGTTTTGATCATTAAATTACAAAATTAGTGGTCTGATCGACGAATGCACCATATAAATAGGACCCATGAAATGTAAGCCGAAGATAATGTCGTTATGTTATCGTTTCAGGGTATGGTTCGGGAGGGTTACAAGCAGCAGGTGTGCATATGCCTGTTTCGAGGTATAAAGGACCATTTACACCTTCTCAATGGATGGAGCTGGAACATCAAGCTTTGATCTACAAACATTTTGTTGCTAATGTACCCGTTCCTTCGCATTTGCTTAATCCACTCAGAAAATCCCTCGACACTTTCCTCTTCCCAGGGTCTTCATCGTCAAGCTCGTATGCCCCCAATTCCTGTATGTATAATCTCTTTGCTCATTAATGCTTGTATCTATCAAGTTCAAAGATTTTGTTGTGTAATCATAAAAAAATTGACTTGATGGTTTATTTTTCATAAGAAAATTGATACGGGTTCATTTAATTTTTTGATAAACTTTTGACGATTGATTCGTAGTTTATTCCATGTACTGCAGATAGAAATCTTTTGGAGTTAAAAATTTGATGATACACTATGGATCTCAATAGTCAAAGTGTGTTTTTGTTTCTTGCATAATGTTGTAATTTATGGAATCTCATGTGTGATTTTTGGGCTTGAAGATGGATGGGGATCTTTCCATCTCGGGTTCTCAGGCAACACTGATCCAGAACCAGGGAGGTGTCGTAGAACGGATGGGAAGAAATGGCGGTGCTCTCGAGATGCTGTTCCTGATCAGAAATATTGTGAAAGGCACATCAACAGAGGCCGCCATCGTTCAAGAAAGCCTGTGGAAGGCCAGAATGGCCATGCTGTCTCCGGTTCCAACGCTCCTAAAGTGGGCCCGGTCGTTTCCTCCTCATCCATACCAGTTTCCAGCACACGGTCGTCAACTACTACTGCCCTTGGTGGTAGACCTGCAGTTCACAACCAGTTTAAGACCTTGGATCAACAAAATGCGGTTATCACTTCATCCACGGAGACTCCCATCAACAGGTGAAGTATACTTGTGTAGAATTGCCTTCGTGGTTTCTAACGATATTATGCTGTTTTTCTGATGTAAACAAGTGGTGGTGACGCAGGACACAAGAATCGCAAGCGTTTGCTATCAACGCGTTCTCGATTCCAAAGCAACATAACCCAATTAAAGAATCCGAGGATTCTTTGATGTACCCCACAAATTATAGTTCTTTCTTGGACCAAAGTGCATCTAACCCGAACCCACTTCCTCATTTCGTTGATGAGTGGTCTAAAGAACTTAAATCGGACTGGACCCAACTCTCGATGTCCATTCCCATGGCCTCTTCTGACTTCTCGTCGTCCTCAAACTCCCCTGCTCAAGAGAAACTTCCAATCACACCACTCGGTCTGTCTCAGGAGTTTGACCTTGACCCGACCCACAAACAAGCATCAAGCTGGATTCCCATTTCTTGGGGAAACTCGGTGGGTGGTCCGTTGGGAGAAGTCTTGAATCGGACTTCTAGTAGCAATGGGGAAAAGAGCAAGAATGGATCATCAACCATGGAAATGAACCACGTGACTGAAATGTGGGATGCCGTTAACTACCATATGGGATCCTCTCCTACCGGGGTCTTACAGAAAACCACATTCGTCTCGCTTTCCAATAGCAGCTCGGGGAGCAGTCCTAAAGGTAACAAAAAGGACGATCATGGTGGTGGCGTTGGCAATGGTGGCAGCCTTTGTGATGAGCTGCTCCTTTCGACACTTGCCAGTTAATCTTCTACGCATCCTCTTTGTAAGTTTAAGGGTGCACTCCCTCCCTCCCTACCGCGAGTTTTGTTTCGAATTTGTTGGTTTTATGACCTTGTTTTTAGACTAAGGTTCATTTTGAAGCCAGTTTGGAGTAAAAAAAACGAGTCCATGGTTGTTCTATTTTTTTTTTTTTACAGAAGGGTTTTGATGCTACATTTAGAATGATCTTTTAATATTAGAAATGTTAAAATCTGTCATCAAGCGTCAAGAACATGGAGAGAATCTTGAATTCAATATTTTTGTATTCGAGGTTTTTGGGCTGAAAGAAGCATATCTTTGGGGGCCAACAATCCAATTGAAATTCGGAGTTTGGACATGGCCTTTTCCTTTAAATTGATGTCGGGTCATGGTCAGCCCATATTCAAATGAAACAAAACTGTGGCCCACATCTTAGATAATTTATGTTTAATTTAAAAACATTACATTTAAATAATTTTTAATCTATGATTTTTCATACAAGTTATATAATATTTATTGTGATTTGCAATTAAATCATGATGCAAAAGTATTACAGATATGACTAAGTGTGTTGGATCATGTATGTTATATGATATCTAAAAGACATGATACATAATTTGATTTTAAAACTTTTAAAAAACGGAATAAAGTATTTCAATTATTTTATCATAATAATAACAATAATATAAGCATATTGTTAGTAATAGTTATTTATTATCATATATATACTTTTATAAAAGAAACTATTTGCTTGTAAAAATAGAAATAGATAAGTTATGTTTAACTAAATGCTAAATTGATTAATGATTTAATAAACACCAAAGATTAATGTGATTTTTAATGAAAGAAATTAATGTATAACATAGTCCCAAATGTTCTACAATGTATGTACAACTTAAGATAAATAGGCTTTGTTTCTTGAAATTGAAGTTACATTTATCAAAGTATCAGGTTTAATTTAATTTTCAATAAATCGATTTAATGAATGTATTATAGTAGAAAGATTTCATTCGTGTTCACGGTTCTCTTCTCACACAGTAGGGGTGAGCGACGGGTACTATTTCCCGAACCCGAACTGGTACCGGTACCGAATTAATATATTCGGTTCGGTATTCGGTTTTTAAATTAGCTGAAATTCGGTATTCGGTACTCTCGGTTCGGTATTCGGTTTTTAGATTAGCTAAAATTCGGTATTTGGGACCGAACCGGCACCATATAAAATTATACGGTTCGGTATTCGGTTCTTTCAAAACTAATAATTCGATTTCGGTATTTTCGACATCGGTACCGGTTCGGTTCGGTCCGCTACCGTGCTCACCCCTATCACACAGTCAGTCACCGTCAGTCATACTCTTAATTTTGGTTTTATGGTTACAAAAGCAAGTATTTAAATTTAGTTTCCGCATGTGGATAAGTCATAAAATTTTAGACGATGACGTGACCTTTTTTATTTCAAAATCGATAGTGTATGTCAACCCAACCATGTTACAGGTTACCTCTTATCGTTTTTTTCTTTTCTAGTGTCACATGTTATTTCTCTATATTATTTATTATTTATGAAAATTAAATATAGCCTTCTTTCATTTATGGAAACAAAAAACTTGTAAGCTGTGTGTAACTTTTCAAACTTTAAATCATAATAAATGAATTAAATTAATGATACAACCAACTTATATTAGCTACTAGCATTACAATTAGGGGTAGTAATTTTAAAATGAAAATTTATAAAACTGTGTATTAAACAAACTGTTCTTTGAAAAAAAAAAATTCAAGATTATATAAAATTTATGACTTTTGGTCGCCAACCCGTTTGACTCGTTTGCTTGAACGGAGCGAAATTGTCACCTCTAGTTACAATACTTCGAGCGAGTCTATGTACACTAAATAATCATAAATAACTAAATAACTAATAAGGCTTAAATTATATCACGTTTTGAGTCTTTTGACAAAATAATCTTAAATATAAAAGGCTTATATAAATGTCTGGTACAATATGTTGTATCTTCATGCTATAACTGTGAGCGAGATGTTTTTATTCTGTATTTTTTTTTTTTGAAGAGTTGAAAGTTTTAGTGCCATTTAGTTTACCAATTTTCGACGAAATCAATGGTTTCTGAAAAACGTGTTCCAATCTATAGATGTACAAAAATATTCGAATTCGAAAATCAGATCCGAAATTTTTGATTCGGATACAAAATTTATATAAACCGAAAATCCGAAATCTAATTCTTAAATTTTTTTTATTTTTCTAAACTTTTTTACAAACATTATTTGACTAACAATGTTATATTCTTTAATTTTAAGTATATAATATAGCTTTAACTTATTTTAAAATTTTCATTTCACTTTTATTTAACAACAATTCCTTAAATTTTTATTTTACATTTTAAAATATTACTTTTCTATCACTTGATAGAAAAGTAATATTTTAAAATGTAAAATAAAAATTTAAGGAATTATTGTTAAATAAAAGTGAAATGAAAATTTTAGAAATTTTTTAAACTAAACACACCCTAAACTATTTTGACGTTTTCGTCTTTTATTTTCAATTTAGTTATCTCCATCTTAATATTAAATCATTTTTGTCATTTAGCATTAAAAGCAACATATACAACACATTTTTTATATTATAAAAATAATCTGTTTTTTAAAATATTTTAGATATAAATCGTTTTGATCATTTAATGATAAAATGTCAATAAAAGTATCAAAATTTGCCTTTTATAACATATGCAAAATGGTTTGATAGGGTCTCACTTATTATGTATCGCAAAAGAAGGTATCATATTATAAAGAAGTTTTAATTAACATTATAAAGATAATATGTAAATTTTACACACATTCACATCTCTTAAATTTTTAAAAAAAATAATGTGAACGTACAGTTTAATAAATTTGGATGTATATGAACATACATTTATGTGATATATGTACTTAAAATGTGTAAATATGCGTGAAATTTGCATACTATCTTTGTAATGTTAATTAACATGTTTATGAAAAAAAATATCTGTAAGAGTGATATATTCTGATACGCCACATAAAAAATGGTATTCACTTGAATATACATAGACACACATAGCTAGTTATAAATGTTAGATTAACATGCAAATTATGTAAGCTAAAAATATATTTAATCTGTTTTTAGAAATAAGTTTAATAATATTCTTTTGTGTGCTTATCCAAATGTATTTTTTTATTATTAATTATCTATAAATAAATCTCAAATTATTAATATTTTGCATTATCCAAATGTGTATTGTAATTGTAATATTGTATGTATATTTTATATATTTTTATCCGTATATTGTTTTTAACGGTTACCAACCGATTCCTAATAAAAGCTCGTTGCTCTTCCCTGTGAATAAGATACGTTTCCACTCCCCTAAAGCAACACCGATGTCTCGTCGTTTCAGGATGCTCGCTGGTCAAAATTCATCCACCACGGCGGTCACTGAGCCAGCGCCGGAGACTGACAATGTCGACTCAGACTTCGTTGTCATCCTCGCTGCGCTTTTGTGCGCCCTAATCTGCGTCCTCGGCCTCGTTGCAGTGGCTCGCTGTACCTGGATCCGCCGGATCTCTGGGATAGTCATCATCGGCCGTACGGATCAGTCTCCACCAGCGGCGGCAAACAAAGGCCTCAAGAAGAAGGTTCTGAAAACTCTCCCGAAGCTCACCTACTCCATCGAAACAATGGCTGAGAAATTCTCAGACTGCGCCATATGCTTGACGGAATTCGTAGCCGGTGATGAGATCAGAGTGTTGCCGAGGTGCGGACATGGTTTTCATGTCACATGCATCGACACTTGGTTTGGATCTCACTCGTCATGTCCGTCTTGTCGCCAGATCTTAGTAGCTTCACCGAGATGTAAGAAATGCGGTGAGTTACCTGCTGCCGAGTTGACCGGATCTCAGACAACGTCGACTGCCGGAGAGACGAGTGCCTCAATCGACAGGTTTTTGCCCTAGCTCGAGAACCGATTTGATTCATAATTCATTACGATTGTAGTTAGGGTTAGAACTGTAAAAAATTTTAATCAGTTGAAATTGTAGTTAATTAAGAAACAAATCTGATGCAAGCAAAACATGATCGTCGTGTAACTACAATAATGTAAAAAAAAAAAAAACAGAAGATATATATTGGTTTCATAATTTAAATGAATTCAACTTGTTGATTGCTCTAAAATATTCTCTCTGGTTTATACTTTGACAGAGCTGTTAATTGGTTCCTTTTGGTAAAACAACAAAAAAGCTAGGAACCCTATGAACAAAACAAATTATTGAGCTTCAATAAGAAGCTATGAATTGGGTGGGATCCAATGATGTATGGAACAACAGTTCTGGTTGTTTATCTGTCTAATACATTAACCAATTAATTAAATATCAAATTACTTGAAAATTATATAGTTTTACTCAACCACTAGCTGCTCACCAAGAACTTGAAAACATTAATTTGCTCACCATCGAGATCTAGATCGAACTAAAATGGGAAATGAATTCTTCATGGATGCATAATTTTTGGTTAAACTGTTTGGCTAAAAATGGTTGCTGATCTCATATGGACAGAGTTCGCAGTCCGCACGCAACAGTTTAATAACATCCCCAGAAGCACAAAATATGGCCATTCAATTTGCATGTGTTATCTTTTTACACCACACTATCAAGTATCAACTCCTAAAATGCCATTTAATTGTATATATTATTTAATGCATCAAGAAGACACATTTAGTGGGAAAACCTAATTTGCTTTTTCTTTCTTTTGTTATAACAATTCAATTTTTAATTTCATATATTATTTTAACTAATTGTTTACTCCTAAAAAAGTATCTCCCTGTATTTTATATATTCCTTTCGATAAATTCCAATATTCTATTTTTCTGAAAAGACTCAACTTAACTCTTTATAGATTATATTTTCACGCAATTAAGTAACTTTATTTTATTTATCGTTCAATATAAAAAAATACTGATCAGACAAAATTAGTATCTTACCCAAATTGGAAAAAAATGACAACGGATTACCTTTTGACGCAATTAACCGTATATTATAATCAATTTTGTTTCTTAAAAAATAATTTAAAGTAACCGCTTATAAATCACATTTTCAGAGGGTGTTTAGATGGTTGCAACAAATCATATAATTATATGCGAATATAAAAATGTGGTAAGGAGTGTTTTTCTACAAGTCATGCTTTTTAGTGTAACTACAAAACTAGAATTGTTACAAAAAGGTACCAACGGTCTGCTACGATTTTAATTTGGTGAGTTTTGATTTTGTAATTTTATAGTAAGCTAAGAAAAGGGAAGTGTACAGTAGGGATGAACAAAAATCTCATTTTTCCCATCCCGTCCTGGTACCATCCCGATACCGTTACCGATTAGCTTAAGATGGTACGGTACTCGGGATCCATATATGACTTAAATCAGGAGTCGGCAAAGCAGGATTCGGGACTAGTTTAATTCGGGAATTCCCGATACCGAATTAGGATATAAATAGTCATGTTTTTAAAAATTTTAATTTAGTCTGTATCGTTTCCTAACTCCTAATTATATGCAAAACCTATTCTAAATCCCAAATTTGTCATTCCTCATTATTGACAAACAATCATTTAACACTTATAAAACTGTTATCAGTTAGATAAAATTGTTGCTATTTTTTTTCTTTGGGTTTTTTGTGTTTTATTTTTAATTTCAACATTTATAACACTATAAAAATTGTTAATAATTGGTATAATAATTGTTACCAATTTTTTTAGCATTGTACGTCATGCATACAATGGTACCAAACGGGACTAATACCGGTTTCCCGGTACCGAATACAGTACTAGTACCGATCCCGAATATCACAACTTGGTACGGTACTCGGTCTAGTATTTTCGTCTAATTCGGGAGTCGGGACAGGTCGGTACGGTACTGGTCCCAAGCTCATCCCTAGTGTACAGGAACCACACCAAATAGAGTAGATGACGATATCGTACGGTTTGGTTATTAGTTCTGGTATTATGGTTGTTATTCGGTCCTTGTCTGCTTTGATTTTTGACAGTACCCACACTTAAATATAAATACATGGTTTTTTTTTCATATAATATAATTATGTTATATTAAGTTAAATTAGTTTGGTACTTCAGTTACAGTTCAGTTTTAATCTGCTTTGATTTTGAATAGCCATATAGACACTCAGATATAATCATATACGTTTCTTTTTTCATATGATATAATTATGTTATATTAAGTTAAATTACTTGTTATGAAAGATGTATATAAAAATGAAAAATTGTATAGAAAATTAAGATATAAATTGTATGATACTCAACATGAATTTTTTCTTCTTCTTTTTTTTTTTTTTTTTAAATAAGGGATTACAAAATTTAGGGTGATGTTTGGTATATGGAATTATATCCTTTAAATTTTATAAGGTTTTTTTAACTGTTGATATTTATATAAATATTGACAAAGACAATGAAAGAATATCTATAAAACTTCATTTTTATATCCATATTTTTTTTTTTACTTTTCTATTCTAAATAAATAAAAAAATGAAAGGATTGAACCTTATACCAAGACTATGCTTGGCACACAACTTATGGGAGTCAAAGATTACAGTTTTCAAAAATCCCAGCTCATAAGTTACGTTTGGATAACTTTATTATCGTAACTTATGAAATAAACTTTTAAATGAAAAGTTAATCCAAGTGGCTTTTACAATGAGGTTGAGCTTATGCCTGATAAAATTACAAAAATACCCACTACCTTATTTTTCGAAAATACATTTTAAAAACCTACTTGTTCTTATATGTCGTTTTGTGCTTAAAAGCTTCAACTAATTGTCAAACACACACACACACACACACACACACACACACACACACACACACACACACACACACACATATATATATATATATATATATATATATATATATAAAAGCTCTAGCAATAAGCTAATTTTACCAAATATATCTTAAACTCATTCTTGCTAATGATTCATGGAATTTCAAGTAAGAGTTTCAATTACGTTGGAGGTTCCCAATTTTATATTCATCTTCTTCGTTATCTTCAGCTAATAGTTTTGACTCGTCTGGTTTCTTCATATCTATATGCATCTTAGTATTCATATTCATTTGGTTGTCTTTGCTATTTTCTTACATATGCTAAGGTAGGGTTTTTTGTGTTTGATGTTTGATTTCTTTGAATATCTAGAATGGGTTTCTAGCATATTTTGATTTCATAGTCAAATGAATTTATGTTTTGGTTATAAATTGGGTTTTAAATCTTGGTTTTTGATGGGTTTTTAAAATCCAAATTTTAGATTTTAAAATTTGATTCCAAATAATCAGATTTATCCGTTATGTATTTATACTAAAATTTATAAGGATATATAATATGTTATAAGTGAAAACGTGAATAGAGGCTGATTTGAAAATTGGATATTTCAAGGTTTTAAATTGCAGTGGACGATGTTGAGGCGAAACATTCGTACTTAACTAAAACTCGTAATTATAAAAATAGTTTAGCTAAATAACTTTGATAAAAAAAATTAATACATGAAAGTGTATTAAAAACAACTTAATTATACTTTTAAAAAATGCCACATAACGGTCCACACATATAAGAATGTTACATGTAATTTCACATACTTAGTATCGATGCCTCATTAAAATTTTATTATATTTTTGTCGTTAACAAGAACCGGGTCTTTAATGAATTCTTAAACTTGTTGCTTCTTTTTGCAGAAAAATCCATCTATTTTCATTGACAATATTTTATATATCTTTTAAAATTTGCCTTACAATAAATTTAGGTGTTTTTTTTTTTGACTATTTTTCATTAAATCGTCAATATGTTATTTTATTATTAGGATGGCATGTGAATAATCATATAGGAAGAATTATCCAAAAACTTCAAATTTATATGTTTTAAAAAACAATTTCATAGGTATGTTCATTCACGTAGAATTAGATATAGAAAATCTTTATATTTATCTTTTCAATGATCGATTTGGTAACTTATGCACGTATTCCTTATGTCATTTATAAATTACAATATTCAATTACAAGAATGAATAGCTCAATATGAAAACTTTATGCAAACCAACTTTCAAGAACATTTATTGTCGTTGATGGAAATGATTTTAATTCATGATATACAAATTCAGAATGAGACAAAAACATGAAATTCTATAAGTGGAGTGGATGATAATATAAAGTATGCTCCATTTAAGCAACAATCAACAAACTTTCAAAACATATGATATTCCACCTTACACACGCACAAAGTTTTAGGTTCAAATGAGTATCACTTATTACATAGCGTATTAGAAAGTATCACTCTTAAAAATACCTTTTACATTTTTTTTCATAAACATGTTTTAATAGACATTACACAGATGATATATAAATTTCACGCACATTCATACATTCTAAATGCATGAATCATGAATCACATAAATGTACGTTCACATACATACAAATTTATATAAGTGTACATTCACATTTTTCTTAAAAAGCTAGAAGATATGAATATATGTGAAATTCACACATTATCTTTATAATGTTAACTAAAACATGTTTATGAAAAAAAATTTTAAAAATATTTTTTAAAGGTGGTACCTTCTGGTGTGCTTTATAATGAGTGGTATACTCTTTCAAACCATAGTATATAGGGTTGAGTTCTATGTAGTCCTAATTTAGAGTGGAGTCTCACCCTGTTTGTTTCAATAAACAAAATGGTAGAATTGTCAAACAATATTTTTTAGTTAAATGCTAATTAAACTAAAAATCAATCCCTAAGTAGTAGCATATCTTTGATAATTAATATTCCATAACATAAAAAAAATATTCTCTCATCTTTCTCTTTCTAGTTCTTGTATCTCTATCAATGCACATCTTTTTTTAACTGAAAATCATATAATATTTATTGATTTTTAGTTTCAACTTATGTTATTATGTATGCACATGTTCAAATATGTATATGAACATGGTCAGTTATTGCAGGGTTATTTCGTTTACGAACATATTTAGTTGTTGTGGGAACATGTTCAATATGTACATAATCATATTTAATATCATATGTTATAGGTCCACATGCACATGTTCAAATTTAAAACATGTTCATACTTATTCTTTTAATAATATTTATAGTATTTATAGATATATATTAGTTAAAAAAAATATTTTTATAAGTCTCGTTTAGGCTCGCGAGATCGATAGGTAAAACTTGGGCTCGTTTTAATCAAGCTTTTAAGGAGCCGAGCTTGAGTAGCTCACAAGTAGCTCGACCACTTACACCATTAAACATCATGTTTGACAAGAAATTCAGTGTAGCTTTGTACCGCTGTTATACAAGCTTTTTTCTAAATTATTAATAATCTTATTCCAGTTTAATAGGAACCGTTGAATATACTAATACATGGCTTAAAATATTCCTCGTTCGACCAATCCTGTTTTCTTGAAATGGCCAAATGGGGCTGTTTACTTTTATAGCTTTATAAAATAGTTATTTTCAAGAACGTAAAGATACAAAATTCGTAGTGATTTTCGCAAATATTCTTATGATCAAAATTATTTATGACATGTAATCCAAAACTTCTTTGAAATTTGCTTAAATCATTAATGTGGTTAATTAAGATCCGTACATTATATTATACAGAAGGTATTATAATAGATAATTAAACATCAAGTACTTTTTATAAGTATAATGGAATGTTTGGATTTGCGTTTGAAAAACTGATTCAGCATTTTGAAAACTAATAATTTGATAATAACTGTAACGAAGAATGTTATCGAAAATTTAATGTTTCATTTAAATTCTGTTATTCGCTAGCATAATTATCAAATAATCATTTATTAATGAATGTAATTGAAATACTTTAATCTAATTATCCTATTCTACGATAAACAAAAATTCTTGGCAAAACACTATTCATAAGTGAGTTTCTCTAAAATGAGTCTCACACATCTATCTATACTATTAAAAGAGTAACTATACTCATTTCTGGTGAAGCCACGTGTCGTCACCATGAATCAACACGTGGCATCTATAGATTTTAAAAATAATAAAAAAATTTAAATCAAATCTATCCAAATCTAATATAATCTACTTTTAAATTCAAATCAAATCAAACAGAATCTAATACTCAACTAACTTATTGATTAAATCTATCCAAATCTAATATAATCCACTTTTAAATTCAAATCAAACAAAATTTAATAATCTACTAATTTATTAATTATAAGATAATATAATAAAATTTTAAAAAATATATAAGAAAATAATCACTCTTCATATATATTTAGAAATATACAAAATTAATAGGTCATAATAAATAATAATATCATCTTATATACTTTTGTTTAAAAAATAATATTTATATCTTTATCTTTTTATTTATTATATTTTATATATATTAAAAATATCCGCGTAATACGCGGGTAATAAACTAGTTCATAATAAACCATTAACTATAATTAAGATTTGCTAATGTGTTCAAGAGTTGCAAAAAAAAATATTATTAATTTTTTATTATGCTAACATACAGTATATTTAACTTTTGTCAAACACTGTTCTATATTGAGTTTTCCTAAGGTGTGCATTTATATATTTTGTTGTTTATATGTATATTAGATGTTATTGTAGCTTCTCTAATACATTAATTCAAAAAATTAATTTGTTCGGATGCTATTTTTTAAATATATTTAAAAACTATGATAACTTCTTTATATTTATTATAATTATTGATTTTTATAGTTCTACTTTATTAAAATTTATATTACTTATAATTCTTAGTTTATAGCAATGTGTTATTTTGGTTTCATTATTTTAGTTAAAAATCAAGTTTATTTTATATATCATTTAATATAATGTTTAACAATTTTAGAGGCCAATTGATAAAAAATAGCAATAAATTTTTATTTTTATAATTTATAGTAATATTATTTATATTTTTATCACTAATAGCATCAAGTTATATGTTTTTTTTTATCATTTATAAAAAAAAATAAATAGAGTTTGATGTTATAAATGGTAGAAAAAATTATAAAATTTAATGACATTAACCACAAAAAATATAAAAGTTAATGTTATTAATTACAAAACAATATAAAAGTTGATACTACTAATAATAAAAAATAAATAATATTACTATAAACGGTAAAAAAAATAGAGTAAATTGTTATATTTGATAATTTACATTTTTAATTATTCTATAAGCTTCGGTTTATCATAATCTATTATTTCAAAAACTAAGAACAATATTAAAGGGTTTTGTTGAAAGTATGTTGCTTTATTTTATGATTTTTTGTTTATTAGTTAATTTTAGTTATAACTTTTTGATTTTTTTATAAAGTTATTGATTAGATATTATAATCACTGCGATAGATAACATATATAATTTATGTCATGTTATATTTTAGTTGGCAATGTATTTTTTTTATAAATATCAAATTATTTGAATTTTATAATTTTTACTTTGAATCCTTAATTGGTTGTTTTATCTTTTATCTTTTTTATTATTAGTTTATCTAGAAAAAGTTCATGATTTATCAAACTGATTTATTCAACCACGTTTGACTTTTTTTGAATTTTAGTATCAATTGTAGCTAACTCTCATTTATTAATAGTATCAATAGAATTATGAAATGTACTTAAGTCTGAAATGTAACAAACAGTCGTAAATCAATTAAGATTTGAAATTTAAGATTTAAGACATACTACGATCTGAAATTGTCAAATAAATGAGGTCTTAAACTTCTACTTACAAATAGTTTAAATATTGAATATTATAAGTAATAATATGAAAGAAAAATATTATAATTAATTTTAGTTTATATTTATTTGTGTTCATTTTTAATATTTTTTTATAACCTTTTAAAGAAATTAATAAATTATTAAAATATAGCTTGATCAAAATTTTAATTTATTTTAATCAATATTTTTAATACATCAAAATTCTAAATTTTATTGTGATAATAGTAATCTAGAAATATAAATTCTACACGCTGTTGCAACGCGTGGTGCTCACAAATTTAGTTATTTACATTATTGCATAATAATATAATTATATCCATCATTATATAAAACCAAACACCCTCTAAAATGGGTTGCAGCCCAGTGATACTAAGTGTTAAAAGAGACATTCAGGTTGGGGTTCGAGTCTCATTAAGAACAAAAAATGTAGATTTAACATTAGGATTAGATGAGTATGTGTATTTTGCTGTATAAAAAAACTTTTTAGATGTGTATGTTAAATTAAAGTATTGAATTTGAAATAGATAGAATTTATCATAGATTTCTTGTCAAGATTTTAATAAATTAGGATTAGGATGGTTGTTGATATGTCTTTGTCTTGATTGCCATTGCATGTTTTAACTTTTATCAATTAAAAAACTTGTTGTCTCTTGTCTACTTCACATAAACAAACATAAGTTCATTTTTCAATATACTTTAGGTGTAACCATTTTTTTATATTTGCAATTAATAAAAACAGCTTCAAGATAGATTTGTGTACTCATAAACGTTTATTTAGTGAAAGGTTTTTCAATTATGGTAAATTTATATATTTTTTACCTGTTTATTGTATTACCTCTAAATCAAGTCAATGTTTACCTAGTATGATTGTACTTAACTCTAAAACGATGAAACCTTATCCATATGTCATTCTCGATCACATACAACCATTTTCAACCGTAAAGTATATGTTTGTTCAAACAAATTTTCATCCAAGTTCTTTATTTTTGACACGACCAAAGTTTTTGTATCATTATAAGAACGTTATTTATAATTCTAGCATCATTTATTAAGAGTATCACTTCGTACATCATAAATAATGATTAATTAATTTCATACGGTCTATAACATTTCAAAGTGTCAAGATAGATCACCCAACAAGATTTGAAAAGTATCCTCAAAGATTCATAATACTTTTCAAAACCCTTAGCAAAACTTCTAAGAAATTATCAAACATGTAATGATTAATTTTTTTTATTCATTCATTCGTATTACTTTAATTACAAATAATTATATAAAAATAGTGTTGTAAATTTGTAATCATATGAACAAAATTGTAATATGTTAATTAATCAATTCAAAATATTAAAGAATCGTATTAAATGAAAGACGGAAACCAATTAATAAATATAAATGACTTGGACTGGTTTGCGTGGTTGGGTCTACTGGGCCCAGAACGGGGTTAAAATATTGAGCTATAATTGGATCAGGCCTAGGAAAATCGGGCCCAAACTGTCGTCTTACATTTTTACAAGAACTGGGACCAAAAAGAATGGGTCCTATCGGATTTTTACCCGATACGGTTTTTTATATCCGGACCGAATTTGTATTGGCTTTCAATCCGAAAAAGGCATAACTGTCCAAACCGGTAAGGATAAAGAGATCGGTCTTTCCGAAAACTGACTTTTAAAAATCCCATTTTTTAAAAATATATAATTCAATCTTTTATCTTTTTTTTTTTTTTTTTAAGGTCTGGCCTTTCAATTTGGTTTCACCATCTTTTTTTTTTCATCTTTTAACTTGGGCTTCAAAATCTTTTATAAATACATTATACATTTATAATTATAATTCAAGATGATAAAAACTCCAAACAAATATATTTCTACTTCAATCAAACAAAATTTATATTATATTTGATTGTAAATACGTAAAAAGTTTAAAATTATATAATTCAAATTACGATAACTATAAATTCAAATTAGGACTTCTAAAAATTCAAATAACGAAAACTAATAATTCAAATTACGATAATTAAATAGTGAACATTTTTTTTTCCGAATTTTTGCCATCTTGAGTTCTTTTTTCTTTAAAATTTTCAACTTTTGGATTTCAGGTTCACAATGTTCGTCATCTTCGTTTGGGGTGATATTCTAACTTCGAATTCTTCCTTGTGTATATTTGTTTTCAAATCGACATCAATTGTATCTTCTAGTGCGCTTACATTTTGATTCAATTCTGCTCCATTTAAATAATGTTTTAAACAAATGCAACTTTCTATCGATTTGAGACTTAGTCTTCACATTCATTGCGATATAACATTGCCATTAAAAGAATAAGTCAATTTTGAAGCTACTATAGATTCTTGGATGGTTAGTAAATCACAAACCATGACGACTAGAACTGGAAAAATTGGTCTTTTTTTCTTTCCACCAATCCAAAATATAAAGCTTTTCGAATTCTTCGCAAGTCATTTTCGATATAAAACCGGTCAACTGGATTTTATGATTCTCCTATTAGTCTCGCCTTCTAAACCTACAAGGTGCATGGTGGGAGCCAGACAATGAGGGAAATTGGCAACCATGAATTGCGATGACTAGTCGAATTTACGATGAATTGTTTAATTTTTTTTTGAATATTTTCTTTAATCACGATAATCTATTTTAAGATTTTAATTGTTTTTAATTTGTATTTATTAATCTGTGATTTTTTTTCAAAGACAAATCACAAGACCTAAGGAGTTATATGGTACATTGTTTTTAATGTTAAGGTTTTTTTTTTTTTTTTTTTTTTTTTTAATCTTGAGTAGATGAAATTTGAATGTTTAATATTTTATATAAATTAGAAACTGATATATCAATCACAAATTTTTTCAAAAAACATCCTATCTTTTTGTAATTTTCAAGTTTAAATTCATTATGACATTATCCGGGTTTTGAGACTAGTCTGATCGATTGAACGAGTTTGATTTTGTTTCAAAACGTTAGATTTATCTTTTTACAACATCTTTTTTGAACGACAAACTAATCTTGTTCTACTCCTAATCTACCATTTGCTTTAATAGAGGACTTCAGAACTTACTTTTACCAGCTAAATCCAAACATGCATTCGGCGGGAGTCGAACTCGCAACCTCACACCTGCGTGTCACTACTCTTAATAAATGGGCTAAACCCCATTTCTTTACAACATTTGATTCTGGATTTTGTAAAAATAATTATTGGTTTCCTTTAAGATTTTGTACGTATTAAAGAAATAAATATAAAAAAGCAGCACAATAATGTTAATCATATTTAAAAAAAAAAAAAAGAAGCTTTAAAGGAGAGTAAATTGAGGCACCAAAAGACTCCCTTAACTTCCATTTTTCACTTTCTGCCTCATCAAATTCTCATGAATTTTATTTACTCCAAAAGCAATGAGAGTATGAGACTACCTTCCCTTCCCTTCCCCCTCCCTCACGTTTCATTTGCTTAACTCCTTCGACCAATCATATTTTCTTCACTTTACCAATGTGTCAATTACACACACTATACATGCATATGTGTGTGTGTATATATATATATATATATATATATATATATATATATATATATATATATATATATACATATATTATTATATACATACTAAAATAAAAATAAAAATAAAAAATGAGCACCATACCCTTCTCATGGGAGATGATCCCTGGTGTACCAAAGTCCATTCCCTCTTCGGAAGAAGCGGCTGCACCATGTTCACTGCCACCGCCGCCGCCACCTGGGAGTTTTCGTGAGCCCTTGAAAAGAAGTTTGTCGAGAAGGGTATTCTGGAGGGAGGAGGAGGAGGATCCGTTTCTTGCGGCGTTGAAAGAGTGTACAAAAGATTATAAGGTTAAGGGTGATCAGATGAAAAAAAGATTTGGAGTTTGGGGGAGCAAACCCTTTTTGTGGTGCAAATGTTCGTTTGATGTGGAAGAAGGTAACCTGAGGAGGCGGCCAATAGTGACGAACGGTGGTCCGGTGATAATTCCTCGAGGGAAAGTTCATGGTTTGATTAGAATGCACAAAAGGGTTAATTAAAGAAGTGAAGCACATTAATGATAATGCATGTATTTGATGTGTTTATAAGTAAGTACGTGTGGATCATTTTATCGTCTAAGGGATTGTTTGTTTACTTTTTAATGGAATCATTAAGAAGTCATTCAAAGGTAAAATGATCTCTTAATGATTTCATTAAGAGGTAAACAAATAATGCCTAAGTTGACAAGTGAAACACCTAAATTTTATCTCAAATAGGAGTAATGTTCATTTATTTTCAGAAACTTTTAGGAAACTATTTAGTTATGCTTATTAATAAATAGTTTTTAATAATCTAAACTCTGTTTTTATTTATATAATTAACTTCAAAGATACTTGATTATTTATTTCTCTTACCATATCAAGAAAAACATGAAACAAAACACATAAAATAATGTTAAAAATCATCAACGAAATATATACATATCTTGTACGTAAAATCATAATCATTATAAGTTCTTTTCAAGTTTTTCATGCGAATTCTCATATCTTTATTTAAAGTTAAAATGAGCTTGTATTTCAATTTTTTAGTTGAATTGTTATTATATCTTGTATGCAAAACTGCAAAGCACTTGGATCCTAAATTTAATTTGTTTTTTTTTTCTTTATGTTAATTTCAAACTTTACATATGTACATTTTTCAACATCCAAAAAAATTAAAAGAATAACGTGTTATATTAGTCAAAGTTTGATCTATTTTTAAAGAATAATTTTTAAAGACGGTGAATTACGTTTGTCAAATGATGGGATTAACCATCCAAATCTTTAAATTGATGGGTATTCTATTCATAATATTGTTGTATACTCTTTGAGAATTTTTTTCTTTCTTGAATATATTTTTGCCTTTTGAAAAAAACACCATCTAAATCTTTAATTTGGGATTTTCTTGGTCACACACTCATACTTCATACCTTGTGTAAATTGTAATGACGTTTTTGTAGTGAAAAAATGTGAAATGATGTTGTAATAATAAGTAAAATATTTATGGGGACGTATTTGAAGACAATGAAAGTCCAGGGTCTAAAATGCAAAAGTGACTGAATCGATTATCCCATCCACACACAAACCAAACCCTCTTCGTTTCCCCTCATCCTCCCTCCATAAACCCTTGCAATCATTCTAAATTCTTCTAATTCTAAAGTCGTTTTAATAATTCAACCAAATAGCACTTTCATGGCGGTTGTATCTTCGTCTCCGAACATGATTATCCAGATTAGATATCATTCCTCACCCTTTCAGCCATTGCTTGCTATTTCTAAAGGGAGTTTTGTAAACCCTATCAACTTAAAGATTGCTTCGACTATTAAGCATAAACCCATTTCTTTCGCAATCAAAGCCTACCAGGATCAATCGGTAACTTATCTCTCTCCCCCCCCTTTTCCCCCTTTCTTCATGTAATTTTATTATGGCCATTAAATGCTTCCATCTGTCATGCTTATGCGAAATATGTGTGTTTGTCTGGACTAAACCAGTCTGCTGGTGTAATTAGTTTTGATTGCATAGTCAATTACTCAATGCAGTGGTATAAAATGTCAATCTTAATCTTTTGTTTGGATTAGATTAGATTATATTTGTTTTTGTTTTTTTTTTGTGCTAAATGAATAGTGTGAATAAAAAATTAAATTTCTTAAAGTAAACAGTTTACTGGTTATTTAAATTTAAAAATTAGGTGATATAATGCAAAATGCAATAATAAACAAGAATAAAACCATTAGAACTCCATGAGTTCCTTGGTTCCAAATCTTGCAATCGTCCCAAAACCGTTACTTAAATCTATATAATAAAAGACCTTCATACTCTATTGTCTCAACAACATTATAATCAATAATCTCTATTCATAAACAATAATTGGTACCCCTCTGTAGCTCAACTGATGAACTTTTGCATTTTCAAAAACATCATTAATTTTTATGTACTGTTGCATTTTTGTAGCATCATAAAAGAATATAAACTGA
This sequence comes from Centrapalus pauciflorus, assembly GCA_020465985.1. Classification (NCBI taxonomy): domain Eukaryota; kingdom Viridiplantae; phylum Streptophyta; class Magnoliopsida; order Asterales; family Asteraceae; genus Centrapalus; species Centrapalus pauciflorus. Next base: position 138,330 of record JAANYP010005136.1, read on the forward strand.
TTATATGTTCATATAAACAACCGATCATCAGTTTTTTGCCACCAAAAAGTCAATGCTCCGTGTATGCTGGCACTTCAAATTTGACCTCATATTAATTAAAGTGCATGATGTGCATCTCATTTCTCCCTTTTTTGTAATGGATGGTTGATCATACAATGCTCCCTATGTTCAAATGCTTACCATAAAACAGACCGAATGAATACTCAGTTAACCACAATTTATTCATGATATGACATTCATATTACATCTCAACATCAAAGCACCAAGTCCGAAACAAAATATGGATGCAAACCACCAAATTACTTCAAAGTCCATGACTGCGTATCAGATGATCCAAATAATGCGATAATTAGAATCTAAAATCAAGCAACTTAAGCCTTTCATCAGTTTCCTATAATGCACTGCACAATTCACTTAATTTAATTTATTACTGACCTATTCTGGTAGGCTGGTAGCTCTATGCCCACATATGTAATCTTAGCTATTGTCTCGTCTGTTCATAGACAGACAAAGCTGATTTCCCATCCCTACTGTAAGAAACAATGACCATGTTAAGGTTTCACTATAATGTCTATCACATGGTAACATTTTAGATATACCTTTATAATACAAGCAGAGTTGCCATGAGGGTTCCCTTCAGTTGATCCATCTACAAAATAAGTGCAGAAGTGAATCTCATACAAACCGAAAATCACTCCATGAAACGGATGATAGACAAAGAAACCATAGTTGGGATGCTTGTTGACTGTACAGTAATATTTAGGCCACTATTGACACAGTTATTCAAGATTCAAGAAGATCGCAGCAGAAATTCAATAGTCATTTTGTTGATGAATTTTTTAGGATGGCTGGTATCATGTATATTTGTCCAAATTACCAAACGTAATCAATATCATGCTAAGACCATATTACCGAGGGATTATCGTGGAACTATTTTCCCTCATATACACGTTGAACTTTAAATCGAAAGGTGAAGACAAAGATGAAGAAGACGACTTGTACCTGTGATGAATTAGATGCATGCTTTTGCAATAGATTGAGAAACCGAGTGCCATTTTTATACTTGATTCAATATTTTGGAACTGTTAGCAGAAGCAAGGTTTGATTTAAGCAAACTTCTATTGATCCATTTTACCTAATTTCATATTAGCTTACCTAATCAGTCACAAACACATTTAAATAGAGACTAGAGAGGGAAACAAAGAAGAAATTGACCATCTTGTGCTTGATTATGATACCTTGTCTCCATCAAGACAGCTGAATCTGGAGAACAAGCTTTTCTTGCTTAATGAAATGGCTGAATGAAGTGAGTAGCTGAATGTGCAAGTCATGTACCAAATGCCCGAATATGTTTTTTTGGGCCATTCAGTCCTAAACAAAGGCCCCTTTAGGTACTTACAGTTAACACTCACAATCATGGATGGGATGTCATAGACTATTGGACTATTAAATTCTTGATGTTATTAGGCCTACATAGAAATGCATGTAGAATACCATGTCCATAATCATTATCTGCGTGTGATACATGAGTGTAATTCATGAACCTCGTTGTATCATTACTCTAATATCATTTGTTCTCAAACCAGAATAACAGACTCGACAAATTACATCCACAAAGGCGAGAAGTTATTCTAACCTATCACTGATTTGCAAGCAACTTCTATTTCATACTGACCACTGACCTCAAACTTCCCATCTTAAGTTTTGGACGGTCATGGCTGCTTGAATTGTTATTGTCAGGTTTGGATTAAAACCCAGGTTTATTTTGACAACCACTACTCTCTATGTATCACATCATTTGAGCTACAGTCGATCTCTGTAACTTATATCTCTCTCTCCGCTTTTCCCCCTTTCTTCATGTAATTTTATTATGGCCATTAAATGCTTCCATCTGTCAAATGTCAATCTTAATCTTTTGTTTGGATTAGATTATATTTGTTTTTTTTGGTGCTAAATGAATAGTGTGAATAAAGTAAACAGTTTACTGGTTATTTAAATTTAAAAATATTTGATATAATGCAAAAATGCAATAATAAATAAGAATAAAACCATTATAACTCCATGAGTTCTTTGGTTCCTAATCTTGCAATCGTCCCAAAACCGTTAACCAAATCTACAAAATAAAAATCTTCATACTCTATTGTCTCAACAACATTATAGTCAATAATCTCTATTCATAAACAACAATTGATACCCCTCTGTAGCTCAACTGATGAACTTTTGCATTTTCAAAAACATCATTAATTTCATGTACTGTTGCATTTTTGTAGCATCATAAAAGAATAAAAACTGATTATATGTTCATATAAACAACCAATCATCAGCTGATTGCCACCAAAAAGTCAATGCTCCATATATGCTGGCACTTCAAATTTGACCTCATATTAATTAAAGTGCATGATGTGCATCTCATTTCTCTGTTTTTTGTAATGGATGGTTGATCATACAATGCTCCCTACGTTCAAATGCTTACCATAAAACAGGCCGAATGAATCATGATATGACATTCATGTTACATCTCGACATCAAATCTAAAACAAAATATGGATGCAAACCACCAAATTACTTCTAAGTCCATGACTGCTTATCAGATGATCCAGATATTGCGATAATTAGAATCTAAAATTAAGCAACTCAAGCCTTTCATCTGTTTCCTATAATGCACCGCACAAATTCCCTATAACAATGTGTTTTATCCAATGGGCATTATTTTGGGATGGAGGGAGTAATATACTATTTATAGATCAAGCAATCAAAGAGATTTGAAAACATTTTAGTGCACTTCTGTGGCAATTTTTGACACATTAACCCATTTGATCTCGTTTTCTTTGTAGCTACTTATTTTTATTTGACCGGTTGTTAATAAACTGCAATCTGAATTGACCTGTATTCCATATAATTAGGTTGAAAATGCCACCTCATTATATTACTTGAATTAGAATTCTTGTTTGTTTTTTTGCTTATGACTGGCAAATGGAAAATGGCATCACAGGAACAACCCTTAAACGTTGTAGCCGAAGAACTCCAGCCTAAGAGAAGCATGGCAGCACCAAGCAAAAAGCCCGAAGCCGACAATTTCAAGGAACCTGAACCTGAAAAACAATTCTTAAAGTTTGTTGAGGCAACGCAATCCGGCGCATCATCCCCAAAGGAAAAGGTAGCAGCAACACAAACATCGATTGACTATCAACAGGTTCTCAAGTATCCTCTTGTTACTGAAGCTGCTATACAGAAAATCATTAAAGAGAACACATTAAGTTTCATGGTGGACGTTCGTGCTAACAAAAAAGACATTAGGATTGCCTTTGAGAACATGCTTAACATTAAAACCAAGAGAATTAACACATTGATCAACTATGATGGCACCAAAAAAGCTTACATACAGTTGTCTTCTGATAATCAGGCTGTTACTGTGGCTAAAAAATTGAAAATTTTGGCTTAGTATAATTCTTTGTAAACAGGAGTCAAATATGGCATGCCATAGGTGAAGTAAGTAAGTTTGTACTCAATTGACTCAAGTATTAATTAGCACATGTCCTTTTTTCCCATTGATAATAGTAAAATCTTAAGAGATAAGGGCAAAGGAAAAAGAAGAGAATTGCTTTTGGTTGTTGGGAAAATAGTTTTCCAAGAGAAAAAAGAATCTCAAATTTACCAAAAGTGGATCTTCCATAATCCATGATGTGATAGATATGATTTTTGTCATTTCTTTTTGCTCCTCTCATCCCTTTTGGCTCATTTCTTAGAAGTTGCCACAGGGATATAGAAATAGAAGTAACCACCAGCAACTCAGTCAACATTTTTTTTAATTGTTAAAAGAGTGATTTAGTAGTTGCAACTCTTTTACTTAATTTCAAGTATTTTAAACCATCAATAATACGGAAAAAAACATTATTCTTTTAAAACATGAACTTATCTCAAATGAATATCCCAAAAGATAGTATCACCTCAAACTTATGTTAATTTTCTATAAGGGGTTTAAAAAAAGGGAAAACAAACTGATAAAATGGTTTTTTTTTTCAATGTAAATCTTAAAGACATCAGAAAAGAGAATTGTGGCTCCTACCCTACATCAATCAACACTGAAAGCCCTTTACCAATTAAATTTGGATTTCTTTTTTCCCTTTCCTTTCCTTTTGTGAATGTGGTTTTGTTTTTTTGACCAGTGCTTCTGGTTGAGATTCAGGTTCAGGCACCCAATCTTTTCGGATCCTTTATTTTTTAAAAGCCTTTAGACTTATAATTATATATATATACACATATATGCATAATATTCAACATCAAACACTGAACACGTAAAAGAATGAGGTCTAATGATGGATGCTTATGCTTTAGGGGATGCATCCTCAAACCACTCATGTGAATGGGCTAAAGCACCTTTCTTATATGTCCATATTTTACGTGTAATGTGGCCCTTGACAAAAGTAGTATGCTGTTTACGCTCGATTATGTAGACTTGCATATATAAATGAATGAAATTATCTTCATAATTCAAATATTTAATACAAAAACATCGAAAGAACCGACACATAAACATAAGTTCTTTTCATGGCTGATGGAGTGTGACGAATATAAGTTTATAAAGCTAGATAATACAATAACAATGAAATTGCATTACCTGCAATGAGTGCATTAGATTGAACGTAAAAAAGTAGTAATTGATTCCTTATCTTCACTTGTCTTTCTTGAAATAGAATAAACAAAACGGCCAGTACGAAGCTCAAGTAAGTATCAATATGTGGCTAAAGAAGTAATAGTTGGATATCATTACCAAAAGAAATTAAAAATGTATTTATGTAGAGAAAATGTTAAAATGGATCATGGTCAAGTAGTGTTCGTCAATAAACGTTTCTAACATAAATCGGTTAATCAGTTATGTTTACAAATGTATCAAATGATGACGTGGATTCCTTCGAACCGCCTTGGACTAAGCACGATAAACCTCTATTGACCCAAGCTCTATAAATGTCATTCGGTCCAAAACCCAATAAACATCCAAGGGCAAACTTATATTAACATTTTTCCATATTAATCTGGGCTTCATATGTCAGACTATCAAAGTGAGTAGTATGGTGTAAGTGTGTCACAATGACGGTCGAGAGTTTCTATTAGGGCATTACTATATGTACACCCCACTCTCCTTAGTTTTACTAATCATGCATCCTTTTACTCACATGATTTTTCTTAATGACGTGAGACTCACTGATTAAAAGTTAATCTCCTCTCATATTAAGATAGGGTGTGTGATTAACAATTGAAATGATGTGAATATTGAAATACCCTTTTGTTATCTCTTTTGCTGCGATAGCGACCACCGATTTCTCCTAGAAAAAATGATTAGAAGTTAAATACTTAAATGTAGTCGGCAATTAGTTTACGGGTTATTGTTATTACTTTAACATTAATAAAAAATAGTTAAATTTAGAATCAACATGCACAATAATAGTCATTATATTACGAATTTATTAAAAGCAATTCCTTAACAAAATCTTTAAAGGGTTTGTACTTTCGTCAAATAACTACATCACTTTTCCACTAAAAAACTTATTCCAATATCACCGACTAATTCAAAACTTTGGCTTACTATTCCATATTTATATTTAAAGTAAGTATTCAAATATATTAAATTTATACGATCTCAAGTTTGAGAATTTTCTCATAGAAAATATATTATAAGATAGAAACTAAAATATTCGAATTAAAAAAAATAGTTAAAAGCTAAGATCGAAAATTAAATTAAAACCAAATTATGTAAAAACATACTCAATGATGATGTATTGCATGATTATTAAGATCTCGATATTGATGTGTTGGATAAGCTAAAATGTGTCGAGTAAAATATCTCGAGTCATAGGATCTTAACATCTCGATCTGAATTGATCCTAGTTTCAATTAAACAAAAAAAATAAAAAACTATTAGTGAGTAAAATTTGTTAAATAAAAAAGTATTCACGTGGCTTAATCATCTAATTTTACTATAAAAGTAAATTCCATAAGGCCATCGAGTTTAATATGATATAAAAATATGTGTTTAATAATATAATCAAGTTATCAAAATCATTATGAGTTATATTAAATTACTGTTATAATGTTTTAATTTTAAATATCCTATTGGTTTAACACAAAATTAATCTTTAATATGAATTATAAACATATAAAAAAAATAATATTACTAGATTAGGATCTTTCGATACCGATATTATGATCTCAAGATCTTTGGACATGAAAATGCCTTAGAATAAAGGTTGTTTGTTGTGTTAATAAAATTATTTCTTTTGATTTACATATTTACTCAATTACATTAGTTAACTTCCTCAAAGTAAACTACTTAAAACCGTTCTATTAATAAAGAAACATGAAATAAGTAGGCCGGATATCTTATATACATATAAAATAAATAGTTAATTCATTTCAGTGTAATGAATGTATTTGTTGATGAGTTTCTAGATAAAATTATGCTTGCTTCTATATATGATTTATTATAATATATTCCCCTAAATTTTCATTAAAATTGAATGATACTTTGGATTATTATTTATTTAAATAGGTTATGGAAACATATATAAGCAAAGTCATTGTTGTAATCGAATCTCAAATGGTTTACACTTGAAACATAGGAATATTTAGTTAACCTTTCATTCCAATATATATTATATATTAAATAGCTAGCAGTAGTTTGTCAGGTATTTTAAACAATAAACATGCGTGGGTTAGTTTCCGGGTACTTATTTCATTAATCATTATAGTCAGGGGCGGATCCACATTGAATGAAGTGGGGGGAAATGCCTCTAACGATGTGCTTAAATTTGACGATTTTTAGCCTATGTGTTCTGGAAAATTAACACGATGAAGACCATATAAAACCTCATGCCCCCAACGAAAAAAATTTCTGGATCCGCCACTGATTAAAGTATGGTTTTTTTTTAATTATTATTTCATCTTATATCCATTGATATTAACAAATAGTCACTCTCTCATGACGGTATTAATTAATTAGTTTAATTCCAAGTTAACATGCATGACTGGATTAATTCACAAATTAATAGTAGGATATAATTAAAGATGTAGAGCAAAAAACAATTTTTCCTTTTGCTTGCGTCACCAAAGAAAAAAAGAGTGTGCACAACTTTCATTATGCATGCGTTTGTACATGCTTTTAGAATAACTAATTTTATTTTAAAAATGTTAATCTTGGTATATATCTAATTTCTTATTAAATACGTCTATTAATTTTAATTTTTTTAATTTGCAACACACACCAATAGAATTACTTTATTTTGTGAATCAATTAATAATAAGCAATGTGACATAATTGTAATAAATATAAACATTGTTATTTTTAGTAATAAATATAAACATTAACCAGAAAAAATAAATAAACATTATTATTTTTAAAATAAAATATAAATACAATTAATTATTTTAATCTATATATACATAATAAATGAAAATAATTAAAATTTTATTCACGTAATACGTGTGACATAAACTAGTTAAATATATAAAGCAAGAAACACAAATTGAATTGAACAAAATTTACATCAACCTTATCAACTAAGAACTAGCAGATTAATTACTAGATGTCTAGATCGATCAAAGGGATTGCTAAACTAAAAGCCACCATTTTTAATAATTACATATATAAAATATATAACAAAATTTAAAAATAAAAAAACGCATAAAATTCTCTTTACTTGCTAAAGCTCCGGCCTGGAATATACGTATTTCTAAATATATAATACACAGAGAGAATGTGATTGGCTCATATATGCACGAATCCAGATTCTTTTTTGGTTTAAAAGTGATTGAATATATATTACTGATGGTAGGTTCTGTTCGACTGTTCAATGTTCATTCATTAATGGTAGTGATGATCGATTATTATTACTGCATGGTCAGATCATGGCCATGCATGCAGACGCTAATAATGGGTTGTGGAGCTCCGGCGGGGAGATCAGTAATTGATGTAAATTGCATAGTTTTTGTTGAAGTATCATTGATTCAAATCGGAGTCTCTCGTTTTCTCTCTGAACCAGTTGTCCGTTATGGATCACAATCCGTAACCGATTCATAAGTTCCTGGTTACCCGTCTTATACCGGGTCACCTGGTTCCTTAAATTCTCCAAGTGCTTTTGTTTTCTCATTCGTGACCGTCTTGCGGACTCTCGATTCGATATCATCCGTTTCTTCCTACGATCCTCCATCGCTTTAGTTTCCGGCCACTGAATTGTTTCAGTACCATCGGAGCCGGAACTTGAGCTGTTGGTTTTTCGTGAGGGATATTGATCGTGTGAGAGTGAGAATGAGAAATCTGCAGAAAGAATGTCGTCAAGGAAGGAGAGATGATGGGCGAAGATTGAATTTGAAGATGACATGGCCGGTCGGTCGGAAAAAATGGTTATGGGAAGAAGGTAGGAGGAAAGGGAAGAAACTATGGATAGGATGGGGGTATTTATGGAGAAACGTCGAGTATGGGTGGTGGGGTCCACGTCCACGTTTACGTTTGGACTTTTTTTTCCTTGGAATTTTCGAAATCATGCGACATGCGATCGAATTGAAAGTGGATCGTGTTTATCCCTCCCTCCCTACAAACCATTAATTAGTTATTAATAACCATTAGAGCTTGCATCGATGGCCACCAAGTTTTCAAAAGGGACTTGGAGAAGGTTGTTACCCGGGTTCGATCCTCACTTGAGGTGGATTTTGGGATTTTTCCCTTCAAGTGAACTAATTTAACTATGGAGATTTTAGAGGGTGTTTGGATTTGCGTTTGAAAAAGTGCTGTAGCGTTTTGGAAACTAATAATCAGATAATTGCTGTAACAAAAAGTGTTGCAGGAAATGTAGTGTTTGGTTTAACTTCTGCTGTTTGATATCATAATTATCAAATAATCAGTTTTTAAAGTGTTTGGATTTGCGTTTTCATTTGTAAAATGACCAAATAATCACTTATTAAGCAAATAAGCTACAATTTTTAACTTATGAAAAAGTGTGGTAAGTCAAGCGCTAAACGCAAATAATCACCTATTAACGTATGCAATCCAAACACTTTAAACCAATTATTTGCGTTATTGTAACGCAATAAGCTAATAATCACCTCTATAACGCAAAACCAAACACCCTCTTAATCTAACTAGGAGATTGTGGTGGGGATCGAACCGGGATCTGTTAGCACTTGGGCCTAGGCGATAACCACCACACCAGCCGTTTAAAAAGAAGTTATTAATAATTCATCCCTGCAGACGTTAAAGTTGTGACAACTTCGGTTTAAATTTATTGTTTTTAGAAGCTCTAACTAATTTTTCTTAATAAATTGTGTTTTAAATAACATTTATTTCATTAGTATAATAAAACCGCAGGCTACTTCAAGCAGATTAAACTTATAAAAAATATAATCAATTATATTTAAACAAAAGTTAAGTAATGGGTTCCATGCACATTGTATATAGATAAATCTTTTTAAGCAAAGACATGTCACATGAAGGTTCATAAAATAAAAAGGGAAATATATATATAGATAGCATGCATAGAGTTTTTTTTTTCCAGGATGCTTAGTCATGAAGGAATAAAACAGGTGAGGTGGGTGTTGGACACATGTCAGCACCGGGTTGAGTGGTCTAAGGCCGGGGCCGGTAGCTAACAGTTGCTTATATATATGTGGTGGATACAAAGTGGCAGCGCGTTGTTAGGTGCACGCGCCGATGATGGGTGAAGATCGTAGTGGACGGGGGAGATTTCGTCAGATCCATGGGCTCCCCTGGAGAGATCCCGGAGTATGGTAAATGATGTCGGGGTATTTTTTTATTATTATTATTTTTTTTTAATTTTAAAGTGGAATCTTTTCCATCTTGCTTTTTACTACTTCCTCCTACGAAAGATGAATGTATATATATAAAGGCCATTAGTATCTTTTGCAGGCTTCCATTAAGACCAATTATGATCCGAAAGAATCAATTTCTTAGTCGTTAATTTGTTTTTAACCCAATTTAGAAGTCTGATATAAACGTTTCATGAAAATTTAATGTTTTTTGTATGAAGTACCTATCTCTTCCAAATCACAATTTCTTGGTAACTCCAAATCGATTTGCAGTTGATCGAACTGAACTCGAGTTACTCGACTAGTTATCGAGTCAAGCTCGAGTATTAAAATAGTCTACTTGATGGGTTTGCGAATCTAACCGAGACTAAGTTTACAGGGTTACATTTTTTTTTATTACAAATATTGTATTTTTATCATTATTATATAAATTAAACTATATAATCCTAGACCTAAAGTTACATTCTTATATATTTATCCTTCTTGTTTGTTGTAAACTCGGTTGAATATTTTGTGTTTATATTTCAATTTCTTTTAGTCCTAATTTAATCGAGCCGAGTCGAGCTTGATAGTATCGAGTAGTTTATTGAGTCGAGCTTGAGTTTCAAACTAAGGCTCGATTGAGCTCGAGTCGAGTTTCAAGCTCAAGTTTTATTGTTGAATTTGAGCCCGACTTTGGTGATACTCAACTTAATTCGGCTTGACACCTTTAAGATTCGTCCCGTTTTGGTGGGGGATGTACTTTGCAACATCTATAGTGTGCCTGTAAAGTTACTAGAAAACTATCATGAAGTGTTTATAGGTTTTGTATATAATAAGTTTTTGTATCAATTATTTTTTAATAAACTTAATTAGGATGTTCTATTAATTAATTGTATAAACGATTCATTATATTTTTTTTTTAAAATTATAACCGTCCAAAAAATAGGATGTTACAGACATCAACTAGATATACACATCCAAATTAAATCAATATTTGAGAACATCTATAAATAGGTTAGTATTGTAGTCATACCACTTTCAAAACCACAAACATATTTTAACAACTTCCAAACTTTTTTAAATTGGGTCTATTTTTCCAGGTCTAGTTACGTAGTTTTTAAAATATTTTTTAATTTGTCCTTGATGAATAAGGTTGGAAGTGGGAAAAAGAGACATCAAAAGAGAGATTAACCTAATTAATTAAAAAGAGAAGCCTAGCAACATGTTCCATGACAAATGGACCAATGGGCCAGCATGAGGCCGACAAAATTAAAGCAACAATTTAATCTTAGTTAATAAAACTCGTAAGTTTTTAAAAACCATTCAGAGAAAAACATTTATTATCTTTTTTTATCTTTCCATTAAAATCGTTTGTTCTTGAAAGAGTTAGTAATACAAAGTGGTTATCGGAGTAAAATGAAACCGGTTAAACCGGTTGCAGTCATCTTTGTGAATAAAATCATTAGCTTGACAAATTCTAACCGGTTGTGAGTTTTTTGTGACAACAAAAAATGAATGGGGGTTGTAATCACCAAACAGTTTAACTTTAGAGTTTTTTTTTTCCTTTTGCATAAAATCTCATTCCTAAATTAATAATCAACTAATCAATAAAGAACAAAGACTTAATAATAACCATTTGAACAATAGAAACCAGATCAAACGAGAACACAAGTAGATGTGAGAAAGTTTTCATACGAAATAACTACTTATGTTTTCCTTCTCTCTTCTCAAGATTTATGGTCCTAATATCTAAACACTAAAATCGTGTATGTTATTTAGAAGATGGCCCTGAATCTGAAGTCTAAAATTATGTTTGAAATAAATATTTTAATTAACTAATTAATTAATTTTTTTTTAATTTAAATTAACAGAACTTGTATAATTGATTTCAATATTTTAGTTAAATAGAAAAGTTAGTTTATATTAAGTTAAATAAAAAATTAGTTTATATTAAGTTAATTTAGTTATATATTATACTTAGGGTTTATTATGGAAAAAAATATGTTTTTTTTCACGTTTTTTTTTGTATTTTTATCCCTTAATGTTATTTTTTCCCACAAAAGTCCTCAAATTTTTTTTTTCCAGATATTGAAACGCCCCGTTCTAATAACGTGACGTTTTTACTAAAATCCTGCTACATAAACGTCGAAGTAATAATATAAAACTTTCTAAGTTCAAACTTCAATTTCAGTATATAATTAAACTAAAACCATAACATTCATAGTGTGCGCGCTAAAATATCTAGTTATTACAACCAAATCGAAAGTCTAGGGATCTACTCATCCCAAGTACAAAATATAAATCAGAGTAAATGCGGAAGTCTTTTTTGATACAACGAGTCATCAAACTCTAGATCCTGAAGCTGGTGCATTTCCCTTGTCAACTAAAGCTGAAAAGTTGTCCCCACAACTGGGGTAAGTCGTCGCCTAGCGAGTAACAGATATAAAAACACAGACAAACATATATAACATGATCAACACAAATATCGGCTCAAATTCAACATGTGTAGCATTACGACTCGCTCGATTTAACATACACGAATAGGGTATTATTACCAGCTCATCCGATAACAAGTACATGACGTATGACTCGCTCGGTTAGCACGTGTACAAAACATGCGGCTCGCCCGCAACTCGGAAGCACACACAGCAACCTCACTTAATCCACATATTACACAGTATGCATACCGTGGGAAGGGTTCTCAGATATCGGCTCATGGCAACGAAATAAATAACAACATTCAAGTCTAAGCATGGTAGTTAAACAATAATCATGGCACTAGAAATGAACGAGATATCAAGTGCAAACATATCATGTATTTTTTATTTGCGAAATTAAATCAATTACTCACAGTACTTGCAATCCGTACTCGCCAAACGACAACTCGATATCTCATCAAATGCATCATTATTGTTTATGTGTATATATAGCTTCGTACGTGTGATATGCATTTCGTGGGAACCTTTTTGATAGTCCTAGACTCCTTGTGACAAATGGTTGAACAAAGATCGATCTATGAATGTGTATGAAGCAAAGATAACATAACTAAGATAATTAGGATTTTTATTAAAAAATCCTTTAGTATTTTGGATCGTAAACTCCTAATTCTAATTCTATATCATTATTGACAATAGGTCTCAAACTTCCAACCTTGAGATCACCTTTAAAAGTTACATTGTTTTATTTAAGATTTTCTAATCACTTGGTAGATTTCGTTGTGTATGGGTGATTTACATATATCATAATGTGACGTTTAGATTGTAGGATTTTGATATGATAAAATTTTTATATGACATGATTTGAAATCTATCGTGTGTTTGGTTTGTAGGATTTTTAATCCCATCATATATATGTAAGTCATGTTTGGTTTGCAAATTTGTCAAACAATTTGAAATGTATAACATAATAAATGACAAAATAGCTTTTATTATCTTTTTTGATCTTTTTACTAAATAAATTGGTAACTACATGTTAAAGAAAAATGATACAACAAAAAAATAATAATAATAAAGAAACTCAACAGAAGATAGAATGAGGTGTAGGAACTCAAACATTATAATAAAGTATTTGTAAAAAATGTTTATTACAAAGAACGATTATTTTTTCAAATGTACATGCAAATACGTACGATGTTCATATTTAATTTAGATATCTTATTTTTGACAATAACTAAAAAAAATTGCAAACAAATTAATATTGATAAAAGGAGATTCTACGACTAACAATCACCATCCATCCATCCATGCATGTTACTATGTAGTTTTGTTTATGGTTGCATGATCGAAGAAAAAAGAATGGTGCTTGGAAAAGCGTAAAGAGATGAATTTGTACATGGCTTTAATTTGTCCACCATTTCTTTGAGCTTTTTGTCTCAAATCAACGTGAATAATGCCAATGCCCAACATACATAGGCAGGGTCGGTCCAATCAATTTTGAGGCCCCTGGTCAAAACTAAATGTATATTCAAAATAAACAAAATTAAATTAATATGATAAATTAACAACAAAAAATTTATAATTATATAATATTAAAACTAAATATGTTGCAAGTCAATAACCTTGTGTAATCGTTAATAAAACTAAGTATATAATATAAATATTAAGAATGGACCCCCATGATTAATGGGTCATACGATGTTGCCGGTGTTAACCTGGCTCCCCTATACATTGGAGTAGGATTAGAATTAGGATTTAAACCTTCAAATCTATCATATTCAATGGAGTTGGTTGGTTGTTGTACAAGAAACGTCAAAAACATGTAACAAATACAAGAATTCTAACATGCAAATCGATTTGTGTGTGTTTTTATATTAAAAAGTAGACACAAACAAAAAGAACCATAACCTTCAAATTATTTATGTGTGTCTCCGTATTAAAAACACGAAGAACATACAAGGACAATTACCTACAAATTAAAGGTAATGATAAGAATACGAACATGCATGGTTAAACTGAAATGTAAAAAAAACACGAGCATGAAAAACAACTACACAAGAATAGAAGTATGAAGATCAAGAACCCTAACCACAAGAATGAAGAAACATCAATTACATTTTAGAGAAAATTACTGATTTGGTCCCTGTGGTTTGTCCATTGTTGCTGGTTTGGTCCTTTAAGATCAAAAATTACTCCGTTGGTCCTTATGATTGTATTTTTGTTTCATGCAAGGTCCTTTTCATAAACGGCCGTTAAGTATCAACGTTAGTGAAAGGGTATTTTAGTCTTTTACCTACTCTCTCTCCTCACCCTTCTTTTTCTTCTTCTCTTTTTCCTTCTCACTTTTGCTTGCTTCATCATCACTCCCAGCAGTTGAAGGAGTAACATGGGTATCACCATTTTCAGCATCTTTACCCTTCTTCTTTTTCTTCTTCTTTTCAGACTCATCCTCATCTCCATTCTCAGATGCAACAGCTTCATCGCACTCTTTCTTCTTCTTTTTCTTCTTCTTTTCCGTGGTGTCACCTTCCGCCCCATCCGCAACCTTGTCCTTTGGTATAGGAGTTTCTTCTGTTTCAACCTTCTTTTTCTTGGAAGCTACTGGTGTATCCGTGACATCTGCATCTTCCAATTTCCTTTTACGCACTTCATCACCATTTTCTTTATCCTTGTGCTTCTTCTTCTTTTTCTTCTCACTGTCAACTTTCACATCTTGGGTAACTTCCTCAGTTTGTTCTGGTGCAGGAGCAGGAGCAGGAGCAGCACTAAGACTGGCAACCATCAAATCCCCACCGGTAGGAAGAACGACATTCCTCATCCACTCAGACGGGGTCTTCTCATTCGGTTTTCCATGCTTGCTCAACTTCCCCTCAGAAATCAATTTCTTTTTCATCGAAGCTGTAGGACCTAACCCCCATTTCCTTGGGTAAGTATCTCTATCCATAACCACCCTCTTGATCTTGGCCACAACTCCATGGTCACAACTCACAAGTAGCCATCGCAGCAGTAGTCATCTCCGCTGTCCCTAAAGCTATTGCCTCCCCCTTGGTAGTCATCAACACCACTTCCTCTCCATTCTCAATATCATTTTCGAACCTCAATAAACCTGGAATCATAAGCTTAGCACCATAACAGATAGCATTTATGAAAAGAAGGGTGAGGAGAGAGAGCAGGTAAAAGACTAAAATACCCTTTCACTAACGTTGATACTTAACGGCCGTTTATGAAAAGGACCTTCCATGAAACAAAAATACAATCATAAGGACCAACGGAGTAATTTTTGATCTTAAAGGACCAAACCAGCAACAATGGACAAACCACAGGGACCAAATCAGTAATTTTCTCTACATTTTATTACAAATACCAAACATATCATGTTTGAAAAGATCGAGAGGGAGAAGAGCAATGGCGCCGGTGGCTGATGCGAGGAAAGGGGGAAGAACCAAGGGATCGAGTCGAAGTGGTAGTTCAACGAGTTCTTTTAGGTTTCGTTATATATATATATATATATATATATATATATATATATATATATATATATATATATATATATATATATATATATATATATATATATATTATGGTAACATAATTCAAAATAATAGGGTCCATATATATATATATATTGACCCATGCCCTTTATCATAGACTTATCATCGTCAATAGATCATTCAATTTTTTAAGGTTTTTAATATTTTGCTTACAAATTCTCAAACATTAGCTTAACGAGTCTTGTTTGAATTCTGTAATTTATTATTTAAAGAGTGAAAATATTGGTTCGGCAAAAAGATGTGTATTTAAATATATTTCTATATATGGTTTCTAGTTATGACTTTATCATGTACTTTTAACGTTTGTCCGTTATATCTTATCAAATAAAGTAGTGCATGTGACAAGATAAAAATAATAATAATAATAGACAAATATGTTAAACCAAGGAAAAAAAAGACAATGCACGTTCGTTAGGAGAATGTGGCAGAAGAAAAATGAAGTATTGAATAGTTGTTGATTATGATGGAAGATAGATAAATGCTTAAACGTGTTAGATTCTATAACTAATAAATTTCAACCGTTTTTTTTTTTTTTTGTTAAAAGAGAATAAAAGGATGCATTGTAGAAAAGTGTAATGACGTTTGTGGCTTTTGTCCCCATTTGGTCGCAAAAGTTGTGGTCACAAAATCAATTGTCACTGAAATTAGTCCTTTCAAAAAGAAAGCAAAGAAATTTCTTTTTTCTTTTTAAATCAATACTCATACCCATACCCATACCCATAACCTCCTCCTCCTCCTCTCCTCTCTCTCTCTCTCTCTCTCTCTCTCTCTCTCTCTCTCTCTCTCTCTCTCTCTCTCTCATATACATAGGGGGAAAACCTCTCTCTCTCTCATATACATAGGGGTGGATTCAATGGAAAACCTCTCTCTCTCACGTATACATAGGAGTGGATTCAATGGAAAATCTCTATGTATTTAAAAACCTTGAAAAACCACAATGCATCGCTAGGAAAAGTAAAATGCATCACACGGAAAATTTGTGCATAATGATCAATTGATGTGTAATTGATGCATTACGCGGTCGGACCAAGTGGAACCACACTGTATCACACGGAAGGATGATGCAACGATCATTTGATGCATCATGTGGCCGTTTCAAGTCAGGTCGGTTCGATGGTCCAAATTCGTCTAGTTTTTTACCGGCCTGTTCAGTCAAAATTATTCCATCATTTTTATGTTTCTCTACAAACTAAAATAAATAATTACTTAATTAGGAATCGAACCCCAAACCTCTAACTACGTAAATCAATGCTTTAACCATTATGCTACATATCATTTTGTTGTTAAATTTATTCACTTACTTCTTTTAATAAAAAACCAACTCTTTAATACATTAATTTACAAAAGATCGAATCAAAATTCTCTAATTTCATAAATCACCATCAAATTGTATTCACTATTTTTTTTACATATTAAATTAAGTAAACAAATAAATCAGATAATAAAAGGATTTGTAGTCAATAGATAAAGCTTTGCCTTATGAAACAAAAGGTTTTGGGTTCAAATGATACAAACTCCATTACGCGAACCATTAAGTATATTACATAATTTTACAATAACAATTTTTTCAACTAATAAATATGCATTCAAACAAAAAAAATTATCATAAAAAAACATAATAACTCTTAATAAAATCATATTGAAGACATATAATCGTTCAATACCTAGATTTCATTAGTTGGAAGTTCATTTAATTCATTGTACAGTCATATTTGTTTATTGCTTAATGATTACGGTTGAATCTTTGTTTTACTTCATAATGGGCCAGAAAAAAAATTAGAGGTTAATTTTGAAAGTTTTTTACATAAAGAACACAATATCATGATAAAATTTAATGTAAAATTGTACCAAGACAACGTAATTTGTGAGGTTTGAACAACGGAGTCGTAATTCTTGATTTAGGTTTTGAAATATTTTCTCGTATCATCATGATTTTCACATGTTGCAATGACACATAACTAACTATATTTAAAAAAACTGTACAAATGCATTTTTAAGATGCGAATTAACACTATAAAAGTGATCAGAAATACTATATTATGACTACTAATGCACAGATTTTGTGCAATGATGAACATATTAAAATAAATAAGAATTCAAAGTGATTAAGAGTTTCCATATTTTTAAAAGCTGCTAGTGGTAAAATATCTCATTTTTATGCAAATTTTACTAATCTCTGAGTCAATATTTTTTATTTTTGTCAACTTATCTCAAAGTTTGTCAACCTCTTCAATAATATGTTCAATTCTTGAAAAAAAAATTTGATTTTGCACGTTTTGTTATTCCAAATTTTTTCTGTAAATTTTGTTACATTATGAGTAGAAACAATTGTTTTAATTGTCAACCTTATCCAAACTTTGGGAAAATAGTGAATTTTATCCAATTAGTTACGAATTTGAAAGACTTAAATTTGTATTCATTATAGATTTTATTACAAAGTTTGTTGGGAAAATAATGAATCTTTTTTCATTTATTCGAAATTTAAAAGGTTAGAATTTAATTATAGCTAATCCGACGGTATTAATAGATGTCACGTGAGCAAATGTTCTCTATTCTCTGTCGACAGGGGCGGATCCAGGAATTTATACCATCGGTGTCACTTTTTTAGAGTAAATTTAATAGTTAGATTTTCGAAATATTTCCTAAAATGGATCGGGTTACCGAAACGGTTCCCAATACAAAATTAACGAATATAAATTCAAAAACTAAAATCAAAAACTCAAAAAAAAAAATCAAAAACTCAAAAGTTATTTTAGGGTAAATTATTTTTCAGGAATTTATTTTATCAGTAACCTAAAATCAAAAGCTAAAAAAATAAATTAATACTTTCAGTAAGTCTATTAACGTACCTAAAAATTTAAGTAAATTAATTATATATTTATTTTTCAATAAATTATTTATCAAAAAAAAAATCAAAAACTCAAAAAAAAAAAGCATTAACTTTAGTCACTTACAGAGTTCTAGAAATCTAGAACACAAAAACTCAAAAAAAAAACGTAGTCAATACTCAATATCGATAGAGAGAGAGTCAAAGAGTGAGAGAGATACCAAGCCGGCGTCCGGCGATGGCGGCGAGCCACTGAGGTCAGGCGACGGCGACGAGCTGCGAGCAGCGAGCAGCGGCACTGCGGCAAAGAGGCAGACGTTCTGGCGACGATTGGCGCTCTTCACTCGTTCAACGCCTCAGCGGGGAGCGGTTGCGGTTCAGCCGTTCAGGGCTTCAGGCGGACAGTCGGACAGCCGGACAGGCCGTCTGCATTTTTTTGGAGGCTTCGTCCCCTCACAGTGACTAAGAATGAAAGCCAAAAAAATAACTAGGGTTTCACTTACAGGTTTGGGTCTAAGCTTAGAGTTAATTTTTGGGCTTTTTATAAATTTTTGGGCTAACTAAATTACTTATTACTTTCATGTGTTTTTGGGTTTTTCTAAATCTTTTTTTTTAATCAATACTCAGTGTTATTTCAATAAATTTAAGTAATAAAAACAACAAATATAAATAAGATATGTTTATTATAATTGTTTAAATTTTTTGTAGGTGTCACCCAAAAAAATTCTTAGGTGTCACTCAGATTTTTGATAAACACGTAACTCAGTATTTTGAAATTTTATCGGTGTCGCGTGACACCTATCCCAAAGCATTAGGTCCACCCCTGTCTGTCGACAATTTATTTATATAATTGATCATTCAATATCATACAGGGCAATCAATTAAAAAGTTACTAATATTAAAAAAAACTAAAAATAATTATTGAACAACAAAAAAAAAAATTCAACTTATATTGTTTAAAGTATAATTTAAAAATAATAATAAAAGATTAGAAAACTAAATTTTTATATAAAAATAATAAAAACCACAGTTAACATAAGATGGGGTTGTTTGGTTAATAGTGGGGTGGTTTTTGTAAAAATCGAACTGCTATAATCGGTTAACAAGAATTCGCAAACCGAACCATTGATTTTAGTAAGGATTCGGTTATTATGGGTTTGTTTTATCGGTTAGTTTGGTTTCGGTTTGGTTTTTCGATTACTATGTTCACCCCTATTACATGCATGGCTTGTAAAATATAACTTTATTACCTTTGTTTTATATATATTTACTATGCAATATGATATTACACAAGTATTCATAATATCATATAGTTTTGTAATGAAATTATTTTACATGGCATGTTTGTAATGAAAAATATTTTTAAAAAAAAAGTATATATAGTATTCAATGAAATATTTGATTTGGCAAACTTTGATTCTCCAAGAAAAGCGACCTATAACCATAATCCATGTATTGCTTCTAATTCAACCACTATCTCCTTTAAATTTGACCTATACTTTTTGTTTCCAGGATAGTGATCAATATATCGAATCCATAATCAAAGTTTAAGAATCAAATTTATGTTTGAATCTTGGTTATAGATCACACAATCTTTCTCATTCTTTTTTATTGCGAGGACAAAGATTACTCGACCAAATGTTTATTCTGATGATAAATGTTTTGGTAAAGTTTTTATTTGAGTTCTTTTTATCTTTATGTAATATTTTCTTATATATAAATACACATTAACATTATCTTTTAATTGCTATATATAATTTCTGTTAATCTTTGTTGAAGAATGATAAAATGGATAAAATCATTTGTTGGTTATATCATATTCAAAGGCAGTATATATTTAAACATTGAAATATACTGCTTTCTTCGTTTTAATTAAAAAAACATAAGATAAAAATAATGTTTTATTCAGAATCTGTATTAGTTTTGAGATGATAGTTATAGCCTCTTTAGACATGCAAGCATATAAGAAACTTTTCTAGTATTTGAATCTGTATTATAATGTCATTATATTCACAATTAAACTACCGTTACAGAGGTGTAAAAATATATAAATGTGTTTCAAAACGTAAATAGAACACAGATGTTGTTTTATATTTGTGTATATATGTGTTTTTACAAATTATTATAAAGTTTTTATATAAATACATGTAACAAAATGTTATTAAACAAAACTGGCATTCGTAAAAGTGAAGCCCAGATATTCGTAAAAGTGAAGCCCATTGGATTTGACCCCATGCCCATTTTTATGATCTAAACCTTTATTTCTCTGTTTTATTAAAAAAGCTTTCTAGAAAGCTATGATTTCGTCTTGCAATGTATATTACCCTCTCCGTTCGTGATTCATTGATCAATGATTAGTATATGCTAGAACGTATTTGCTATTATTAAATATTAATGATGACAAATTTAATCTAAACCTACAAATCAAATGCGTGATGTTCTTATACACAGGACACCAAGTATTTAAGAAGTTATATCAAGTCCATTCAAGTATTAAAACATCATCAAAATGTTGAGTTCATGTCAATTACGAGCAATAAATCGAAAATATATATACAAAATGACAAAAAAAATCACTAAGGTGTTGTTTGTTTTTTAAGAGTTTAAATGTCTGAAGTCTGAAAACCAAATCTGAAATTAAGTGGATGCCTTAACATCTAAAATTAAGAGACTCTTAATTAAAATTAAGACAACTCTCATCCTCTTAAAACTCAGAGGTTTCAACTTCTTAAGTCTGAACCTAAACAAACAATCTTAATTTATCATAGATCTGAACTTTAGATTTCAGACATTTTTAAGAGGCTTTTAATGAAAAATAAATGAGGCCTAACTTATATGAAAAATAAAAAAACTAATTGCACCTCAAAGTAATGAGTATTTATATTGAAATCATATGCAATTTGATTTATTCATTAATGTTTATTAGTTATCACATGCGTGAATTGTAAATTTCGAGGGACAGATGAATTAACTTATATAATTGTTACTTTAGAGTCTAGACCAGCTGATGAGATTACTTTTGTCTCGTTTAATTGTGAAGGGGTCCAGTGATAAGATTCGTTGAGCGCACAATTTGTCATGGGACCATATTGTGATACATAACTCATTATTAAGCATGGTCTAACCCAGAAATGTCATTGGGTATATGACTTGTTCAACATCAGGCCCGGTTTTTAGGCTGTGCAATGCGATCAAATGCACAGGGCTCAATATTCTTGAGGGATAGTTTAGAGTGTGTTACAGAGATAATTCTATTAATTGTATTCTTAAATACAAAATCCTAAATGGGATCATACGTTATCGTATACTAATATTTTATTAAATAATGAAAAGTACCATGATATAAAACGGTTTTTATATTCAAATTATTACTAAACTTGTACATATAATTTTGCGTGTTCAAGGGGGGCTATTTTATTATATGGCACAGGGCCACTAAAATCCATGGGACGGGCGTGTTCAACGTACCAAAATTGTGTTAACATTCTTGGTAGGTTATTGTTTATCGTCTCGGTGATGTTCGTCCCATGGCCTTCTTGCTTGGTAGGGGATTGATAACGGTGTATTTAAATCACTAGTCGGTCGGATTGCTCATTTCATGAGGGATTTATTCCAATTCATAGTATAAATGTACATATGTCATTAATGGGTGTTAACTTTTTTTTTTTTTTTTTTTTGTGTTTTTATATTTTTTGTGTTTTCCATTTAATGTTTTAATTAATTTTTATCTGTAATTTTTCATGTGTAATTACTAATTTATCTTTTTTTGCCTTTGTTTTTTTATATATTTTTAAACCCTCCAACATGCGAGATAAAAATTCCTTGTTTATAAAAAATAATATAATTTTTTAAACAATTTTTACGTTATCTAAATGTAATTGGAAATGAAACACTTGTATGATAGTCAAATAAGTAAATTTATCAGTAAACATTTTAGGATTTACTCACTTATATATATGTAAAAATCTCTCATATTAATAACTCATAAATTAATAGTTATACATTAATAAAATATGAAAAGAAATCCCTAGTTCTACCAGTTTGAATATTATTTTCTACTTTTATTTTATAAAATATTATAAATTTTAGTTATGGAAATGGAATGACAACAAAGACTCAAAAAGAGAAAAGGGTGGCCCACGGATAATGAAAAGTCAATCTCCTTGGATCTTCAAAAATTGCAAAATGAATTAAATTCATACCGCATTAATACCTTATTTAATAACAACTATATATAAACATACTTATCTTATATATTGACAACTTTTTTATGTTAAACTCAAACAACTTCTAGCCTAACAATACTTGGTGTTAGATGGATCCAAAAGTTAAGGGGCGTTTGGTTCGCGAATTTCCTGGGATTTGCATTTAAAATCCTGTGTTTGGTTCGCAGATTTCAGTAAGGATTTGAAATCCCAGGATTTCTGAAATCCATTCATTCTTTGTTATTTAAAAACTCAGCCTCCCCCCTAGGATTTTAAATCCCAGTTACATTGCATTTTTCAGATTAACAATTTTTTCCTAAAAGATAATGTAGATTCTTTGATAAAATCCTGACAAATGCAAATCCTGCATAATGCAAATCCTTTGACAAAATGCAAATCCCAAGGAAAAAGATCTGCGAACCAAACGCCCCCTAAGAGTTTGAGTCGTATCATTGACAAAAAATATAGATTTAAGTTAAGCATAGTTTGTGTATATTTTATCGTTCAATCTAAAACATTTATGTTTAAGTCAAGTATACAACTTAAGCAAAGGTTGTATAATAATCACTTGTATTAACGTTCAAAGATTTTATATTTTTGTTATCAAAAATCGATTACTTTAAGTATCTTACGTATGCGTTGGCTTGTAAAATATAATTATTTTTATTATGCTTGTTTCATTTTATAGTTTAAATTATGATTCACTACCAAGCCTCACTTAAGAATAATTATACATTCGTCTTACATTTTTACATGGTAAAATATAAGGAAACCATATTTCTAAATGGTGTACATATATAACACAAAATAACTAGTTTTCAAATTAAAAAATAATCAGAAAACTCGAAATTTGAAAATGGTGGCTTAAATGGAGCCCAAGAGCCCACGACATCTTAAGACTTAAAATTGATTTCACACATGCAGTGGAATGCTATCTTAGCACTTTCTTTTATGTGATTGATTTGTTAAAGCTTAAAGGCCCTTTTCAAGAAATGAATTCTCTAACCAATTTTTCATAAACATGGTCCTACACTCATGCCTTTTAACATTTCTCAAATGTCAACAACTATAATTTTTCAAAACAAATATTAATCAAACCCAAATATGTAAACCACAACTCACAACTAAAATAAATTCATGTTGCATATATATATATATGACCAAGGATATCAAATTTGTGGCTTCTATCATTTTACCTGTTTGACTTATCATTGTTGACTAGAATGAAAGAAAAACAAAAATTCTAACGTTCACATTTAAATAGAAGGCATTGTAATATATCTCTGTTCAATACATATATTAATATTTAATTTTATAATTTGGCAGTTGTTAAAACAGTTGTCGTTTTATTAGTGTTGTTGAGTGTTATTGTCAAGTCATTAAACACATAAGAGTGCTCTTGTGTTGTGATCTATGACGGGTGTCATAAATCATAATATGTAGATAAAATGCTTCATGTATTAATCGCGAAGGCACAACATAGTGGTGATTGTACCAAAACTTGAGATAGAGTTGTGCAAGCCCTTCAATTATCTTTATGTTGGTCGTCCAAGCTTTCAAATTATGGGATTTTAAAATGTGGAATTGGCTCTCGTAATTGAAACGGAAGTTGTTGTAAACAAACTTTGTGGTGAAACTATAGATCGATTTCAATCGAGGAATCACATGTTAGAGATAAATATCAATTGTAATCTGTAAGACTATATTTGAATTCCTCTTAATTCCATTTCCCTATCCTTAATTCTTTGTACCAAACGCAATGTAAATGTTTTAAGTTGAAAAGATGGATGTATTAATGGTTATTTTGAAAGGAAATGATGGGTAGGTGGTAAGTTGGGTGCATTAACACCCTTTGTGTATTAATGGAGGCAATACAACGCAAAACTTATTGTGAGTTTGATAATAAGGTTGATCAAAGAGCTAAATAGGCGATTAATCAAAACTAAATAACTAAAAATATGGAAATATAAAGTTTATTAAGTTTTCTATGGTCACGTTTACTGGTTAAAATGCCAAAAATTATATAGGAAACACACAAATATGAAAGAATTCAGAAAAACGAAAAAAAATCATAAATTTCATGTTTAAAATTTTGTGCATTTTCCATATAAAATTGATAGAAAAAAATTCGTTAATTTAATGTCATAAAGTTTTTACATTTCATATTTAAATTTTTGCATTTAGAGTTCTTACTGGAACCCAAACTCATGTATGTGTGACGTTTCGGAGTCTCGTATTAAAGTAGTTAAATCACTAGCGACAATTATAAATAACCGTAGTGAATCAGATAACTCAAACCAACAATGCATTATTAAACTAGTTATATCAAACGTATTAAATTGTAAAATAAAAGTCAAAAATCATATGCCTTTGAATGAGATTCTAGCAAAAAGAATTTTTGCATGTCATAGCAAGTTATAATTTAATCCCCATGTCGTCAATTTCAAACCTTTATTCTATAATTCCTATTGATAATATAAAAATGAGCACCGTACCTTTACTTAATACGATGTCTTGTTTTCAGATATCCACTTGGTATTAAATTACATGAATAAAATTTGTTTTTAATACATTTGAATTATAATTTGTTTTTGCTTTCAGGTATGAGAATTAAATCGCGTATTTTATCACATATCAATCGTTTATTTTATTATATTTTCTCCATAGTTTATCATCATTACTAACTACAAGGTTTCGACTCTCGTCGGAGACAATTAAGTTGGAATTTAAGTGATGGAAGTAAGTTCTGAATTCATCATTTGGAGCAAAGAGATAGTTTAAAAGTAGAAGTATGTTAGTTTGCCGTTCAAAAAAAAAACTAACTACAACATATAATTAGACTATTTAAGTGTCAAGCAAGTATATAAATTAATAGTGTTACACTTCTAATACTAGAACAAGTTGCTATATATATTAATGCGTCATATATTTATATTTTGAGATGCATTTTAATAATTCATATATTGTTAATGACCGGTTTAAATAGTACTACATAATACAAAGTTCATGACCAGTTTGCTACACATTATGTCTCGGGATGACAAAATGGACTTGTTGAAAATACAAACATGACAAGTGGACAACTACGATGTAAGATGATTATTGCTTTGATTTGGAGATTTTTTTTAACTGTAGAACTCACACACCCATTTAATACTACTTCTAAATCTACATATTTTTGTCCACAATGAGACTCGAACCCACAATCTTATGGTCACCTCTACACCTTGGCACAGCTAGACCAAAGACCCTTTGATTTGGAGATGAATTCATTAACTATGATCTGCCTGTGTACTTGTGTTTTTAACAACGAAAAAACTATGTATTATTCGAGTTTATAGTTTTTTCCAATAAAAAATATTGCAACACATTTGATTTTTAGTTTTTCAAATAAAAATACACAACTCATTTAGATTGAAAAAACTAAAAAACCATAATAGTTCAAATTTTTTGTTTGGAAAAACTAAAAAAATAGTATGGTTCGGATTTTTTTGCTTGGAATTAAAAAACTACAAATTATTGATTTTTTTTTTAAATCTTTTAAAATGAAAAGTACTACGATCCATTCAAGTCTTTTAGTTTTTTTAGAGTTTTTTAACAAAAAAATTATGAACAACTCTGATATTTTTATTTTTGCTAACAAAAAAATTGCAACCCATTCATTTTTTTAGTTCTTGACAAAAAAAAAACTATGAATAATTTTGGTTCATAGATTTTTTGAATGATAAATATTGCACCCATTACGATTTTTAGTTTTTTTTTTAAAATAAAAATACTACAACTCATTTAGATCGAAAAACCAAAAAACCAAAATGGTTCGTAATATTTTGTTCCAAAAAACTAAAATAAAAAGAAAAGAATGCTTCATAGTTTTGTCGTTGGAAAAAGTGAAAATTGAAATGTTTCATAGTTTTTTTCGTTCATATTATATATAATCGTGACTAAATATTATCTAACCGTAAATAAATATTCAGACTATATATTAAAATTTTTTAAGGTTATGATAAAATAAAAAGTGTAAATAAATAAATTAAGTTAAATAAAAATAGCCACTAAATATAGTAATAACATAATTAAATACAATTTAATTAAATAATAAATGAAATTAAAAACTAAAAAAATTTTATTATAAAATTTCACAACAAAATATAAAATTTGAATTGGGTTTATTTTGGTGTTTATTAAATCTTAGAAAATCTTAAATAATAAAAAATTTGGGTTTAGTTTGATGTGTTACTATTATTGATAAAAATATGAAAAATTGTTGGTAACATGTTAAACAAGTTTGCATGTCACAATTTACTATTATTGATTGAAATATAAAAGTCAATATTATTAATGATAAAAATTAAACAATGATTCTATTAATGATAAAAATACCAAAATTTATTACTATTTTT
Source organism: Centrapalus pauciflorus (assembly GCA_020465985.1). Taxonomy (NCBI): domain Eukaryota; kingdom Viridiplantae; phylum Streptophyta; class Magnoliopsida; order Asterales; family Asteraceae; genus Centrapalus; species Centrapalus pauciflorus. The sequence goes on from JAANYP010005136.1 coordinate 165,546, forward strand.
GGTCATTTACCCGTTGGAGAATGAATTTCCTTCGTTATTGTGGAGATTTGAGATGAAGTAAGAAGAAAATAAAAATTAATATGAAATTTATGTGACATATGTATAAATGACAAAAAAAATATATAAAAGTCAATATTATTAATAATAAATATTAAACAATGTAACTATTAATAATAAAAATATCAAAATTTATTACTATTTTTAGCCGTTTGGTCGTTGGAGAATGAATCTCCTTCGTTATTGTGAAGATTTGAGATGAAGTAAGAAGATAAGAAAAATCAATATGAAATCTATGTGACATATGTAGAGTTTTGGATCACACCTAGCTCCCAGCTAAATAGATACAAAAGAAAAGGACGATCCTTCAAAATATTATTCCAATATCGATGATTGGAACAATTAATTTACTAATGAAAAGCAAGATAGGAAACATTTTTATACCTTCAAAAAAAAAACTAAATAAATAAATAAACATGGGGAAACTAGATTATTCATGCAAGAAGTGAAGGAAAAAAAAAAATAGGAGCGAGACATTTTTTTAGCAAATATAAATTTCGTCTCTAGGTGTAAAAAACAATAGAAATTGGATATACAAATAAAAAAAAAATTAAGGAAGGTAATTATAAGTTTTAGGCGTTGTATGGTGTTTTATATAATTTATTTTTAAAGATAATTGAAAAAATAATAAACGTGAGGAAATTTTGATGAAAGAAAAGATAAAGGTAGGTAGGTATAAGAAATTAAGAAGTCGTATGGACATTCTCCACCTTCAAATTGTGGGCCTCCAATAACACTTTCTCTTTGACAGAGTCCACATTTTGACCCGTGTCCACCACATCCATCCCCCTTAAAGTCATCTTATACAAATATAATCGCCATTTTCGTCCATAACTATTGTTATTCCACCCCGTATTCATATCGTACTGCTGTTTAATATGACTCGAATATTGATGACATGGGCAGTATCATTTCGAATCCATGAAAATGAAACAAATCCCGAATTTGCTTCTGATGGAATAAGTTTTTGGAGTAGGTACGAGACCTGTTTTAGCTCATATACAAAAAGTAAATTTATGAGTAATCATGAAAGAGCTCGCTGGAATGCAAACAAGTAGTTCATGTGATACTCTTAAAAGGTACAAGCAATTAATGTCTGTTTGGTAGGGGTGAGTAGATGATTCGTTTTTCTTAAAAAACCAATATCTAGACCCAAAGTTTCAGTTTTTCAACTTGGTAACCAAACCAATATGACTTGAATGTTAGTAACCTGAGCACCATTGGATCGACCCAATGAAGTAGAAAAATCCTATAAGTGATTTTCGACGGGATAAGTTTGTCGTGTACGGCTTCAGGCCGGCTTGGGGGTTAGTATATTAGTTGGGTTTATGTACTCGTTCTTTAAACTTTAAAAAAGTATTCACACTCTTGCTCTGTGGACGTACGTCACACCGACTAAACCTTGCATGTAAATCTTGGGTGTTCTTGCATGTTACATTAATTCGATCATTTCATAACAATTACATTGTTTAATATTTATATAAAATAACAAATGAAAGAGAAACATTATGAACTCTAAGTTCAATTTTACACATGTAGATATTCTTTTACATTATGCATTATGATAACCTAAATGTAATTTTATGATCTTCAAAATACACATTAAGTCATATTTTAGAGTATTACATTATCATGTCATTTTGTCTAAATCTTTTTCCAGAAGGCAAAATTTTATTAGAGGATTAAAAGACCACATCGACCAATTGATTTAAAGCGAGGGATTATGATTAGCAAACCATAATCCTGATAGACGTTGATTCCATGAAAATATGTTCCCTGACTTCGTCTTCTTCGCTTCATCTTTAGCCGCATTAACTATCTTGATTCGCCATCTCTAAATTGACCAAAGAGCAGTGGCAAACACACCTATAATTATTTTTACTCTTACCTTCTTCTGATACAACAAGAATATTGAGGACATGATTGATGTAAATGAACTCGTCCTTTAAAACGTAAGTTCCTACCAACTCCAAATTTTTCTTCAAAGATAATGTACCTCTGAGCTTTGAAGGAAACAGTGTCCGATTTCTTCGTGTTCAATGTCACGTAAAACACAAGTAATACCATTCTGTCCAAATTTAATCTAATCAAATTAAATTAAATCAAATTTTATTTTATTTTTTAAAGTAAAATTTCTAAAAATAGATTTATTTAATAATTATCGAAAAACCAAAAAAATAACAAAGAAATCAAAATCAATGATGTTTTTTTAATTCTAGGAATCTTTTTTTTTTTCCTATAGTCGACGATGATATTAAACGGCTGTGACAATTAATGTCAATTTAATATAGAAATATATTAATAAGAAATCGTAATCATTTAATATTTCATGACAAGATAATATTTTGCTTTACAACACAAGATTTAATATATAATATTCTATTAATTTGACCATGTTCCCTATTATTAAAATAGGAGTATATTAAATTCAATTTAGATTTATGTATATTAAATACATACCCATATATGTATATCATCATCATGTATGAATGAATATTAATAATGATCAAGTCTTCTTTAAGGTCACCATGTTCCCACCTCACTTTTTGGCCTTTATAAATATACATTCAATTAATTATCTCTTTGTATATCTCTCTCATCACTCAACTCAAGAACCATGTCCAAAACCACCATCCTCTTCCTCACACTAGCCCTCCTCTTCTTCTCTTTGTCATCGTCCTCCGAGGCCCGATTAACGCCCGCTCTTCCAGAAGTCGTCGTCTCCAACACCGTCACAAAATCTCAAAATAAGGTAGCCTAAAGCTCGATTGATCGATCTTCACTGATCGAGCATCCCAGAAATTGGGTTACCTTTTGTTTTAAAACTCGATCTGATATCTAATTGATTATGATTTGCATGACCACTTAATTATTGTCGGTTTCTAAGTTATAATTGTTTGTTTTTTGCAATAAGCTCTTTTAGAGCATTTATATCTTCACGTGGAAAGATATTTTATTCTGACATGAAAAAGATTTCAGACATTTAATCACTTGAAAGACAAACGACACCTAAACGATTGACATATATTATTGAATTGCAGGATGTTGTTGAAGAAAGTTGTGAAGGAATTGGGAAAGAAGAATGCTTGATGCGAAGAACACTTGTTGCTCATCTTGACTATATCTACACTCAAGACAAAAACCCTTAAAAAAAGGGGTATATACATATATTGTTAATTTAAGTCACATATTACATATATGGTGTTTAAGAGATTGCACCCTTGAATAGCATGCAGTTTGTATACATTAAATGAAATCAAAAAAAGGAGATATATTCAAGCGATCAAATGAATGACAAAATATATTAATTTGAGTTAATTTTGTATGATTTTGATATGATATCGTTTTATTTCTCCCGTATTTGATGTTAAAAATCAAGGAAATGTACAACTCGTAGATGATGAATTCGTGTTTGTTGATCGATTATCCGATCCTCATATATATATGATAAGCCATCAAGTTTTTTGGTTTGGCGATTATTAGAAAAGTTGAATATTCAATTATGGTTTAACAAATTAAGTTTGAAGAATGTTTATAAATTTTAATAAATCACAAATAAAGTGGTTTATAAACTTCTTTACAGGCTTGTTGTGAATAGTAAATTTGATTTTTCTGTCTATTATGACAGACAAAACTCACGTACACCTGACTGACCTGAGTTGCTAATAACACAGCTCAAACTCCTTGACGTTTTGATTACTAGAATATATTATTAAATTAGTGCCGTCGAGCCAATATTGATTTTATTTAATTTTTTATGTTTTGATGATTAGAAAATTATTTGAAGAATAGAAAATCAGATGACTAATTGATTACGGTCTGACGCAAACCAAACGATATCGTCAAAACTCAACGTCTTCTAGAATTTGTTTAGCAGTAATTCTATTAAATACTATATGGGATATTTTGTAAAAAAAAAAAAAAAACTTTTAAAGTTGAACCATTTTTATGATTAAAACCCTTGATCATTTTTTATTACATAAAAAACTCTTAATTGATTAAAACTTATGAGGTTTTTTTTCTCAAAAACAATGACTTGCAACATGATGAATCAGTTGCAATATGCTGACCAATCCTTCGTCTTTGACGAACCTTCTTTCTAACGAACTCACTTTGTCTGTGTGTTATGATTCAAATTAATATATATTGTTGATTTCCAACAAAAAACACAGATTTGAATAAATAAATCAACAAGAAATATGGATTTGAATTATTATACACAGATAAGTGAGGTCGCTGGAGAGAAGGCTTGTCAGAAGATTACAACCAGTTCATCAAATTGCAAGTTTTTTTTTTAAAAAAAAACTTATTTTGATAAGTTTTAATCAGTTGACTGTTTTTTGTGCAATGATAAATGGTTGAGATGTTTTAATCTAAAAAATAATCCAACTTTAGAGTTTTTTCTGCAAATCTTGCTTTAGATAATTAAAAAAAGTAACGCTCTGTGATATAAATTCTTTCACCACCAATGGGGTAAAACCCCATTTTGGTAAGAGGTGTGTCACATAAGTGTGAGATTACGGGTTCGACTCCCGTCGAAAGCAAGTTAGAATTTAGATGGTGGAAGTAAGTTTTGAAGTCTCCACTTGAGGCAAAAAAGTAGTTTATGAGTAGAACTAGGTTAGTTTGACGTTCAAAAAAATAAATAAATAAATTCTTTCACCATTGAAATTATTTAATTGTTGATAAATAAAAACATTTATAGCTCTAATAAAAGTAAAGAATTAAATGACATTAAATAAATAAATAATTAAGGTAAAACATTAATGTCATAGAATCAGATGAAAATTAAATTAAGTTATTAACCACAAAACGATATTAAGCTTTAAAGAAACCATTAAACATTATATTAATATCGATGGAAGTCTTGTTTTAACAATCTCAAAGAGAATTTTAAACTCTTAAATTGATTAATAATGATTTTTGGAAACTAAAACTCAAAAGCTTCATTTAGTTGATAGGCGTTTGAGATTTTAATTCAAAAATGAAAGTTTTTTTCACGAGAATTTACTTGAAGTAACTTTCAAATAAACTTGAATTTTTGGTCTAACAAAATTATTTATTTACCCTCATAAAAATTATAAACTATAACATTTAATTAATTTTAAATTTTTATGTTATTTAATACTAAAAAATATAATTAACTACAACCAAAACTATTTTTGCCAAACATATTTATAAAAATTAAAAGCTTTAACTTTTTAAAAAATCTACAACTCTTTCCAACCATTTATATCAAACATATTGTATGTAAGTTACTTAAAATATGATATTAATTTAGTATTATAGAAGTGTTATTTCATAAATAAAATGTGAAGGAGGTGGCCCAAGTCTATCAAATTTAAAATGGAAATTGGTAAGGATAGAAAAAGAATCTGAAATCCACACAAACCAATTTTCGGTGCTGTTGGTGCTGCATGAGATGAGAGTGAGTGGCAGTGTGGAGTGATATGGTTTGACCACGCCTCCAAGTCGTATTGGCCCATCCACATCCACATACACGCTAAAAACACTGTTTTCTTCACCCACCATCCGTGCCCTGCCCTCTGTCTCCTAACTTCCAAATTATATATTCATATTATTTTCCTTTATCTTTTGGTATAATATGAAAAAAAAAAAAATTTTACGATTTAATCCCTCCGTGTTATATTTTCCTAAGAAAGTCCTCAAGTTATTGTTTTAAATCCGGTTTTTGAAAAATTTTGTTTTTTTTTCATAATCAACACTGACTTTTTCCACAAAAACCAACATGTTTTCACTATTTTTCTCCGCAAAGTCCACAACTTGAAGACTTTTTTGAAAAAATAAAAAAAATTTCTAAAAATCACAAGCAAATATATTACTTAAGGATTTTATTGGATGAATTAAACCACAAAAACATGTTGATTTTTTTTCATATTTAAACCCTAATATTTTTTTTCAACATTTTTATATTATTATTATTTTCGGTCATAAAAAATTTACATGTTAAATACTCTTTGAATTTAGTCTTGTAAGATTCTTTGTTTGTTCTAGATTTTATTAGTTGTTTTAGGAGTGGGTTCTATGTAGAACTTATATGCATCGAAGAATTTTGGAGAACCACAATGCATCACTAGAAAATCGTAATGCATTATGTGGAACTCGATGCATCATGCCGGAATTTGATACATCACGTGAAAATAATGATGCATTTGTGGTGGTGCATGGAGGTTCTCCATTGAACCCCCAGTTGTTTTAGTCCTTGTATACGAAATTCATATAATTTTTTTGTCTTTTAAGAAAATTTATTCTCTATCTCGTCATCGTATACAAGTCATGAACATTTTTTGGTCTAATTAATGCCAAATATTATGGGTTATTAACAATGTGAAGTGTAAATTACTTTGTCGTGATTCAACTTTACCTTCAAATTTACTCATCAAAATAGTTTATGATTGGTGTTATGAGAAAATAGAGTTGTAGCTTTTGACATAAAGTAGTCAACTAGATTAATTGATTTAGTGGGGTCAACTCTAATATCAATCATAGCATAAGAAATTAGTTTTTCTGCATGAGACAAACTAAAATTGATAAGAGCTTTCCATCAAGTAATAGTTGATTGCTAAAACATAACAATGAAATATTGAACCAAAACAAACTCTAGTTTAACCGTTTCTATCGGGTCATTGTCATTATCATCGTCATTGTCACATTCATAATTCAATCTAAGTGTCTTTTCTTTTTGATTATATATATATAGACGACAATTCAACAATATATATAGAATTCACATTTAATTTCTATTTTGAGGTCACAAGCATGGTGTCTTAATTTTTGTTCATAATATATGAATGTATGCTTATAAAATTGAAGCTTGATGTAATATGCATATTTTTATTTTGTTTTATGGTTTGTATCTAGCTTTTAACTTGTTGACCCATTCAAAATATAGGTCTAAAATATTACAAGCTTTTTAAGTTCACATTGCTTATAATGTCATATAAAGGGTTAGGAGAATAACTTATGACAAAAGAAATTTTGTTTATGTGTTTATATTTAATGTATATGGTTGTCGCAGGGTTTTACTTTTTTGTTTTCATATATATGAATGTATGCTTATTAAACTGACCGAGCCTTAAATTTTAGGTTGTGTTTAGTTGGACGTAACAGAACAAATGAATTGAAGGAACTACGTAACAGAATGAACGAGATAATAAAATTAATCATTATCATCTATTGTCACGTTTGGTTGGTCTATTGAAATGAAGTAAGTTTATTACTTTTAGTTGTTTGTTAAATATGAATAATAGTTAAGATTGGAATGAATAATTAATAATAACATATTAATGCATAACTATAATTTTAAAATTAGTATCCAATAAGAAATTATATTTAATTGGAATAAATAATAACTATAGATATTGTATCATCATAAAAAATTAAAGAAGAGTTAATTAAGCATATTTTTTTCTAAAAGCATAAAAGTTAAGTGCATTATAATATTATATATGTAATAAGAATTATCCTTTTAATAAAATTTATAAAATAACTTACTGAAAAAATTATATTTAAATAATATATATATGAAAAACATCAGAGTTAAGTGTATTATAAAATTAATTTAATAAGTGCATTGTAATATTATATATAATATGTGTATTCAAACAAACTTTATAATAAAAAAATAGTATGTATTTTATATTTAATAATTTTGAAATATAAGAACTTAATAAAAATTTAAGAGTATTAACTAATAAAAAAATCAAGTATTTTCCTTTCATTCCATGAGGGATGAAAAAAAAATCCTTCCCCGTTGAAATGAAAATGAGTGAAACGAAAGGAATCAAAGTAATGGTTCATTACATTCTTATTCCCAAAACAAATTTATTTATTTTATTACAACGAAATGAAGCATTCCATTTCCCCTTTTGTTATGTCATATCAAACATTACCTCACTTTTGAAAGTAATTATAGTTCTTGTAAAACAAACTACCTTTTTCATTTATGATTTTAATAGTTACGAAAATAACCTTTGTACTGTTAAGCTACAATTATAATTATATTTGTCAAACATTCTTAAAAAGTGAAAGTAATAGTTATGTTGCTCATAACAAATTCACAAGCTATAACTACTATATAGGTATGCCTGATTTTGTTTTGTTTTGAAAGTTTGTTTTTCTAAAAGCTAAAGGAATACATAACTTGTTTGAATATAGTTCACGTATAGAGTCGTAGGCTTTGAACCATTTCTTCTAAAGAGTTCGCAAAAACTTTGAGTTTTTCAAACTTCTATAATTTGTGTTCTCACATTCCAAACAAATTAATTTGTTACGTGACATCAACATGATATTAACTTTTTCAAACAAGTTACTCGAAATGGTAAAAGAAACCATAATGTTGCATCATCCTATTGGTGCATTTTTGTGCTTTTGGTAATTCATACGTTGGTTACAACTTACAAAATACATAATCACGTATGATTTTAATCATGTTTTACTTATACTAATTTAAGTATGTATTGTTTGTAAGAACTAAGAAATTTAGATGTCTTATATATTATTATAAGATTTTCTACATACAAAAAGTTAAGAAGGTATAAAAGCTATCGGCAAATATAAAAGTCAAATAATCAATTTGTTTTCAATAAAGTTGTAACAAAAGCAATTCCTTATTGTCATACTAAATTATGCTTTTAACCACACCATGTGAGCAATTCAAAGCTATTTTTCTGATTCAAGAAGATATGGTAGGCTAATGAAAGATTTTCAAGATATCTTTGGACTAATTTATCACATGAGTTTAAATACTGGTTATCATAATTAAATGATCTTTTTAGACACACATATTTATTAAATAATTCATATATATTCCGTATCTAAATGCTTGAATGAATCGCAAATTAAGAAATAATTGATTTAAAATGATAAAGACATCTTCTCGCGTTACTTAGGAAAAACAACCATGAATTCAGGTACAAGACAAGATCATTGTTATGTGCGTGTCCTGATAATTAGACATTCAACATATTATCGCAACAATCCAATTAATTACAAACGGGCCCGAGCCAAGCTAGTAACTAGCGATCATGCATGAAGGAGTCAGTCAATTCTTCAATCCTTTTCGCGTAGCTGGTAGAACATAACTAGCGGGCCAAATGAACCGAACAATTAAATGAACCAATTGTAAAAAAGTAAGATAGAACATAATTTTTTTTTTAAAAAATGAAATTTACAAAACGGTGTATTAGAAAAAAATTTATTTGAGAAAATATTCAAAATTATGTAAATTTTATGACTTTTGGTCGTCAACCATGTATAAAAATTAATTGACGTAATGAAAGGGTATGGGTCCATAGTAGCCAGCCGTGATGAAAGATTTGGCAAAAGTCTTGAATTATGATAATCTCAAACGTCATTAATTAAATAAAATAAAGTATATTGATGTTGGTACGTACGTACGTAGCAGGGAGGAGGTGTATTAATTCTACATACACACACAACACAATTCCTTCCTAAAATAAACAATTCCTAATATTTGACTTGTTGACTATTGAGCCAACCGCTTTAGAACAACTGTGTCTGTGTGTAAGATTTAGCATTTTGACTTTTATATATATATCCAATTCATTGAACCCAATTAAACTAACACTCATCACCCAAGAAAATTAAAAACGTGATTACTCCCCCGTCATTCAATTTTTTTAATCCGACAAATTAAATTTTTTTTGAACAGCAAAAGGAAACGAGCCAAGGAGCTTCGGCATTGCCATCACCCCAAAAAAACTCGAAATCCCGAAATTTATTAATGATTAAAAATTGAAAACCCCTAGCAAGGTGCTAGAGGCAACCGAGAACAAAAAACAGAAACTGACCGTATTACAAAAGGGAAAGAGGGTGTTAATTTTTATTTAAATAGATAACAGGGTGTTAAGTTTTATTTACTTATTATCTATAAAACCATTAAGATGTTATTTTCGATTAGATATAAAATTATGATACCATCTTAATTAATGATTTTACTAAAAAATAGATAAATATTTACGATTGATTAAAGGTTCAACCAAGATATATGATTACTATCTTAAAATCATATTTGAATATGTATTCTTATGACATATTTTAATATCCAAAATTATAAAAATAATTGTTCGGACTTATAATATACTTTTTAACGTCTATAGTTAATGGGATGGTGTGAAATACCTTTAGCCTTTAGGGGTGTATAATGAATGATACACAATCAATCAGACTAGACCCCGACGACTCTTAATCAAAATACGAGAATAGAAATATATTATACTAGTTTACTCATGTTTCACAATTGATTAAGTCTAACATCATAAATATATTAGTAATTATGTTTTTCAGTGATTGAAATTTTTTTATTGTACAAATTTAGTTACGCCTCATTTCCCCTCACGACTTTGCTTTTGGTAACTGGATAGAGACTTCTCACTGATATCACTCTTACCCACATACGTTTAACTGTAAACTTCTTATGACATCTATTATGTTATAATCCCAAAATATCGTGATGTCAAAAATTACTTATGCACCCAACATCTTTTCATTTTTTAGTCAATCTGAAAAATGATATTATAATTCGTTTTTATATATGATTGAAACTAACTAATATTAGTTTTTAGTTGACTAAATTCTACACAATCTATTTATGTTAATAATAAGAAAAAAGAAGAAAAGAAAAAGAAACTAATTCAAAGTTTGAACTGTAGATTCAAATTGATATGACATAACATGAATAGTGAAAAACATAAGATACATAAATATTCCGGACAAACATTACAAGGCAAATTAAATAACGATGCTAGAAAGCCTTGTTTACAGAACTTCAAGTGTTATTCTTGAAACTTGAATGAGGCTTGGATTTGAATGAAAGTCACCAAGTTAGGCCGGGCTTGTTTACACACACAAATATAGACGCACACATATTACGTGTAACAACTCCGAAAGGGTTGAGGTCTTATTTGGCCTAATATGACTCTATTTACATATTTTTACAGATAATGATTCAAAAGTTGCATGTTATAATTTTCTCTTATTTATAAAAATACGAAGCTTACATTTACAAGATTTGTGATCACACACACACACACACACACACACACACACACACACACACACACACACACACACACACACACACACACACATATATATATATATATATATATATATATATATATATGTATGTATATATATATGTATATATATATATATATAGGGATGGGATCCATTGTGAACAAGTTATTCGTTGTGCACGTTGTGAACAAATAAAAAAAATACATATAATCATTCATATATATCAACAAGTGTTTGTAATATGATTCAAAAGGTTCATAGAAGTGTCTATTTAAGATTCAGAACATTCAAAAGGTTCATAGTACGTAGTTTTTATAACAAGATGCACAAGATGCATAGGATGCAACAAGATTCATAAGATTCGACAAATACATAGGATTCAATAAGATCCAAAGGATCCAATAGTATTAATAGGTTAATAGAAGAGTCCAGTACTATTTTCAACAAGATTCATAAGATTCAGAAGCTATTTTATGGTTGTTCACAACGTGCACAACGAATAGAGTGTTCACAAAAGATCCTTAGTCTATATATATATATATATATATATATATATATATATATATATATATATATATATATATATATATATATATATATATATATATATATGTATATATATATATATATATATATATATATAGAGGGGGGTTCAATGGAAAACCAACATGCATCGGAAAACCTTGGAAAACCTCCATTCACCACCACAAATGCATCACAATTCCCGCGTGATGCACCGTCTTTCTGCATAATGCACCTGAAAATTTGTGAAAACCGCACTGCAACACCATAAATGCATCAAATTTCCCGCATGATGCATCAAAATCCCGCGTGATCCATTAAATTTCCCGCGTGATGCAGCAAAATCCCGCGTGATGCATCACTTTATTTACGATCATGCCACCGCGTTTTTCATGACATGCATCAAATCGGACGGTATGCGTAGGTTTCCACAGTTTTCCGGTGCATAGTGGTTTTCCATTGAACTCACCCCTATATATATATATATATATATATATATATATATATATATATATATATATATATATATATATATATATATATAAAGTAAATATTATAGTTTGTTATAATGTTCTAGGGCGGTAAATGTAATTTGAAATATATGTGAGAAAATGTTTTATTATAATTTTATATAGTAAACCTAATAAAATCACCAGGTTGACGTGTGTGTATGTATGTATATTCAATTATCTTAGAGAGGCTACACATTTAAGGGGTTATGTAGGATTGAAGTCGATGTTAAGTTGTTAACCACTCTTAAGGTGGTACGTTTTAAATTCAAGGTAGAATACACACACGATAATAAACAATAACGGACACATAAATTAACTTATTAAACAAAATTGAAATTTACAAATTAATTATGGTTTTTTTAATTATTTTGGATATTTGTTTACTTATAATTCTTTATCAAAGACTATAGTAATTAGGAAGGATGATGAATTGAAGAGGACCAAACCTACTAATTAACGTCTTCATATATGTCACCATCATATATAGCTCATAAGTCTAAGGAACAGAATTAAGGGATGGTATGGTTTGGGATTATTTTTAATATAATAATTATTAAATGAGGTAGTTATTAGTACGTTATATATATAATTATAAAAATATAAACATTCTTTCTCATAAGTCTAAGGAACAGAATTAAGGGATGGTATGGTTTGGGATTATTTTTAATATAATAATTATTAAATGAGGTAGTTATTAGAACGTTATATATATAATTATAAAAATATAAACATTCTTTCTCATAAGTCTAAGGAACAGAATTAAGGGATGGTATGGTTTGGGATTATTTTTAATATAATAATTATTAAATGAGGTAGTTATTAGTACGTTATATATATAATTATAAAAATATAAACATTCTTTCTCATAAGTCTAAGGAACAGAATTAAGGGATGGTATGGTTTGGGATTATTTTTAATATAATAATTATTAAATGAGGTAGTTATTAGTACGTTATATATATAATTATAAAAATATAAACATTCTTTCTCATAAGTCTAAGGAACAGAATTAAGGGATGGTATGGTTTGGGATTATTTTTAATATAATAATTATTAAATGAGGTAGTTATTAGTACGTTATATATATAATTATAAAAATATAAACATTCTTTCTCGTGGCCATGCCCATTCATCCTTCATTATTTCCTTCCAAGGAATTCTACCTTTTGACCCACTCCACTCCACAACCTAAAGTCTCCTTATATACATCCATAAATGAAATTATTTATATATATATATATTTGGTTTATATAACATAAAAAACTTTATTTCTACGGTTGTATATTTATTAATTATACTAAAAAATCCCCAAAATAAACCATAAAAACAATATTCTAAACAAAAGTGACAAACAACCTTTTGATCTAATCACATATATATATATATATATATATATATATATATATATATATATGTATGTATGTATGTATGTATGTATATATATATATATAGAGGGAGGTTCAATGGAAAACCATCATGCACCTGAAAACTTGTGAAAACCGCACTGCACCACCACAAATGCATCAAATTCCGCGCGTGATGCATCAAAATCCCACGTGATGCATCAAATTCCGCGCGTGATGCATCAAAATCTCACGTGATGCATCATCTTATTTACGATCATGCCACCGCTTTTTTCCATGAAATGCACCAAATCGGACGGTATGCGTAGGTTTCCATAGTTTTCACGTGCATAGTGGTTTTCCATTGAACACACCCCTATATATATATATATATATATATATATATATATATATATATATATATATATATATATATATATATATATATATATATATATATATATATATATATATATATATATATATATATATATATATATATATATATATATATATATATATATATATATATATATATATATATATATATATATATATATATATATATATATATATATATATATATATATATATATATATATATATATATCTATATATATATATATATATATATATATATATATATATATATATATATATATATATATATATATATATATATATATATATATATATATATATATATATATATATATAGGGGTGGGTTCAATGGAGAACCTCTATGCATCGAAGAACCTTGAAGAACCACAATGCATCGCTAAAAAATCGTAATGCATCACGTAGAAATCGATGCATCACGCAGGAATTTGATGCATCACGTGAAAATAATGATGCATCACGTGGGGATTGTGATGCATTTGTGGTGGTGCATGGAGGTTCCACAATGTATCACTAGAAAATCGTAATGCATTACGTAGAAATCGATGTATCATGCAGGTAATTGATGCATCACGTGGAAATAATGATGCATCACGGGGAGATTGTGATGCATTTGTGGTGGTGCATAGAGGTTCTTCAAGTTCTTCGATGCATGGAGGTTCTCCATTGAACCCACCTCTATATATATATATATATATAATGCAAATACAAAAATAATCAAAATTTGCACGGACATAATGTTTGTCAGTCTTCAATATATATATGTTGAAGCTAGTTTATAATTGCTCTATATTAAGATTACATATAGAATCCCTATCCAGATGCACTACCATAGTTCATGACAATAGTCTCCAATAAACATACAAAAAACTTAATTATTTGCTTGTTACTCGTTTTTATAAAACAACTTATCCATCTATTTAAATTTAAAACTAACTATATATTTCTTTTACTATTAGGATATATATATATATATATGTTTTGCAAATATATTCTTTATATGCGTGTGAATCTTAAGGACAGACTCAATTACAAGGGTTAGGGGTCAAGCGACCCCGATAAAACTTTGATACGTGTGTTATATCTATTGTTAAAAACATTTCAAGCCCACTTTTATATGGAACCAGACCTTTATTCTTCAAGAAAAACAAACCATATTTAGAAAGAATTATTAATAACATGCACTTAATATTTGAGCACATTTATATATCCTATTTATAGTTATATGATAATTTTTAAACCTATCTCTATAAAATTTATTTCTGAAACGGTTACTGGTGAATCCTAAAGTCTCCATTTTGCTTCATCAAGTTCACACCATAATTTGGCCTATATAAATCCAAATCTTCATACATTTCTTTGTATACCTATCACAAAACTCAAGCATCATGTCTAAAACCATCACCCTTTTTCTAGTAGTCGCCCTTCTCTTCTCCACGCTATCCTTTGCTACTCGCCCGATGTCCACTCAATCTGAGACCACTACCACCACCACTACCTTTGTCACAAAATCTGAAAACAAGGTAAGCCAAAAATTAACTCAAATTAATTAATTATTTCCCTTTGTTTTAAATTGATTCACTAAAGTTTATGTTATTGTAGGATGATGTTGAAGAGAGTTGCCAAGGAGTTGGAAGAGAAGAGTGCATGATGAGGAGGACACTTGTTGCTCACCTTGACTACATATATACCCAAGAGAAAAACCCTTGAATCATCGATCAAGTGTTCGTGTAACCGTTCATATGCTGTTTGTTTCGTGAATCATGCTTAATTTATTACTAGAAACTTATCAATTCAAACAATGGAAAGATAATATAGTAAAGATAGTTGATATCAGATTCATGTTTGAAATCGTTCACAAAACATTCCTGATGATATATTTTGTGTAAAATAAGTTCTATTTTATATTTGCTAAATATTCAACGAATTATAGATCCTAACATACGTAGCATAAAAATTAAGAGGTAGCGTAAAGTTAAAGTAACCAAATTAAGGATTAGAACGGATCATGATTTAAAATAGATCGTCACAATTGCATGGAAAATATATTGGACGATTGAAATAGAAAAATATTACTAACATGGTTTATAATATAGTTTTCATATTTTCATCGATAGTTAGCAATTCTAAACATAAATAAAATGAAGGTTTGAGCCATTTTATTAAAGTTGGTTGCTTAGAAAATAAAGGTTATAGTTTACTATCAATTTTTTGTAACATGTCTTATCATAAATCATAAATACTTACAAAATCGCAGGATACATAAACTATAAAGGATAAATGCCTCCATAGATGGTTATGAATTCAAACATTATAAGCAACTTTGACATAATTTCAATCTTAAAAAGTACGTAACACATTTATGAATTGAAATTAAAAGCAAATTCAATAAATTTTGTAGTGCGATTGGGTCCAACATCAAGTTGGATGAAAGAAGTTTGTGTTCAGACATTTTTCACATTAGAAAAGATCAAACACAATAATAATAATATGAATCGTATAACTTAAAGATAAAAAACATGCAAATAAAATATAAACGTTGAAAATCATCAAGGCCAATAGAACACTAAATCAAAATAATATTTGGTTTCGTATGTTCTTTTCATTTGTCTTATTGTTTTCGTCTATATATTTATGCTTTACCCTTAACTCCTAAATTGTTTTTTCTCTTCTTACCAAGTTTAACACTTTAAGATTGCGTTTGATACGAAAAAATGATGATAATAGAATTACCTTAGGTTTCAAACTTTGTTGACAGAAGACTGTAACATGTTAATTAAAATTTGACACATAGAATGAAGAAAAAACAATAACTCTCAATTCTCTTTATCTTGTTTTAATTCCCTCCATATTGAAAAGAAAACTAAAGAAATGATGCTTACACTAAAAACTAATTCTCCATCATTTACTTGTAAATTGATGGTGATATCCTATGAAAGAATAAGCTTGAAAATCAATTTAATTTCATTCTCCGTACCAAACGCACCCTTAGGGATGAAACGTGCAAGGAGTTGTACATATTCAATTTAATTCATCCTTGAGAATTGAGAGTTTAAATTACTCACTCATAGGTCATAAATCGTAATAGGGCAAATAGGCCATTGTTTGTAGTAGAGATGCACAAAGACCGGATTTTAACCGAACCGGATCGGATTTTAACCGGTCCGGTTTTTTTGTCCCAGAAAAAAACCGGTTTTTTTTAAAACCGGTCCGGATCGTAACCGGTTTTCGGCCCAGATTTTTGTAACCTATATAACCGGTTCCGGTTATAAAAAAAACCGGATTTTTCAAAAACCGGTTTTAAAAAAACCGATTTTTTATATAATTTCCAGATTTTTTTTTTTTTTGCTTTTTTGGGCTTTCTTTTTTATTGGGCCTTTCTTTTTGTTTGAACTTCTTTTCTTTTGGGTTTCTTTTTTCTTTTGGGGTTTTGGGCTTTTGGGTTTTACAAAAGAAAGGTTATAACATCTTTTTTTATAATTTATAATTACAATTTTCAAATATATAATTATAAAATAAGTTAAACACATATATTTTACTCCAATCATTTATATTTTTATATTCTATATGATTATAAATACATAAAATATACTTCAAAGGCTGCTCGAAAATCGGTTTTTTTCCCCGGTTAAAAACCGGTTTTTTAACCGGTTATAAAAAAACCGGTTAATTATCCGGTAAAAAAACCGGTGCCCCAAATATCTTAAAAACCGGTTGAAAAACCGGATTGGATAAAAACCGGACCGGTTTTTTTTGTAACCGGTTTTGCCATAACCGGTTTCGGATCGGTTTCGGATCGAAATCGGATAACCGGATTTTTTGTGCACCTCTAGTTTGTAGTAATTCACAAATGGGCCTTTAACAAGCTCAATTGGACTTCAAATAAATGGTCCAAGATCCATTGCTGACTGAATTTTTCAGTTTCGGACTTTGATAACCTAACGCAAACAATAGTTACAATACCCAAATCAATTTCTCACCACCAAAATCTCGAAAAAATAATCACGGAAGGAGGGATTTTGTGTTGATCAAATAACATGTTCAATCGGAGGAGGTTCCTCTCGCTTCCCATGGTTATTGGAGCTGTCGTGTAAGTTCTTCTCCCGATCATCTTGATCTACACCTTGCCTTGATGTTTATATTGCATATAGTCCCTCAAATTGACCTTCAAAATGCTTAATCGATTTCCCTTCTTCACTTCTGTTTATTTTCCGCAAAGATAACTGAAATTGATGATTAAGCATACGCATGTTACACTAATAATATAATCTACGTTGATAAGTGCATCTGTGGGAGAATTAGCAATTGAGGTGTTAATGAAATCGATTTCTTTCGTTTGTCTATGGAGCTTTCTCTATCCCCAGAAATTGGATGTTTAACTATTGGTCGCTACTCGCTAATTGTTTGTGCTAGGTTTCTATTCGATTGCATTTGTTGATTTGGATTCTCTCTTTGAATGTAAAACATTAATGCCTGTGAAAAGATGAGACTGAGTTGAGCTTTAGCTCGCATTGTGCATCTACTAATAGGATCTTTCAGTTTGAGATACGCTTGCATTAGCCTAGGGTTACTGCATTTTTTTATTCTTAACTGCATATATAAGTGGAAAGAAGGAAGTTCATTGAATATCGAAAAATTAATAGCAAAGAGTGACCAGTCCAGTTGTTGTTCCTATTTGATGGATATACTTCTTCGGTACAACCTTTGTCGTGATCTTCAAGTTTGAAAGAATATTAAACATTACTATTATGGTTCATTTCAAAATCAAATGCTTTGGCAACAGTGAAAGAGAAACCCTTCTCCATTGTCTTGAAATTATTGCCCCATTCCTTCATGGAACGTGAAGGGAAAAGCATTGATTATTCTTTCACTCCGTGACGTTCTTTGTTTTTCAATCGTAACTATTCCTGATGCCGCCACTACCCATCTTTCCAAAGCATTGGGATTTTGTTGCCCATTGTTGTGACATCCTGCCTTGACACTAAGATGATGACGTCCCTACAAGTCCTCAATTGTCGGCTACTTATAACTTGTACAATGGCTTTTACTTGTTTTTGAGCTTATTTAACTTGTTTTTGAGCATATTGGTTGGCTCAAATATACAGTTTTGGGCTTGGGCCATAAAAAAATGCCATCAAAACAGGTTCATTGGGATGTAATGAGTTGAACTCTTGTATCTCCTAGGGATACTATTTCATGCAACTGTTTGACCTTCTGTACAGTCCTGATGAAGACGTCTCGAGTCACGAATAGAAGTTGGTGGATGTTGCATCCCGTTATAAATTGATAGTAAGTTAGAATGTAAGCTCCATATGTTGGGGCAAGTATCACCTCACTGTTATCAAGCTGACTTTAAAGTTAATATGTTGCTTTGGGTGCTGCTGTTGTAAGTACCATAGTTTATAAGGGAAACCTAGAGACGGCAAAATGGATGGTCGGAATGGTAGGGCAACACATCAAACTGGTTTGGGTTAAAAAAATAAAATTAGTGCTAGGCAAAGCGGTTCAGGTTTGGTTGACCTGCAAACATGTTTGTTGTTAATGAATCAACTTAAGAGGTTTTATGTATTTATATGAATTGATAAAGAAACCTGATCATCACCTATGTAATGTTATTCAACATCTTGAACTGATAATTTCCGAAAGGGAAGTGATTTGTACACAACAAAAATTTACCATACACAACAATTTCATATAAAAAGACTATTTTATCCTTCCTTTAGAATGTAAAGTGTAATGATGATAAAAGTGTTAGTAAGGGTAAGATAGTCACTTTATATGAAATTGTTGTGTATGTTAAAACCTCGTTGTGTACAAATCACTTCCCTTTTTAAAACCAGGAGGGAAAAAAAAAAAAGAAGCCAAAGAAGGGTAAGATAGTCACTTTATATATCATCATTTACAGTTCTGTATATGTATAGTGTGACAAGTTGTGTTGTCTGTTTTAGTATCGGCATTGTTTCCGGGAAAGCTATCTTTGGACCTCCAGTGGACGAGTACTGGAAGAAAAAGCTCGAGGAAGAAGCAGCTGCAAAAGAGACCGACACAAGCTCATCTTAATGGATTTTTTAATTGACCACACCAAGTTCACAAGACCATAAGCCGACTTCAACAACTTACGTATCAAAGAATTAAATTTCAACAAATGTGTGGTGCACTTCAACCGGCGTATTCATGTACATGGAAGTGCCTTTGGCTCATATGTAATGCAGCCCACCCACATGTTGAAAGCTGATATGTAATGCATTAAGAACTTCTTGTAATCACTTGTGTCGAAAGAATCAAATTGAAATGAATCAACAATTTGGCTTCATCTTTTGACATTGTGTATCGGCGAATTTGTAATTTCTGAAACCTAATTGAACGCCATTGGATCTATTAGAAATTAATATTCTTGATCTTTAGTTGGCTTTCGTTGGAAGTGCAAATTGTTGATCTAGTCCGGTTGAACTATTACCATTAGGTTGTGTTTGGTACGAAGAAATAAAGAGAATGAAATTGCCTTACTTTTTAAGCTTTGTTGACAAAAATAAAGACTTGACACATAATATGAAGAAAATTTAATACAATCTCAATTCTTTTTCTCTTGTTTTGATTCTCTTCATATTGTGGAGAAAACTAAAGAAATGATATTTACACTAAAAGGCAATTCTTTATCATTCACTTGAGAATTGACGGTGATATATTATGAAAGAATATACTTAAAATTCAATTCAATTAAGGTTTGGAAGCTATAACAAACATACAACAGGTTTATAAAAGAAATAGGTGACCTCAGTTATGTTTCATCCTTTTCAACTTCTTTCTATTACTGTTTCTTAATTCATCATCAACACTACTTTTTGTGACACCCTCCAAACTTTGCAAGGGGCGATACTTGGCCTTTGATAACCGTTCCTTCACCGCTTCAAGCCTTCTGTTCTCGTCTTTTCGAGCCTTTAAAAACCCAGAAATCTGTTGCTTACAAAGCTTAATCTCCATCTCTACCGCATTGATTCTGGAGTCTACTGGTACATTACAGTGCTCAACGATCTGCTTTTGCCTACTGCGAACAACCTCCGGCTGCCAAACCTTCAATGCCGTTGAAGCTTCCCTCACTTTTTGTAAGTTCTTTAATTCCATGATTGCAGCTTTGATTTTCTCGTTCTCCTTGACCAACTGAGCCTCTATCTCATGTAGCTTTCTTGTGTGTTCATGAATCTCAGACTCTATTCTTAGCACAACCCTTCGTTCCGCCAAAAGCTTCTTCACTTTATCCTTCTCGAATCTAATCTGGTAGAGTGATTTGGGAGACCGGAGGTCGGCAGAAGATGAAGGTTTCGCAGGGAAGTCAAAGGATAGTAACTTTGACCACGCAGGGTCTTCGTTGGATAGACGATTAAGGCGTCTACAAGTCATGGAAAGACAACAGAGGTCTTTGTACCTCAAACATGAAGTTTCGACTCCCAGCTCCAATATAAACCTCCACAATTCATCTGGTAAAGACATCTCTAAACCCTCTAGACTATAAAAATGTTAAAAGACAAGCACATGAAGATGATAAATCACCAAAAAGTTCAAAAATAATCTCAAAACTTGTATAGAACCATTCAAGTTATACCAGTCAGTAATCATCATAATCATATTCCTAACAAATTCCCCAAAAAAACAAAAGAAAAAACCATACCCAGAGAGTAAAAAAAAAACCCTAAACCCAAACCATTTTATCTAGCATCAACCTGATCAAAGATTCAAAGCCCTTGAAACAAGGACAAGAAATTCCAAGTTTAAGAATTCAGCAATTACTTTCATCGATTCTTAATTTCGTCAGAATCACTTAATGGATCACCTTGATGCAGAAATTTAAGCTAAAGACCTAGAAATTTCATCAAATTCTCTTATCTTGTAGAGTTGTAGACCACAAAACAAAATTTTTAAGAACCCTATAAGCACCAGAATTTAAAGACCTAAAAATGTAACATGAATTACAACATTTCTTTCCAAATCAATATGACACACAATTCTAAGAATTTACACAAATTTAGGTTTTTTTAAATTAAACATTAAACCATTTGGATTTTCTTTGTAGTGTTGGATTTAGGGTATCCAGTTACAAGAAAAATAATTATGAATCTATATGTTTGTGGGTTTTACGAACCTGTCGAGAAAGAAAGCGATTGCAGATGTTTGCGTCGACCGACTCGTCTTTGTGCAATTGTGCTCGAACTCCCAAAGTTACAGATAATCCGATTAGTTCAACGATGTGTAAGTTTCGAAATTTTCGTATTAGCCCCTACACTTTGCCACGATTTTCAGTTTTGTAGCTTTTCGTGTTGTACAAAATTTTAACTCCTTCCATGGGTTGTCGTTGATCTATTTTATTTGATTGGATTTTTGTTTTACGATATTCAATTTCTATTTCACATCATTTATGAAATATGGAATATTTTTTTTGGTTGATGTAATTTATCATCATTTATGAAATACTCCGCAAACATTTTGCAGAGAAAAATTGTCATATACATTGTTTACATATTCTATGGTTTTGCCTAAATCATAACAACAAAGCACAAATTTTTTGTAGTTTTATAAGAATAATATTTTAAAGTTCAATCACTTTAATAATCATGGATAATTTTATTAACGGATAGATTACGAGTGCATCATAATGTTTTTTTCACTTTATGTTTCTTTATATACTTTCTTATATTCATATTGCAAGTTTGCTACAAAATATTCAATTTTTAGAACAGTAGGAAGCTTGCTTAGTAAATACATCATTTTTGTTGACTATATTTCAGTGAAAAAATAAAATATCATCAATCATCAATAGTCTTAACATAAAATATCTTGTATAAATGAAACTGTTAATATTCATCATGTATTCACAGTTCAATCAATTTGGTTTCTTAATGTTAGTTTTTACCATTTTAAATTTACGTTATTCTTTATTATTCAAAATTGTGAACTGCTGACCTATTATTCAGGTTTAAAATGATGTCACATTTTTAGTTTTGTGATGAGAAAAACGTCGTGTTTTTATTATTTTATCAATTTGGTCCCTAATTTTTGTTCATTAGAATTAAAATGTCATGATTTAAAGTTTGATATAGTAGATTGTTTAAGCATGTAAATTCTATAATGTATTCGATACAAAAAAATCATCATAGTAACCAAACAAATAAAAAAACTATAATGTGAAGTTATTCTTTTAACCTAAACAACATGTTACCGGTAATAAATTTCACAGTTTTAATAATAAAAAATAAGACAATTACTAAATTGACAAAAAAAACATTAAGAGAATAAAACTTTAAAAAGATAGTATTTTTGTCGATATAAACTATAAACCCAAGAAAAGAAATCTTAACTATAGTTAAATCTTCTTTAAGCGCGTGTACATGACAATAAATATTAAAAAAATCTTTTATCTTTAAGATTTTAAGCTTGAAATTCAATCGAACAATAAGTCAATATCCAAATTGAAAAGTGGAAACACTAAACCAATTCTTGAATTCAATTGTTTTGAATGAAAACATTTTTTTTGTTTTTCATTCTAATGAATTGTTGGATAACATAAAATTTTCTATTTAACCCTTGGGGCTTGGGATGCAAGCCCAAATTCAAATCTAACATCAATAAATCTATTCTTAAACAAATTAAATGGATAAATCTTCCCTGGATTATAGGTCTCCAAAACCCAGAATGAAATTTCACACAAAAGCACTTTCAGTGTGTGAGATTGCTTCAAGAGTTCAAGAACCATAAACTTATTTCCCCAAAACCACCATTGTCTTTTTCAAGATAAGTAGGGTTATAAAACCTTAATCCAAAATTCAGTACCAATCAATTCACAACAAATAAACACAATAAAATATTTCACACACAACACATTCACTATGTGAAAACTATAAAGCAAACCTGGAAATGAAATTAAAGCAATAGGTTGATAGAAACCGAGAATAAAATCCCAACTTGCTTTTTCTTTTCAGAAACTACATTTTTGAGCCTTTGAGATTGGAAATATGATAAAGTTAATCTAAGATAGTGTTTGGTTCGCAAATGAAATTTAAAGAAATTGAGATTGAAAATTTTATTCATTGACCATCAAAGTCATTCCTAGCAAATCATACATGAATTGAATTCGAACCAATATTCCAACATACTAATAACTCAAATTTCAATTTCAATTCCTTTTAATTAGATTTTGTGAACCGGACACCCCCTAAAAATTAAGATGATGATTCTTATGCAACTACCAATCAATTTTCTTAGGTGACGTTTGATTGCATGATTTTAAAATGATGAATTCTAAAATGATTGGATTTTAAAATAATTAGGGAGGTGAGTGCATTATAAAACGAGGAGAAGTGGAGAATGTGAAATGCTAAATGAAGCTAAATTCTTTCCTTTTAGTTTTTATTCAAACATGGCATAAGAGAATTTCTAAATCCAAATTCTAAATGAGTTGTTAAAATCCTACAAACCAAACGGCACCTTAGGTGTTGGTTCACGAAATGGAATTCGAAAGAAATGAAATTTAAATATGAGTTGTTAGTGAAATTAATGTTGAGGTAAAAGATAGCTTTAGTATAGGCTAAAGATGTATGTTGGAATCTAAGTCATGCATGAGTTGAAATCTAATTCATGTTTGAATAGCAAAAAATATTAAATTCCTATAAACAACGAATTTGATGTCAAATAAATACATTTTAACTCTTCATCTTTGGTTCTATACAAGCTAAATTTAAATTTCATTTCATTCAAATTCCATTTCGCGAACCAAACGTCAACCTAGAAACTTAGAACCTTGATTGTGAAACATAAAACATTAAGCATCTTATTGTGGAAGAACATAAGCATCATATCCAGATTTATGTACAAGTGTAGCAATTCCATAATTTAGATTTTGCAGAAACTGTAATAAGATATTCACAAAACCAACTTACACAAATATGAATGGAAAATACTATAAAATCATGCCACATCAATGTCATCAATATCAAGCCAATCATTAGCTTCCTTCATCTCCGAGTTACGGGCACTTACCTGTCCAGCTCCAGCATGGTCAACAGTTGAAGAGTCACTCTCCTTGGCTGAATCAGCCGAGCTTCTGCCTAGCTGAACCCAATCTCGTGAGTCTTTCGTTGATGAATCAGAGCCATATGCTGATTTCTTGTAATTTGTTGGGGCATCTCCATCGTCCTCTTCAAGATCACTGAACGATACGTCCTCGTCGTTCTCAATGGGAATCGTGGTTGTACCAGTGACGTGTTCTGAGGTATCTTCCTTCAACCAATCATCTGCATCTTCGTCATCATTAGCTTCAACCATGTTAGAGGTCTGATTGTTGGCTTTGGTCTCGTTTCGTGGTTCCTCTTGAATGACAGACTTGTCTACGATTTGAACTTCTTCACTTGGGACGGGATGTTTTTCAGTCTCTGCATCAGCAGGAGTGCTTGACTGAGATCTAGATTTTTCAAATGGTGCAGACTCTGATTGAGCACCAGATGGCACAGGAAGATGCTCTTCTTGAGAAGAAACAGGTTTATGTTCAGAATGCGAAAAACTGTTTCCAGACCCTTCTTCTGCCTTTGTCTGTGAGTTTGAACGTTCCTTCAACTCGTGTCTCAATGAGGCTCTGGCTTTTACAATCTGCGAAAGTAGTTAAATTGTAGCTCATGGTGCAAGAGAAAGTTTATACAGTATCAATTATATAAATATCTTGATCGACTAAGTACGACCTAGACACATCCTTCTTTTAGTCTCTTTAATACAACCGATCCCTTCTATCTTAAGTTAACTTAACCCTGACAAAAAAAATGATGAAAGTTTTGACGAACTGCAAACTTTTACTTTTCTACTCCCTTTGCATCATATAAAAAAAGTTCAACGTTTTGCAACAAGTATCCAACAAATACATGGTTAGAAACAAAGTATGATTGTCAATATAGTATCAAATCATAAATAAGATGGAATACGAATCGACTGATTTTGCTGCAATTGTACAAACCACATGCTAAAATGCATGTGAAGAGGAAAGAAGACGATCAAAAACTATGCTTTTATGCACTACAGTTGTAGTGGATGACCCACTACACATGTAGTGGATGACCACTTCCATCTTTTCATGCAAAAAATCACCAACAACAAAAGAAAGATTTCATGAGAACTCAAGCAGCCACCAGACCCCATTGTTTCTAACCAATGGAGGCCTACTTGTTTATACAGATTTCTGAATGATATCAAGACCTACTTCTCAACCAATGAATACCTCTTGGAAAGTTCTCAGAGAAGAGGCTCCCCAAACACAAATCCCTGTGGATCTTTCGGATGCCCTCACGCCCTCACATGACATGTCTGATGAAATCTATATATATCTGTGTGTGTGTGTGTGTGTGGTTGATTGTTTTAAGAAGCACAGAAAACAGCAAACCACAGAGAACAGTGAGTCTAGAGCTATAGTCATTTCAAATCAATATGAATCTCTCATGGCAGAAGCCAGTTGATACCCAGCATGTAAGCTTTAGCGTAAAAAGCATACACCTTAAACTTTGAAGAAGTGTTGAAAAGCCAATATAAATAAAGAGAAATTACTCAAATGAGAAACGGTGTCAGCCATATCATGCTTCAAATTATAGGCAATAGCAACCACTGTTGCAGTTCAACTAGAGTACATGCCTGCCATGCCATATGAAGCATGAGATGTGGATGGCATTGATTAAGATCCACTGAATCAAAATGTGCAAATGCTTTACATTACCAACTTCTTGGAGATCCTAAAAAGCGCGCCTCAGGCTCATTGAGGCTCAAAGCCTTGCGCAACACAAGCCGTTGTGAGCGCCTCCTTGTCGTTTCATTAAAATTGGCCCAAAAAAGAAAAAAAATGAATCCCTCCTTGATTAATTGTTAGAGTAATTCAAATTTGTACGAAGATTTTGTGTATATTTTCAATATTTTGGTATTTTACATTTTCAGTTGTTAAATTAGTACTAATGTGTTATTATAACGAATTATGATGCCAAAACAAGTGCGCCTCGCGTACGTGATGTGCGCGCCTCACATCGCGCCTCACGCCTCGGGCTCCAGATGCCTTTTCGCAACGGTGCGCCTCACGCCTTTTAAAACCAAGTGGAGATGGTGGATAAACACATGCAACTAAAAATACCCAAGAGTAAAATAAACCTTTATAACAGACATGCTATGACAAATATGTGGCATAAATCTTACGTTACTATGACTTTTATCATAATGGCTTCTTCATATAACAACATAATTTAGCAGTATAACAATAGAGAAAATGGCTCATAAGCAACAGATGCACACAAATGGCAACTATTAGATACACAGTTAGTCATTCACTAAAGCATGACTGTATCCTCCAAGCATACAAATCCCCCCACCCCCACCCCCCAACCCCAACCCACATACACATGGTTGTGACTCTTAAATTCTCGTATCAACGTTAATTTGGGAAAGTTTAGTACTAAAAATTTTGTGGATTAATTAAGCATTATTTGGATCCAAGGCTTGGAATGGAGTGTCCCAAAATTATTGAAATTCGGGAAAAAACTACTAAAAGAAAACAATAATATGCCAAAGTCAATATTGCTTCCTAAAAATCTTACCTCAGGTGTCGAAAGAAGTTCAGCGGCATCAGGTTCAAGTCTTGGATGCAAAAGAACAAAATAGATCTTCCAGAAAGAATTTTCACTCATATAACCAGGGCAGAGTTCAATCCTAAGAGCAGCCAATCTCGGTGCCAAACTTTCAACAGTCAAAGCGTGCTCTTGTTGTGCATCAGACAACTCAAAATCTAGAATAAAAGGAAAAGCAAGCATTCAAGTAGTTAGCAAGTAAGAAATATGAAATCTCATAGATGACAGAAACAAAAATGTTCACTGCTAATTGCAATTGATAGATTCCTCATTCCCTAAAGAGCAAAGCACTTAAAACTCATCCCCTATTTCACTTTCATCCCATGATTAGAGTCCTTTCAATATTTTAATAACATAACGACAGTGCTTCTTAAATACAGAGACATTATTTAAAGTCTAATTCCAAACTATTTCTAATATACCTCTTTAATAAACAGTTAACTTAATCCAAGAACATTTACCAACAATGTACTAGTTTTTAAGTAAATCTTTTCACATGTAATGGTCAAACCTAAACTGTACAGCGTCATTGTATTTTTTCATTGCAGTTCAACAATGCAAAAGAAAGCTAAAGTAATATCTACCTAATGCTTTTAAAACAAGCAATTAAAGTTCAACCAGGTAATGCATGATTCAAGAACATAAAAATAAAATTAAAAAAAAAACAGATAATACACTATCATCATTAGTAATAAAGTTTAAACATATGTCTACCTTCATCGTCGTAATCATCCTCTGGTAGAGGAAAATCCAACCAAGTCTCAGGATGCATCGTAATATCCCTCACAAAAGCCACAACTTCATCAGTAACACCAATTGCCTGAGCATCCTTAGACAAAACATAATCGTCACCCTCTGGTGACAGTTGAAGAAAATTCGAAGCCAATTTCGTAATCTCCGATACATCTATATTAGTAGACAGCTTAGAGATTCCACTACGGAACCTTCCTCCGATTTCAGCGAAGTCTTTGCGAAATCCAGAGATTGCCTCCGGAGGAGCATCTTCCTGGTCGGATGGATCCAATTGCTTGTTAGAGTGTTCAGCGGGAGGCGGAGGTGCGAGAAACGAAGCGACACCCCAGAATTGACGAGTTAGGGTTTTTGTGATCTCTGATAAGTCTTCCTTGACGCCTCGTCCTGGAGTTAAAGGTGAATCGTCTTCTTCATCTTGTTCAGCTTTCTGGTCTGTGGATAGATCTTCATCTGTGTTGTTGTTCAGACGATCTTGTTCAGCATCCTCATCATCATCGATGTCGAGTTGGAGGGTATTAGCGATAGATCGAGCTAACCATGACATTGTTAAATCGAAACTTTCAGAAGATTAAGATCGCCGGCGGCGGTGATGACTCGGAAATAGTTCGATCGGAGGGGGGATAGGGCTCACGTTGTGTGGTACTTGTAAACAAAGCAGCTTGACCGTCACTCGGCGTCGTAAATAATTCGGACTTTCGGAGTCGGTGTTGTGATTTTTACCATATTTCTCATCATGTTTATATTATTAAAAAAAAAAAAAATTTAAGCATACAAAAAAAAAACGTATTTTTATAAATGTGTCGATATAATATGATAATACATGAATTTTTTTCCTTATATGATACATTAATTTTAGTTTTCATTTTGATATAATGCATTTCAATACAGAGTTCAGCTAAAAAAACGGGGCTCTACTTGTAGTAAAAACCATATTTTATAGAGTTCATTATAAAAAAAGCAAAATATTTTCAGGTTTTTTTGCGTTTTCGTCCCTCCATGTTATTTTTTTTTTCAAAAAAAAACTTTAAGTTATTTTTTTCCTTTGTGGTATACTGAAAATTAGACATTAGACCCTGGTTATAATTTGTGAACCGGGTTTTAAAAAACTGATAAACCGGGTTCTAATGTACAAAATTCACTAAACCAAAAAAAAAAAATTAAGTTGATGACTTTTATAGAAAAATAACATGGAGGGACGAAAACGCAAAAAAAAAACATGAAAACATGTTGGTTTCTTTTATAATAAACTCTATTTTATATAGATATTTATCACATTGAAATAGAATACTAAAATACATGTAACATATGGGTAAGAAAAAAGTTCATGTATCATATCGTTGTATTAAAAAACATATGTTGATATTGTGCAACCATAAATCAGAGGCGTATGGACGTGTTTAGCTAGTGGTGGCCCAGGCCACCAATCATTTTAGGCTCAATGCGTATAAAAATTCTAACGTGCATGAAATCAAAATGTCACATATTACGAATCAAAATAATTAAGCCGTAATCCAAAACTATAAGTCACAATCGAAAGATAAAAATTCAAGAACCAAAATCAAACATGTATGTTTGAAAATCGGGATTCCTAATCATTTATACAATATAGTTTAAATTAGGAACCATATCATTCAAATCATAAAAAAAAAATAATCGTTCATGCCATGAAATGGAGAGTATTGATAGATTAAAGTTACGGATTTAAAATGAAACCAAGCATAACCTATAATCTGAAAACTGAGAATATGAAAAGAACTCAGCAATGAAGGCAAGTAACTAGTAAGTGAAATCAAGAGTACAACACGAGGGCGACATAGGGTTTGAGTGATGAATACGAAGTCTCGGGGATTCTCCGGTCAACTCGGGGTCGAGTTACGGGTTTTCTCATCTGGAATGAATTTTTTTGCTAAGACTAATTACAAATAGTTAGAAATGATAAATTCCTTAATCCATAGAATTTGACAGAGTGTAAACAAGATGTCATACATTATTTTTTGAAATCTGAAGTTCAAACACACTATAAATAAATTTTAATTTATTCATATTTCATTTAGTGAGAATAAGCCTACAGATTTAATACTTTGCTCCATTAACAATAATATATGTATATAGTAAGAATTTTACCCAAAAAAAAAGGACCACAATGTCAACATCGAAATCAAATATTAGCCAAGTTACAAAATTGACTTGTTATCAGCCCAAATCTATTACTATATTATAAAGAGCCAATAACAGTTACCTTCTCCATTTACCGTTTTGTTGAAAATTCAGAACAAACCCAATTAAAAATTGACACCTGTGTCCTTCGTCCCCCACGTTCTCCTCTTCTTCCTTCTTGGCTTCTGCAATGGAATCGGCCCTTCGATTGTGTTCCAAACCTCAGACTGTCGATTGCGTCTTCCTCCTTTGGGCCAGGTACGTTACTGATTTTTTCTTCTCCAACTTATCGTTTTCTCTGTTTTCTTGATTTGATATGAAACAAAGATGTTTGATATGAATCAGTTGGCAATTAAGTCAAACAGATAAAATCGAGTTTCATTTAAGATGATTTCTTCTGCAATCGAAACAGTTTCCCATGCCGGCAGGAAGTGATTCGACTTTCAGCATCCTCGGCCCTTCGATTCTGTTCCAATCCTCAGACCGTCGATTGCGTCTTCCTCCTTTTGGTCAGGTACGTTACTGATTTTTTCTTCTCCAATTTATCCTTTTCTTTGTTTTCTTGATTTGATATGAAACAAAGATGTTTGATATGAATCAGTTGGCAATTAAGTCAAACAAATAAAATCGAGTTTCATTTAAGATGATTTCATAAATCTAATGATTTTCCAGATGTGTGATCTGCTCACCGAATAGATAATTATGAAAACATGAGCAACATACCTGATTTTGTTATGGAGGAGAGAGATGGGGGCATGTGTTAGGGTTAGGATCGCTGATCCTTGTTGCTCTATTCAACATCAAATCACTTCTGACTCTTCTAACCTTGTCCATCGATTCAATATCAATATCACTTCAGACCCTTCTAATATTCAAGAAAGTAGGGTTCCAATCCACACAGTTCCTTTTTGGCTTCCTCTGGGTCTGTGATGCTTTCACATCGTTTCCAACGGGATAAGGTTCAATTTCTCAATTTTATGTTCTAGCTTCATCCAATGTTACCTAGCCTGATTATGTTATCAACGAATCATGCGATGAAGAAACCAAGAAGCTTCAATTGACAATTCTCGATTTTACATGACCTATGTTCTGTCTCGTGTTTTCTTCTTGGTAAACGACTTGACATCCATCATAAGAAAGAATGGTAATCTCTCAACCCACACGGAATTAGAACAAGGAACAACTCCGTAAGTTTCTTCTAATTCGAATTCAGTGTCGTCATTTTTTCTTTGCGTTACAGAACCAATTTCATGTTTATCATTTCATTTGGGCACACTCCTTTATATCCAATTTTTCTTGGAGTTTAATTCAAACTCACACACACTTACAAAAATCAAACCAGATTGCAGAGTAAATTTCCAGGTCCGTTTATGTCATATATGTACAAGTAGTATATTCTGTGATTTTCTTTAAAAAAAGTATGATCATGTCGTCTTGACGACTTGGCCACCGGAGAGTTCACAGTTTCGTGGAACATTCTTGTTGTTAAAAAAAGTTGGTATTTTCATATTTATATTGTTGGGGACGTTACTTTATGGTCCAATTTTGTTTATTGCACGTCTTTATTATTATTTATGTATAGGGCTATGAGTTTGACAGATTTTGAGGTCGAAGTGAAGCTCATGTGGATTGTTCGATAGGGTACTTTATGGATGGATTTTTTGGGGTTTTTGCAGCTAAAGTTTTGTTTTGGTATTGTGCACTTGTCTTGAGAGCTGTTTGTGTATTAAACTTATAGTATACCATATAACAAATTGGGACGTTCATATTATTTGTAGAAAAATCAAAACCTTACCTTTCACAGAATGATAGTTCCAATAACATGGAAGCTTCATGTCAATATATATCATCTGATTATTTATCATTTGCTAAGATTTCAACGATTCAAACATGATATCTTGAAGTTTAATTAAGGTAAATGTCATTTGTCTTGCATAATACATGACTATTTTTTATTCGTGCTTCTTTGAAGAAAAAAAAGTAATGATATTTTAAATTTTATTTATATGTTAAATTACTATTGCTTTTAAGTTTCGTTGTAATGTAGTTTTAAGACTCTTTGAATCTTAAATGCAATCTAATATATAATGAATTAGTTGTACTTAAATTGGCAGGGAGCTAAAGGTATTTGCATCAAGAACATCAACAAAACTGGTCAAGCCAATGTCTTCATCTTCAATCATATGGGTTTCAAAAGGTATGTCCCCGTTTTACTAATTGTAATCACCTTTATCATAATTACTATGTTCATTTTCTATCCGATGGATTTTTTATTCAATCATGTTGTGCAGATTGAAGACTGTGCTGGATTTCGACATCTGGGTTTCAAGGTGTGTTTCTATATTGTTTTAGAATTTTCTGTTTCTGGTGAAAATTTTAAATTATTTGAGTGACTTTAAATTAATTGACTGACAACTTTGCAACCTGTCATACTACACTCTCTGTTCTACATCATCACTCATGTTAAAATACTGAAAAAAGAAAGCTTTTTGGTTTATATTTTATATATTTATACATAACTTGTCCAAAAGTGTGTGTTCTTACGAAATGTGATGTTTTTTTGGTTTTCAACAATCACAATGGTTTCTTTGAATCAAAAAATGTATATGCGTTCGATGGAAAAGTTAATGTTTGATGTAGATACATGAATGCTCATTAGTGGTTAACGGGTTCTTTCCATTATTAAGTGAAAAATGCATATTTTGAGATAATTAAATTTTGTGTGTGTATATTGGCAGGATATAGCAAAAGAGTTGTGCAACTTCAAAACCCAAGATTGGACAATTTACCTGATAAGTATTGTGAAGGCAATGCAAGATTACTTGTTGCTAAATTCATTCCACAAGAGACATCTGTGAAACACCTATTTCATTGTAAGTAATTAGAATACATTTATTCAATTAACTTACGTACTGAACGTCATTTCAAGTAAAAAATCTGATCTTCTTTGCATCTTGAATAATATGAAAGTCCATGTTGACTGTCTAATGTCAAGGTTGGCTCTTGGGATCAAGATTTAGATGTTTTCTCAACTAAGATATCCCATCAGAACTCCACAGTTGAATGTGTTGGAATGGAGCAATCCTAGGATCTGTAAGCCCTTGGGAAGTTTATGGGGAAGGCCTGGTCAGAATCCTAGAGCGGAGAATATTACGTCGTGGTAGGCGGGGAAATGGTATCGGAGTGGTTCCTCACTGATTAATTATTGACACACCGAGAGATTTAGGTGAGTTAAGTGAATTTAGGTGATGCCTCGCCGATTAATTATTGACACACTGAGAGATTTATGTGAGTTTTTTAAGGTGCATTATCTATGTAATATACTCTGAGAATTCATTTTAGCAAAATATTGTGCAAGTGTAACTTTGTAATTAGTCAAAACAAGCTAACCATAAATTTTTTGTCTAACTGCCTCTAACATTATGGAAAGTGATATCTGGATGTTGTGATCTGTGAGAAAGAGGGAACAAGAAAGAAATGCATTTACCAGGAAACCATCCATACAGGGGGGAAATGTGGTTGGCTGGTTGCAATATGTGGTCGGCAATATCATTCAACACCATTGTTCTTTGTTTGACAAATGTGTTAAATTGGCACACTTCAATGATTTCTTCTTATAACGTGTTGACTTTCTTCCATTTTCGGACAGATATGTGAATCTTTGACTTCAGGAGTTCAGGTCCATGTCATGTGATAGACATAACAAGGGACGTAGGATTGTTAGCCTTTATATTTGCACTAAATTCATGCATTTCAAAATATTTAGAGATTCAGACTACGGGTGACTACGTGTTACAGGCCATACGTGAGGGTGCCGATGCAATGGTGGCAGTTGGGGGTGATGGGACTCTTCATGAGGTACAACTTCTTCCAAATGATTTATTTTTCCAGCATATTAGATTTGAGAAGTACTTTATCACAAACCTCCGTGTACATTTGTATGATGCCTCTCCAAATAACACTAGACGACATATATCAACCCTTGTCATTCTTCGTGAAAGTCCATTGCTGTATTTGTCAATAATCTTTCATACTTAGTTTATTTTGATTAATGTTATCAACACATGATCGACATTTAGTTAAAATTGTCTCCGGATTGCAAGGTCGTTTATTTATATTTGTTTTTGGATTGCATCAGGTTCCTTACGTTGATGTTAATCGGTGTTGTATTATAATTTCATCTGTTTCTTCACTTCATTGATTGAAAGCTGACGCAATCACTTTCAGATTTGGTTTGCAACAAATTACTGCTAAGTGCTAACTATGGCCATCCTATCACTTTGTTTAATACACATTGGGTCTGAAACATGACTGATGCATCCACTAAATGCAGAATGCAATTTATATTTTTTATATAATCCAAACTACTTAAATTATTGTGTGGGTATATTTTGATAGCTGATTTAATCCTTGAGACGTATGTTTATATACGTTTTAAATTAGTTGAGGATGAGATTCGAGATTGCGAAGAACAGTATGTGCCTGTTGATGATGACGAAGGGACCTCTTTCGATGAGTCTGAAGGATAATCATTAGACGACAGTGTGGAGAGTCGACCCATCTATGCCAGGAAAAAGCTTGCATTCAAATTTGGAATTCTTTTCTCTTCAATTTATTTTTAATGAACATCGAGTATGATCATTGAGTATTTCATGCTATAAATTATAATATATATTTCGTAGTTTTTATTCACTATATGTTCAAATGTAACAATGTAGTAGAACATCTTATATATTGAAAACACCACCTGGGGAGTAACTTTAATGATAATGCACATTAGTGTATATTTTTTGATAGATCCATTTCCACCCTATCCTTGAATTCAAAATACAAGCAAGTTGTGTTCGATGCTTCGCCCATTAATTTTCCAGTCTTGTAATACAATTATATAAAAGAAGAACCAATTATAATAACTTAAAGCCCCTTAATATATCACTTACAAATTAACACATATTCTTCTACATTAATTTTTGTTTTATACCGCACCGTATCTATTTATCTAATCATGTAGATTCAACGAGTGCTTTATAAGTGTACTTAATGTGATGCACAATTGCACATTCTTGCTTGATGCTATTTTACCTCATTTCCATAGACAATATTCATTCTTATGGTAACCAATACATGTTAAATCATGCATTCTACGCATTAAATGCATGCTTAATGGATGCAACAATTGCTTTCAATAGTAAGATGAAACCGGTGCATTATACACTATCACATATCCTTTGAACCCACTTTTAAGATTTTAATCCAATGAAATGCATGCCTAATGATGTTGGTCCCATTCATTAAATGCATTAATTCCAACTCCTAAGTGAATCCACTGCTCCATGGATGCACGGTGGCTTTTAAGATTAAAATGAATCCAGCGCATTCTATGCATCCACGACTTTTAAAACGGTTTCAATAAATGAACCGATTCATTGTGTAAAGTCAAATGTAACATCACAAGTAAACAAACCCAAAACTTGTGATATATTTCTATCAAACCCAATGGATATATTGCACCCATTGCATTTATTGCAGCCTAAGTTAAAGTTTATTGAATTATTTCATAAATAGCCCTCGTAAAGGTAAAAAGAAGAAAGTACCCCTGAATTTAACCCCTAAATTAACGGCAGTTAGATTGAGGGACCAAACTATTACAACATTTCATTTTCAGGGACTATCTATGTACTTACTTTGGGCAGGGGACGATATCCATAAATTGTATGATACCACAGGGTCCATTTATGTAATTTACTCTTATAGATATAATATCAAATATACTACGTTAAACCACAACCCTTATGCAAAATAGTAGTAGTCAATGAAGTTAATTGTTTAAAAAAAACCAATCTTTCAGTCTCAGTTTCCATCTATTCATCTAACCAATCTCAATCGCTATCCTCCAATTCTATATCATCAATTCCAATTTCCCCGTCACTAACGATTTCAACTACATCATCGTCTATTTCATCGACTATGACCATTATGCTATATTTATTACTTTTTAAATTTAGAATTACAAGAGAGAATCGAATGACCATATAATTTTGTGGTGGGATGTTCATTGTTGCTTGTTTGTCAAAAATTGATACTCTCTTTCTCTTGAATTTGATTTCTGGCTATTTTATTTGCACATTCATTTCAATGTAACTTGTACACGACTTTTTGTCATACACAACATATGCTTTTAGAGTACTAAATTTTGTCTCGAGATTTAGTCGTTCTTAACAATTCCTTTTAATATCTAAAAAGGGGTTGGTGTCATCGACACAGTTTTGTAAATTGTCTCGAGTTTGTATTTGTATTTAAAACATATGCTTTTAGGAATAGCATACTGAATGTATTGAGTGTTTTTTTTATAATATTTCATGTTTTCTTATTTTTGTGATTTTATGTTTGCTAATATATTTATTACCGTGTTTTAACTTGTTGTTTGTATATTTAGACGTTTGACTATGAAATGTATAGATATTGTGTTTTTAACTTTTAACTCCACTAAAATGTGTTTGGTTTATATTTTAAGAACTCATACCCGTCGCCGCAACGCGCGGGTATCATAACTGGTTTATTATTATGCCTTTACTAGTTTAGTAGTTTACTGTATGTATATACATAATTTGGATTTTTTATTAAATTATACTTTCTTTGATGTGTTCTCTACATAATTGACTTTTGTGACCCGAAATTTATTGCTGGATCATATGTCTTAAATGTAATTATGCTTTTGGTTCCAAACTGGGGGTCCTGGCCCATTCTTTTATCCCACTCGGTTGCAGAAAACCAATCCAAGCAAATGTCTGTACCTTAATTGGGCTGAGTCAGTGTCCAGATATATATTGAACCCAGTTTCAACTTTTATATATCTAAAATCCTCGTCGTCAACTCATGATTTCCCAATCGGAAGTATGTATAAAATCCCTTGAAGTTTTATGAATTTAAGTTTTTATCCATGGAACAAAATAATTTTTAAAAGGTTGTAAGCAATTGAATACGTATTCTCTGACACTCTACATAGAATACATGATAATCTACATGAAATACGTTAATTTGTTAAAAGCTGTGTTTTTGTGTGTTTCCACATAGAAAACATTCACTAGTTTATTTGTTATAGTTGATAATCTACATGAATACGTGACATTGAAAAAAGAAATCTGAAAAAAATGAGAGAAAGTGTAGAAAGTAAGAAATAAAATGTATTTTATTAGAGGATGAAAAAATTAGTGATATCAAAAAATACATTTTCAATATATTTTCAACTAAAATATTAGTTTTTTAATAACTCTTTATTCTTTCGATCCAATGGTTTAGATTAGTTATTTACTCCTACCGAATATTTGAATTTTATGAAGATCCCCTCCACACACACACACAAAATGATGATGATAAAATTATTAGTGATAATTATTTTAGATAAAAACCTCTTTTGAAACTCTAAAATAATAAGTTTTGTTCTTCCTTCATCATATTATATGTTTCTTTTAAGGTTTTGTGACCTTTTATATAGACGCATCATCTGATTGTTTACTTTCTTAAATCGTGTGTAGATTTTCAATTAACATATATTATAATAACCAGTACAACAAAGAACTCTTTTGATCAGTAAAACACTGAGAAATGAAAACAAAGCTGACTAGAAACTCGAAATAAAATACGAAACTGACTAGGAAAGAAACTAAATCACGAACGCCAACCTAAGAAGCATCAAGTTGAACACCACAATAACAGCAACCAGGCTTATCAACATTATGAATTAACATGCATAGATGAACATAAAGAAACAATAGCAAAAAATATTTGTTCACTAACGTGATATTCACATTTTTTTTCAAAATCATATTACTCGGTTCAAACAATTTATGAACTGAAAATGTCATTTATGATGAGATAAACAACGGTTTTGCTTATACAAAGCAGAAGGTTCAAAAAGACCTTAATTAACCATGTGTTTATAGTAATTGTTGAATAGGAAAGTGAATCAAATAATTATTATAGTTTGGTCCAGTCTTAAAGCCTTCGGATCTATGCAATCCATAGTCAATTATTTCTGGAATTGTTGGTGATCCATAATACATATATATAATGTATAATTAGCTACAACTTGTTAATAATTAATATTGACAAATTCTGATATTTGACTTCCAAGTTCCCTATTTGAATTCTTTCTTGGATGCTATGTGGCCTTGGAAGTGCATCATATTAAAAAGTCAAATCTTGTTGTTATTATCACATTATTGCAAGCAAAGATTTTGTTGACTACTACAATACATTTTCTTCAAGGTTATTAATATAGCATGAAATATACTAGCATGCTCGTGGTTGATTTTCTATTCCAGGTAACGTATTTTTATTAAATTCGTAATATAGTAAAATTTTAGTTTACCGTCACGTTATCACTTAAAATTTATCAAACTTATATCATTTAAAATAGGGTTAATATTGAAAAAACCCTACGAACTTTCTTGAATTTATCAATTAAGTCACTGTACTTTTTTTCTGAGTGTTTAAATCCCTAGACGATTTTTGTCTTATTCAAAACTATATATTTTTTGTAGCTTAGCAGGTCACTAACCGGTAAACGGTACGGTGACCTAAACAAGAAAAAAGAAAGTCCAGTGACTTAATCGTGAAAATTGAAAAAGAAAGTTGGTTCTTTTAATAATAAACTATTCGATAAACTAATTGTTTTACCTGTTAAACAGGTAGCAGGTTAAAAATATATAGTTTTGAATAAGACAAACTTTGTTTAGGGACTTAAATACTCTAAAAAAAAAAGTTCAGTGACTTAATCGATACTTGCATGAAAGTCCGTGTGGTTTTTTCAATATTAACCCTTTAAAATAATTTAAATGTGTGTTACTTCTATATCTGGACAAACTAGGGGGCGTTTGACCCATGTATTGGAAATCGAAAGAGTTCAGAATTTATTTTTATTGCATATGGAAAGAATGATCTAAAATTTGTGTAACCAAATTATGCGGTCCGTAAAAGCAATTGTAATTACTTATCATACAATTTAGATTTCAATATTTCATAACATACACCATTAGTCAAACATCAAACAACATACCCTACAACACCCTACCAACACTCTAAAATGATTTAAATTACAATTTTCATATCATTCAAATTATATAATTATGTAAATCAAACGGGATTGTAATTTATTACTTGGAATAGAAATAAACCATAAGCATACCATCTTTTTTTTATAATTAATGACCTTTAATTTATTCATTAAAAAAGATCTTTAAGATGTTGAAACTTAAATGCTTAGAATTCATAATGTATTTTACATAATAAATTATTTTTTAATTAAGGATGAATTATAAACTAATAATGACACATCACACACGTGAAGATGCTCCTCAAATAATGCAATGAGGACGTGCAAGTTTTTCTGCATGTTTTAAATTCATCAACCACCCAGTCCCAAATATTGGAAGTCAAACTCTATTGAATTTCAGTGAACTATTTTTTTTAATATTAATTAATATTATTTGGCAATTTAGAATGCATGTTTCTGCATTTATGGAATTGTTCAAGTTGTAGGTGTATAAAACTATATATAAATAATATCATTAATTTTTGGTCTCACATCCTTTTAAAAATGTCAACGTTTTGCAATTTGATTATTAAGTAAAGACAAACAAATTAATTAATATCAAGAATTGGAAACCATAAATTAAAAATAAATATTACTATAAATTAATTTTCTATTTTTTTAAATTTCATTTATCAAGGGTGAAACATAATAATTATAAACTACATGAGAATGTTTTTCTTGAAAGGTGAATGCATTATAACAGGAACCCAATAATATAATTGAATGCTAATTGCTCAAATATGAAATATAATTAACAAGACGATACACATGATAAAATACAATAAAATAACGTACATAATACATATTAAAAAAAGAAAAAAACTATATACTCTACACAAATCTTCATCCTGATTTTTGTGACAATTAAAAAGTAGTTTTACTACGAAATATATAAGGATGCTAGTAATTAAACATGATAGACCACAATATTTCGTTCAAGAATAACTTGGTTTCACCTTCATAGATTCTCTTAAGCACATCATCATGATATCGATGGGATCACTTTATGGGTTCTGATTTGAATCTGTTCGAATACGATTCTTGCGTTAGGTTAGATGTGTTTTGGAAGACGAAAATTGATCCCGATTATGTTTAGGAGATGTTGGGCTCGACCCATATGAATCATGGGTTAAAAAACATCATTTGATCTAGAAATCCTCGTGCAACGTTTTCACCAAAAAATTATTGACTGAAATAAGATCAAAAAAAGGCAAAAAAGAAAGATAAAGAGCATTGTAACGTAAGAAAAAAGTGGAATAAACAAAAAGGGCATGGAGCTAGAGAACGGGGCTTGGATTGAACATCGAAAGAGTTGTGGGGCTGAGACACATCGAAGAACCCCATGTTAACGACGATGGTGACAAGCTGAACCCTAACGGGCTCATAAGTGAATTCCCAAACGGATCATAAGTCCGTGGCACAGGTGACATACTTGACACTAGTGGACTCAAACCCCCGAAACAGTCCATCATAGGTGACTTTGAATTAAACCTAGTGGTCTCAAGTGTTTCGTTCAAGAATTTGCAAAAATCCGGGGACAAAGTGAAAGCGGGTAACGGGCTCACTGTCCCTCCAACTTCCGATGATGGCGGAGGTGGTGTTGGTTTTGGAAATACAACTGGTTTTGGTATCGTAGAGAGGACAAGAGGTGGCGGGGCAATGTCTTTTAGGCGGCGTACAGACGGGGATTGAAATTCCGGGGTGCTAGTAAGCACACGAACGGCTTCCTTGAAATTGGAAGGATCAACTTTGTAAACTTTTGGCGGGGTGGGTGGTAACGGGGCGATGAACTTCTTCATGATGGGCTTTTGGTGCGGTTTACGGACCGAATGGAGGGAATTAAGGTACGATGGTTGGGTCCATTTGATTATTTTTGGTCGATGATCATATTGGCTGGAGGAAGATGATGAAGATGAAGTGTAGGAAGAAGAAAATTGATCCATTTTTCATATAAAGATCTTTTGTGTTTTTTTGTTTTTTTGTTTTTGAGTGGATGTGTATGATACATATATAGAAGATGTGTCATGTGTATATATACATCAATAATGTTGGAATTCACATATACGAACGGTCAACTGTTTATAAATTCTATGCTGTTTGGTTTTGCATTATAAACGAGATTATTAGCTTAATATGTTATAATAACACAACTAATTGGTTTAAAGTGTTTGGATTGCATATGTTAATAAGTGATTACTTGTATTTAGAGTTAATCCTACTACACTTTCTCATAAGTTAAAAAATGTAGCTTATTTGTTTAATTAGTGATTATTTAATCATTTTACATGTTAAAACGCAAATCTGAACATATTTTAAAAACAGATTATTTGATAACTATAATAGCAAACAACTAAAGGTAAACCAAACACTATATTTTCGGCAACACTTTTTGTTACAAATATTATTTGAGTATTAGTTTTCAAAATGTTACAACGTTTTTTCAAACGAAAATCCAAACACCCTTTAATACCGTATAAAATATATTAATTTAATTACTTTATTACATTTTAACCGTCACAATTTTTTTTCTTTTTTGTAAAATAGGTCCTAAAATTTTGAACTTATGAAAATAGAACTAAAAATATGTAAAAATATCTTAACCCACATTTACTAAACCAAAGAATATTTGAAGTATTAAAATCAAATCAAAAATTAAGAGTTGGTATTAAGATATGAAATTCACAGTCTCTTAATTTGAATATAAATTACCCTCTTTCTCTTAAAATACTGAAGAAAATTTAAAGGATAAAACGTATTAAAAATGACTTAAAACAAGCAAATTAAAATAAATTTAGATTTAAAATATAAATTTCAGATAATTCACAAACAAACCCATCATTAATATTGTCAAAGAAAGTATTAGGTTGCGTTTAGTTAACGAAAACTAGTAATTTTTCAATTTCAGTTTTCAAGTTATAGTTTTTAGAAAAAAAAACAAGGGTTTTTATGAAAAGTGAAAACTTGTTTAGATGATTAAGTTTTACTTTTAAGAAAAATAGTATGAGTGATTATAAAATAAGAAAAATAGGATATGTGATTGATTAGTAAGAGAGAGAAAAATAATATTATAAAAAATATAGAGTAAGTATTGGAAAAGTAAGAGAGAATATGAAAAGTGATATTTTAAAAAGTGAAATCAAATTTATGAAATTGTTGTTAAGTAAACAAGTTTTTATTTTCATTGAAAAGTAAGATGGAGATATTAGAAATTTTTATAAAACTAAACGCTTGTACCAAAGCAGGGTAGACTAGCAGCAGAATTCAAAATTTAAGTTGTCAGGATGCGTCGGCTGAGCGCACACATCGTTGAGTTTCTAATACATACATAGTCAACCATTATATCTTGACCAAGTATATTGTTTCTTTTTATTTTTTTCACTTGATAGTTGATACAAATCTTGGTGTATCTTCAAATATTATTTCTTCTACTGTTATGTGACGTTAGAAAATATGTTATAAAAGGATTTACGCTTAACATTTTTCTATAATTAATCAGAATTAAAACAACATTATTCTGCATAAATTCTTATATAAATTTTTATGAAAAAAATCATGTAATTAGCTTTTGTGTTTTCGTCCTTGTATATTATTTTTTTCAGAAAAGTTTTCAAGCTAATTTTTTTCCAGAAAAGTCACTAATTTATTTTTCTGGTTTTATAAAAATGTACTATTAGAACATGGTTATAATTGGTTAACCGGATTTTTTAAAAACTAAAAAAACCGGAAACTAATAGTCAAATTTCACTAAACCAGAAATAAAAAATTTAACTTAAAGACTTTTTTCGAAGAAAATAACATGAAACGATGAAAACATAAAAAATATGAAAACATGTTGCGTTTTTCATAATAAACCCACTTTTTTATAACGTAAACTAGTTGAAGAACTCATGTATTACGTGATTAATTTTTTATAAATAATTAGTTATATATAATGTATTAATATTAAAATTAAAAGATATAAATATTAATTATTATAAGAGATAGAAGAATAAGACTGTTATTTGTCATAACTATTATTTATCTATCTTTATTATGATTAA
Organism: Centrapalus pauciflorus; assembly: GCA_020465985.1. Lineage (NCBI taxonomy): Eukaryota > Viridiplantae > Streptophyta > Magnoliopsida > Asterales > Asteraceae > Centrapalus > Centrapalus pauciflorus. The sequence goes on from JAANYP010005136.1 coordinate 209,121, forward strand.
TAACAACGATACATAATTGAGAAACGATAAATCCTTAGCTTTATTATTAATTAATATCAACTCTTAAAAATCAAAATTTCATTTTTTTTCAAGCGTGATATATTAACCATTAAAAAGAGATTATATTAACCTAGGGTTGTTAACAAGATTCATAAAATATAGTAACTATATATTAATTAAATTAATTATTTAAACAAAAAATAATGAATTATAAGTATCAAATGAAGGTTACATCAATTGGTATTGTAATTAAGTGTTAAGCGGCAATCTATTTATTTTTTTAATAAAAAATAATTAAGATCGTGGATGGAACAATTAATGTTCTCTATTATTATACGCATGGAATAGATTCAGGTATTTTAGTGTTTGACAGTTGTTAGCCGAGACAATTTAGCCGCCACAAATGGGCCCAATGGTACCGGGTCTCGCGTGTTTGATTATGTTACACCCCTCATTAAATAAACAATAAATTAATAATATGCTTATATTATACAATGGGGTTTTGTCACAATCACCCAATCTATTTCCATTTTTCAGATCATGAAATGCTAAACTTATTTTAATTTTTTTTAACGATAAACTAACCAACTCTTACTACTAAACTAGTCATTTGCCCAAGTGGGAACTTCAGAACTTACTTTCACCACTTAAATTTCAATTTGCCTTCGACGGGAGTCGAACCCGTGATCTCACACTTACATCACACCCCTCTTACAAAATGAAGTGGTTTGGAAATTGGAACATAAACGTGACATTATGATTATTAACAAATAATTATTGGGATAATACAATAGCAGTTAGCTAGTTGTAAACTTGTAACAGACATGTAGAATTAGTTAGGCGTATGTTAGTTAGTTAGGCGTATGTTTAGAACCATATATATTTTCTTTCTCTGTAATTGTAAAAACAATAATGAAGATTGAATATTTTCTTCTTCTCTCAATTCTCAATAATAATCCATCCATATATTATTTATTATTGGTCAAACAAATTATAAACATTGCATCCTTCTTAATCATGATGCAATCTCTTCTTCCTTAAGCTACTAGCATGTCGAGGAGATTATTGTGAGATGCAAACAAGATACCACTTGTTACATTTCATTTTGTTTTGTTTAACTAATATTTAATTCCAAGATAACAAAAAAAGTTTAAGTCAAATGGTGGTACTACATGTATCTTTGTTATTTTGGTTTCACTTGGTAAAAATTATCCCATAATTGAATTTGTTTCGGGATCGAGTTGGTTAAGTAACTTTTTTGTAGAATTTCATATATATCCTTGTAAACTTTAAATATTACGCATATATACTTGCAAACTTCTTTATTACATATATATCTTTTTAAACCTTTAAATCTCACATACATATCCAAATGATTATTTTAAATTTAATTACATCATTTTAAAAAATATAAAATATCATTTCTTAATTAATTTGTTATTGGATTAAATTAGAAAATGATATTTCTTTATTTTTTTTAACTTATTTTTTTTTTGAGATTTAAGATGGTAGTTTAGGTATTCAAAATTATTTTAGATGATAAAATAAATTTAAAATAGTCATCTGGATATATATATATATATATAGGGTTGGGTTCCGGTAAGAACCCTTGTTACCGTGAGAACGTGAGAACCACTCCAAAATGCACAAATTTGTATATCAAATGCACAAATTTTAAAATTGAAAGTTTTACTTAAAATTATTATTAGTCTTAAATATCAATAAATATCATAATCTAACACTAAAATTACATTCATTGAATTATAAACTAAATGCACAAATTTGAACATCAAATGCACAAATTTTTTCAAATGCACAATTCGTACATAAAATGGATAAATTATAGCATGAGATGCGTTATTTTTACATGAAATGCATATATTTATCGAAAACATTTAATTTTAGTATCAAATGCACAATTTTTATACAGTGGATGCACAAATTTTAGAGTGGTTCTCACGTTCTCACGAAATATAGGGGTTCTCATGTGAATCCAATTATATATATATATAGAGAGAGAGAGAGAGGGATGTTCAATAGAAAACCACCATGCACCGGAAAACTTGTGAAAACCGCACTGCACCACCACAAATGCATCAAAATCCCCGCGTGATGCATCAAAATCCCGCGTGATGCATCAAATTTCCCGCGTGATGCATCATCTTATTTACGATCATGCCACCGCGTTTTTCATGAAATGCACCAAATCGGACGGTTTGCGTAGGTTTCCATAGTTTTCACGTGCATAGTGGTTTTCCATTGAACCCACCCCTATATATATATATATATATATATATATATATATATATATATATATATATATATATATATATATATATATATATATATATATATATATATATATATATATATATATATATATATATATGTTTGTTTAGATATATTATGCTTTTTCAAAATTCTTCAACATATTGTTCTCATTACTATAATAATAATAATTATTATTGTTATTATTATTTAATTTAAAAACACACATTTCTTTAAGTTTATAATTTATATTGCCCGCAGGACCAGGCTGGGTCGTTTGGGTGGCCATGGCCCAAATGATATAAATTTTGTTGACACACACAGTTAGTCAAAACTATAAATTCAAGCAGACATGAGTTGACCAAGTTTTGTTTTTCTGTAATTTTGTTTTATTCCAAAACTCAATTTTATTAGATCTTTCGTTTTGTGTTTCCATAATTTCATGATATTAAAACTTCTGATTGTTTTGTGATTATTTAACATTGTCATAATCAAATACATATACAATAACGTGTAATATTCAAAAACATTCGAATAAGGAAACAACCTAAGTTTATTTTTCGAAACTTTTAATAATAATTAATAATTATTAAATATGAATTACATACCCAAAAATATCTTTAAAAAGATACTAGTAATTTGAGGTGAATGAGTAGTTTATAATTTGAGGTGAATGAGTAGTTTAGAAGTAAAAGTAGGATAATCTTCTGTTTAAAAAAATTATGTATTATTAACGACTAGCGATTGTAAAATTCACGTGTTTGTTATTCTGGAAGTTGTTTATGCTTCAAACTCTCATTTAAAAAGATCAATTTGTAAAATACAATTAAGCTTTTTAATTGGGGTTATCAGTTAGTATAAAGTTTTTTAAAAGCCTGCCTCATATTGAGATGTTATATTAGATATTGTCGGCTTCTGATGTTTTCTATTTTTGGTTTTTGTATTCAACTTTTAAACACATGAAACAATATAACAATGTTGGTCTTTTTTTTTAAAAAAAAAAGTGGTAGCTTTTATTGATCAATGAGAAACAACAACAGATTGTTTAAGAAGGGAAAAAAAAAAAAATCTAACTTGACAAAGTTATAATTCATGTCACGTAACTACTTATGTTTAGTGGTTGGCTGCTTTTTGGTTTTTATGCATAAAATCTAGGAGAGTACGTTCAAACTTCAAACTGATTAAACTAATTAACAGAACCATAATATTCATAAAATCGGTTTTCAATTAGGTCAGGTCCGGTTATGCATTCTTTTTATTGTAAAATGCGTGAAAAACCGGGACCGAAATCGAAACGGTACATTTTGGTCCGGTTCACGATTCTATTTTCTTTAAGTTTTTTATTCGATCCGGTATTGGACCAAAATACACACCTTTAAAATTTTTTTACACGGGACGATATTTGTCATGCACATTCCATTGTATTGCAATACATAACTATAATTCAGTATAACCTTATTATTTGATCTTCGTCCACAATCTTATTATTGGTCTCGTGGTTCGACATTGACTCCAGCCTCATGGATCGACACTTGGCTTATTATGTGTCACTTGCTCGATCCGGCCCAACCAAAATTTACTCCTTCACTACTACGATAAGACATTTTACGCCTGCTAACGAATATCATCATCAATACAATACTCTTTTATTTATAATTATAGTTTTTACTCGAGTCCGAGAGTTTGAAAATCTTACGCTCGGTCTGCGAGGGGTATGTTAGATAATATGTATTAACTTATAATATTGGCAAAGCCTTATCGTAGATGGGTCTTGGCCCTTTGAGGTTTCCTATGTAACTATGTAACGTTGTATCTTATTTATTATGGTTAGTTGTCCAGTTTGCAGTTTGCATTATAGAGCATATCTAATCATCCATTGGGCTTCTCCAAAAAGCCTTTCCTGTTACCTGTTTTGCTGGGCCCAATTGTCCAAGTATATTGAACTTTTAAATCGCAATGGATTTTTTCATTTGTTTGCGGATGAAATAAGCTAAAGAGATAATCATAATCATATAAAGTCAGATTTAGATGGTGTTTGGTTTTGCGTTATAAACATGATTATTAGCTTATTATATTACAATAACGCAAATAATTGATTTAAAGTGTTTGGATTGCATACGTTAATAAGTGATTATTTACGTTTAGCGTTTGTCCTACCACACTTTTTCATAAGTTAAAAATTGTAGCTTATTTGCTTAATAAGTGATTATTTGGTCATTTTACAAGTATAAACGTAAATCCAAACACTTTAAAAACTGCTTATTTGATAATTATGATATCAAACAGTAGAAGCTAAACCAAACACTATATTTCCTGCAGCACTTTTTGTTACAACAATTATCTGATTATTAGTTTCCAAAACTCTACAGCACTTTTTCAAACGCAAATCAAAACACCCTCTTAGAGGGGGAAAACAACACATTATGGAAATATGTCGCATGAAATTCGTTCATATTTATCTCCTAGTAACCGCAACAATTAACAACATTCGATACTTTTTTAATACAGTATAAAACGGTATATTAAAAAAATTGTTATTTGAAATTTCTTTCAAAAATATGTAAAATTTATGACTTTTGGTCGTCAACCCGTTTGTTTGAATGAGCTGAAATTGTCACCTCATATCTATATCTAAATTTTATAATTATTCTATGTTACAATCCCTAAAAGACATTGTTTTGTAAATGGTAATATTAAAGAAAAATGGTAAGTTGGAAAAGCCAAATATGATCATGGACTGGGACTCATGGTATTACATTACTATACAATTTATTATACTCAAGATTCCATGGTAAATACACATATGTATACACATGAATACATCATGGCATATAGAGAGACAGTAATAGTAGCATGGGGACCAAAAATCCTTATGTTTCATAGTTTTCACATTAATTAGGTGGCATAGTGATAGTATTACTATTTGATACTCCGACCAAAAATACTCGTGGGCCACTACTGGGCCATCCAAAGTTCTTGCCTCAAAAACCATTAAAGCCATTTAGTGATTTAACTCGCTAAATAAAATTTATAATTTATAGTAATTGATTGGTTGAGATATAAAATAATTTTAAGGCTGGCTAAAAGTATGAGTCATGTAAAATACTAGAAATTTCAATTCATTTACAAATAGTTAGAAATACTAAATTCTTTCAATCATAGATTTTGATAGAATTTAAACACACTTTTATTTATTATTTTTGTAATCCAAATTTCTAAATACAGTATGACAAATTCCAATTCTTCAAAATCTATGTCGCGAGCCCAAACGACCCCTTACAGTGCTTTTGGCTTGTTGAACAGGATTCAATGATTTTAGAGTTTAAATTCTTTTATTTGCAATTTTGGATGACAAAAACAAATAGAATTTTTATTTATATTCCATCAAAATCTTTGTTTAAAGAAATCCATTATTCCTATCGATTTTTACGTGAATTTAAATTCTAACCATACACAACATAAACCATTAGTCAAACACTAAAAATTATCTTCGATCACTCTCTATCAAAAACACTAGTAATTAACCTAACTTTCAATTTTTTTTTAATTCCATTCAGTGACCCAAACAACCCCTTAGAATGTCTTTTACATGGTGCATTAATAATAAATAAAAAGAAAAAGAAAAAAATTGTTAATACACTAAGATTTTAAATATATTAAGGGTGTGTTTGGTTCAAGAATTCACTAAGGGGGCGTTTGGTTTGCAGTTTTTTTTCTCTGGGATTTGCATTTTGTCAAAGGTTTTGCATTATGCAGCATTTGCATTTGTCAGGATTTTGTCAAAGAATTTGCATTATCTTATAGAAAAAATTGGTAATCTGAAAAATGCAAGGTAACTGGGATTTAAATCCTAAGGGGGAGGCTGTGATTTTAAAAAACAAAGAATGGAGGGATTTAAGAAATCCTAGGATTTGAAATCCTTACTGAAATCTGCGAACCAAACACAGGATTTTAAATGCAAATCCCAGTGAATCCCAGGAAATCCGCGACCCAAATGCCCCTAAGAAAAATCCTGATTTGCATTTCAATTTTCACATTTGTTTGGTGTATTTAAACATGATTTTAAAATCTCGAGATTTCAAGAATCTCATATTTCTTTGTAACATGAAAACCTAGTCATTCAAGAATTCCGAAAATGCTGCTAACAAATTTACCATTTTTGATTTTTCTTCATCCAACGATGTGTTATAATAACTAACATTTACTTTACGAACATGGGCCCTCATACACATTAAAAGTGCTCTGAAATTAAATTGGGCCATCAAAATGCCATATTCCATTCGCCATTAATGCCTATCAGAGCTATCTTGACATAAATTTATAACCCACATTTACGGTCGGACCAAATTTTGAAATCATTTCAGAATCATTTCATGTGAAGCTTTTATAAGTTATAACTACCTCTTCTTCTTCTTCTTTCAAAAACATTATTCAATCATCCATCAAGAACGGAAATATAACATGTTTTTATTATAAAACTCGAGAAACGTATCTTAAAACGTTAAAATTTTTTGTGATAACAAAGATCGAGTTTTGACCCACATATTGTTGATCATCTCTAAGCAATATTCGAAAACAAGCATATCAATTTATCCAAAGGAAATGCCTGAGCGTGATTGTTTTTGCTTACCAAATTGTATCTCGTGGTATGAAAAGTTGTACCTGAAATAATCAAATTGAAGCCCTAAATGTGATGGGTTTGTCTCAATCTTTGGCCGATGAAATGTAACTTGAAGGAATTGAATTAATCAAATTCGAAAACAAGCATATCAATTTAAACACCAACAGGCAGCCATGGATCGTGAAATGTAACTTGAAGGAATTGAATTAATTTATAATATAGGGTTAATTACGTAAAACGGTAATCTATTGTCATTGTTTTGTCAATTTGGGTAACATATTAATTATTTTCTATTTAAGCTAACATATTTTCCAAACCAAGTCAATCAAAGTAACCGTATCGGATTGAAAGGTAAAAATTATTGAAAAGACAGTTTCTTTATACAGTCATGTAACCATTAAAATGTAGTTTATGTTAAAAAATGCTGACTGAACAAAGAAACTGTTAAATCAGTAATTTTACCTTTCAATTTGATACAGTTACCTTGATTGATTTGATTTGGAAAGTATGTTATCTTCAATAGGAAAAAAAATTAATATGCTACCCAAATTGAAATAATATGACAGTAGGTTACCTTTTGACGCAATTAACCCTATAATATATAGTTGTTGGTTGATTGATACATTAAATTATGTATAAGTCTAACTGAGGATATAGATTGTATGAAATGTTAGGAAACAAAATTCATTTTCAAACAATTAAAAGTGGTAGATTTCTTCAACCATAAATTTTGATGATTTGAATTTCAAAATACTCTATAAGCAAATTTAGCTTTACCATACTTCAAAACCGTCCCGGTGATGGTGGTCTTGTGATTAGAGACATGGTATCTGTATTAAAGGTTCATGGTTCATGGTTCAAACGTTTAACATTATCTTTAACTATAGGTTACATGATTTACCTCTTTCAAGTTGACCGTGAGACCAGTCGGTTGAGCTCCATAGGGTGGGTTACCCTCTACTTCAAAATCATTCCTTCAAATTTCCTTCCCAACCTAAAAAAGAAAAAGAATTTAGTCCTTTACTTACACCAAAATAAAGAAACTCGGGGTTAGCTTATACTTCAAGATTTTGCTTTGTCATGATTTGAGTGGTTACAGTCAAAATAAGACTTCGTGCGACCCCTTTGTTGAGGTGACCAACTCTTTAGTAATAATAATTGATTGAATTTCTAAAACTTTCTTAATGTATGTGTATACTTACAAACTTTATTATTATATGTATATCATTTTAAACTTATAAAACTCACTAGTATATCCAAATATCTAATTTAAAACTATTAAATCATTTAAAAATATAAAATATCATTTTTTTAAACCCAATAATATATGTTATTCTTTTTCTCATAATTTTTACTAATCATGCACATTTACGGTCACAGGTTTTTTGTTAATGACACGATATCCACTTATTAAACTTAACTACCCTTAAAGTCTCTCTAAAATATAATCATTTTGAAATTCAAAATTTTAGAATCATTAAATCAAGATTCCAAAATCCAAAATTTTAGCATCCTATCTTTGAAAACACTGTGTTGAATGGTTGGGTGCATTATTGAATATTGAGTCACAGTACAAATGGACCTGCCTGGACTATCCTGTTCACATCCAAGTCATGAGTGATGTGAAGTATGATTCTTTGATGTGGTCTCTCTTTGGTCAATCCTACAAATGGCAAATACTTGTTCTGTCTTGTATACAATTTACAATCAATCACTCTGACCAATTATCAAATCATATGCTATCACCAATGCCTAAATTCAAAGATAAACTCATAAACACAATACCATACAACCCCAACAACCAAGAGATTATGATTCAATAATAGTGATTTGTTGACAGAAAATTTGAAGATATTTAAGAAAGGACACACTTCTGTTTATCTTGATGATAAATTTTTTACAAAAACAGAACAAAATGGTGCTAGGAAGAACTAAACAATTACACTTGTGACTGTTTTTATAACAATTTCCATCTCTACATGAACCAAAATCTTTGGTTTTTTTATAAAAATTCCCACCATTTCTCTTGAAAGCAAAGATATTAGAAAGTACCTCCTCCCTTCTTGCAGGGGATTCACTGTTTGAAGAGAGCCCCATCTAAGCTTCTACCCTAATCATGACTCAAATCAATAGTTGGGAATCGAAGTTAATCAACTATACACCGTTCTGACAGCTCTTTTTTGATTCACTGGATAGTTCTTGTAAGTTTGCACTTGGATATGAAAATTGAATCCGAATAATTAAAGCTGCATAGCTTCAAGAGCTCGGCTGATTGCTGCTTTATCAATGGATTACAACCGCTCTGGATAACAAGAAGAAGCTTTGCTGCAAGACCTACATCTACTGCGATCAACGAATACTCCTGTGGTGAAAGCTTGCATACAGACCATAATATTGACAAAGCATGTTGTGTACAGTTTTCCGAAAACCTCATCAACACTCTCACCATATTCGGTATCGTGCTCGAGCAATCACTTAAAGCCAATTTACCTTCTCTTACTGTTGACAAAGCATCCAATACGGAAAGGGCTAATTCCAAACAATCAGGATTTAAACTAGGTAACAATTCGACCAATTGAGGGACTGCACTGATGCTAACTATCAATCTTCGTACTTGTTTGTGTGCACATATAGATTTAAGTAAGCTAAGCCCAGGTAAATTCCCACTTGGGAGCCTCTTATCTCTTATGATTCTCATCAATGCAACAAGTAAGCTATGACTTGACACCATTTCCACTTGGAAATCCTCTTCTTCCATCAAAAGTTTGATTAATTGTGTGCAATTGATCTTCGTTTCTATCGAACCTTCGTTTAACATATCCACCATTAGCGATATCTTCGCAGGCTGCATCAGATTCAATCTTGAAGATGAATCAAGATTCAAATGAACAAGAATTGAAACTACTTCGGAACCAATGGCATGAGATGTGTAAGGACCCAATAAAGATGAAAGAAGACTCACCCCTCCTTTGTCAACCACTGTATTTCTAGCGATAACATGAGCCGTAACAACTTGTCGGAGCTCCTTAAGCGAGTGCACACGAGCCTGACCCTTAACTTTCTTAAGAGTGTCTAGAATCTCAGATGTCATTCCTTGTACATCTTCAGATTTTTTCTTCATATGGAAGTATTTTTGAGAAAACCAGGTGTGAATTAGCCTATGAAGGGTGTTGTTTGAGGTAACAGAATCATCCCATAGTTCTTGCATAGTTGTGGGGCAGGTGAAATGGCCTAATCTGAACCATCTCAAGATATTGGACCGCTCATAGGTTTGCCCGGTGCAAATGGTAACGGGGTCTTCCATCGGTTCAAGTGAAATTGGGCAAATGAAGACCGATGGGATCTCTGGCAAATTCAACTCTTCAATCATCTTTTTCAGATCTAATTTCTCAGCAAACCCACCACCAAAACCCACTCCATCACCGCCGCCGCCCAAAACCCCATCTTTTACCGCAGTGTCTAGATCTAAAACCTGCCCATCAGCCCCGTCTCGCCTCGAAGAAAACACAGGCATTTACACGAACGTTTGGTGTGCAGAGACACAAAATATATTGAAACGAACAAAAAGATTCGCCTTCAAGTGGACATTACACCAGAAAGGTTTCTCTCTTCCATTTGAGACCGCTAAGAAACATGGTATGTGTTATTTCTTGTTCTCTCTCTCCTCTGATAGTGAATCCTTTTTCACTCTAAACTGATCTTTCCCTTCCTTTTCTACGGTCAAAAGACTCATCACCATCATAATGAAAATCATAGAGAGAAAGCATAATAATCAAATGGCCCACGACCCAAAATTCAAAGCATTTCACATCTCATTCAAAGCTTCAAAAGATCCAACAAATAGCAGAACAGTCATTGAATAAATAAAAGAAGTAGACTTCACGGAGATCTATGCACTTTTTAAAGTGGGTTTATGATATAAAAGAATCAAAAAAGGGGAATTTGCTAAAGAACAAAGGGACATAAATCAGACAGAACCTGGAACATTTAAGTCTTCAAATTCAAAGATATTGAAAAGCTGCTGATGATGAGAATTTTGAGTGAAGAAAAAGAGAATTTTCTGATTTAATTGTGTAGTAAAGAAAAAAATTCAAACCCTCCACATCATCTCATCGAGCTATATGATTTTGGCAGATAAAAGCAAAAATTAAAAGATGATCAGATAATGAAGATGGAATTTGTTGAAGTGTTTTTTCCTTTTTATTTGATCGAAACTATTGTCAAGTGGGACCCGGTTTACACGTGCTGACTTTCTTCATCTTTTCTTCTTCCTTCAAAATTTTTTTTGAGTTTAACACCAACAAGGCAATAACACATAAAGATCTGTTCTATTAAAAAATGTAACCAAAGTGCCACTTAATACTTAACTGCACTGTCAATTAGCAAACTCATTTGACACGTATGATTCATAATTTTTTATTAAAATAATTTATTTCAATTTATTTATAGTTATCATATTTAAAGAATTTCATTACCAACATTAGTTAATTGAACCACTTTTCAATTGTTAATATAAGACACTTGTAAAATAAAGATTCTTATTTCTAAGGTTTGATATTAATTATTAATAAAGCTAAAGTTTATTGTATCTGTAACACCTTCGATCTACTCCATAATACCACATACATAACACGTCAATAGAATTATAAAATAATAATCTCTAATTGTTACCAAAGTAAACACGTAGAAACCTCGACTTAAAATCATGACCTATGTTGGGTCTGCTTGGATTTCGAACCCTTTTTTTGTCATGTTCGTGTAGCTAACTGATTTTGTTTGTGTTTTTCCAGTTGCCTATTAGATTATTGGGTTAATATTGAAAAAACCCCATAAACTTTCCTTAGTTTTGTGATTAAGTCCCTAAACTTTTTTTCTGATTGTTTAAGTCCTTTAACCATTTTTGTCTTATTCAAAAAACTCACTATCTTTACATGTTTTAGCGATTAAGTCCCTAAACTTTTTGTTTTATTGGTTGTATTTTACCTACTCATCCAGTAGCCGGTCAAAAATATATACTTTTGAATAATGCAAAAATAGTTTAGGGACTTAAACAATCGGAAAAAAAGTTTAGGGACTTAATCGTGAAAATGAGAAAAGTTTATAGGGTTTTTTCAATATTAACCCTAGATTATTAATATCTATATATTATTCTCTTTAATGTATCTATTTGTCTAAAAATTTTAAGTTTTTATAAAAATAAATTAAATGCTTAACAAAATTTTATTGGAAGACATTTTTTTCAACTGTGGCAAGTTTAGCATAACTACCTATAAATTCAAGCTAAATCTTCTAAGAGTTCTTTTAGGACAGACCCTCCAATTTCATAGGGTCTCGTAGTCACAAAAAGGGTCAGATTTCGGGACTCGGAATTTCAAAAAAAGTATTTGATTATGTAATTAGAACATATTCAAAAAAAATGAAACTTATAATAAGCTCACACAAATGTTCTACATTTTCTATGTGGGCCAAAAATGTCATATGATATTATAAAATTCTATCACACATTTCAAAAATGATTTACTGAGTGTTAATTTGTACTAGTTATAAAATAATTATATAACATCACTTTTTTTATAAAATTTAATATGAACATATAATATCTGTGTTTCATGCACATCTATTTTACATTTTAAAGTTTAGTCTTAACATGATCGATTTTACTAATTAAAAATTTTATATTTAAAGGTTTATTTTGTAATTATGTATATTAGGTTTTTGAAAGGGCATTACTAAATATACACCCCCCATTCACTAATTTTTACTAATCATACACCTCCCCTTAATTAATATTAAAAAATTTCTTAATTACCCTAATGATTATCTAATTATTATATGGGACCCACATATTGTCAAATCAAGTCTAATTTTTCAAGATTTTTTATTATGGTAGGACCCACTTTTTTTATTCATACACCCCCTCTTATCACATCACCTTTTTTTTGTTTTTTATTGAGGTGAGGCCCACTTTTTTTTATTCATACACCCCCCTTCTATCATATCACCTTTTTTTTTGTTTTTTTATCAAGGTGGGGCCCACATTTTACATATATATACACCCAACTTCTTTCATTTAATACACATATAAAGAAAGGTGGAGAAATAAACCTACAATGCTCTTCTTTTGCAATCAAAATGTCAAGGTTTGATGATATTGTAGTTGATAACACGACAGACTTCACTGCTACAGAGGTATTTTTATGAACTATTTTCCATATTTATTATTTAAAGCTACGCTATGTTTTTATTAATTAATGTACATAATTTTTGTAGGATTTTCCTACTTTTGATGATTTAATGAACTGGGTTAACAACGTCGCAAGATCTCTTGGTGTTATCATTATTAAAAAACGTTCAAAATTATCAAAAAAATGAATTAAGAAAAGTATGGTTACAATGCGAACGTGGCGGTGTGTATAAAGATTCTAGTTCTAGCAGAGAGAGTGTCACAAAAAAAATTGGTTGTCCGTTTGAGTTAGTAGCTTGTCGTAATGATAATAAGTCATGGAATTTAACTGTGCTATGTGGCACACACACTCATGCAAATGCCTCAAGTTTTGAGGGACACGCATTCGCAATGCGTTTGAATGAAGATGAAAAGAATTTGGTCGCAGAACTAACCAAAGCTAATGTCCCACCACGTAATATTCTTACAATTATAAAAAGTCGAAATGAATGTAATTTTTCGTCTATGTCAAATGTGTACAATGAACGACATAAATTAAAGAGGTCCGTGTACCGTGGTAGCACCCGTATGGAGGCTCTTATGATAGCTTTGGAGGCTAACAGTTTTCTATATGAGGTGAATGCAAATCAAGAAACAAATATGTTAGAAGATTTATTCTTTTGCCATCCAACATCTTTAGGGATCTGGCAATCATTTCCACAAGTGTTATTGATCGATGCAACGTACAAGACAAACATGTATTTATTCTTTCCTATACATTTTGATAAAAATTATATATAGGTGTTTTATTTAAATGATGAGACAATATATTTGTATTTTGCAGATATAACATGCCACTTGTACAAATGATTGGTGTGACGTCAACTAACACTCCATTTTCTATTGGTTTTGCCATCCTAAAAAATGAAAAAGTACAAAACTATACTTGGGCATTGAATCAATTAAAGCTGAGATTGGGAAATGAAGTGTATCCAACTGTGATTGTTACTGATAGGGATTTGGCTCTAATGAACGCATGCATGACGGTGTTTCCAGATTCCTACAAATTACTGTGTAGATGGCACATTTGGCAAAATATCTTGAAGAATTGCAGACCTTGTTTCAGTTTACAAGGTTGGAATACCTTTAACCACATATGGAATACGTTGGTAAAATCTCCAACAGTAGATATATATTTGCATAATTATAATCGGCTCCAACAGTTTCTACATGACAATCAAGGTATTATTTACTACATTATTTAAAAAAAAATATTACATTTTAACGTGCAATTCTTTAACAGTTTCAGGTCATGTAATTTCGTACGTAAATGACAACTGGATTGACCCGTATAAAGAAATGTTTATTTCTGCATGGTGCGATAAATGTCGCAGTTTTGATAATAATACGACGAATAGAGTGGAGAGTTCACATGCCCACTTAAAAAGTTTGTTGAACTCGTCTCAAGGTAAACTAGATCAGATAGTCGTAAGAATAGGAGATATAATAAAATTACAACACATAGCAATTAAAGATAAATTAGAAAAAAGCAAATCAAAAATGTGTCACAAGTTTAGTAACTCGCATATATTTAGAATGTTAATATTTAAAGTTTCAAGAAATGGTCTTAAAAAAATCACCGGAGAACTCGAGCGATTAAACGATGATGTTGAAATTACTGATGCAAACTGTGGGTGCCAACTTCGTACATGTTGTGGGTTACCGTGTGCTCATGAACTTCAATTTTATATAAAGGAAGACTTGTTCATTCCTTTAAGTGAAATTGATGTATTCTGGAGGACGTTAGATATTCCTGACATCAGCACGACGGAAGATAGGGAAATCACTTGTGACGAATAAATTGAAATGTTCAAAAAAAGTTTTGGAGATCAGCCTAAAGAGGGGAAGGTCGGACTTTTAAGAAAGCTTAAGGATATTATACAACCATAAAAAAAGTTACTTGGGGAACCCTCTGTTAACAAAAATAATCGTGGTTGTCCAAGAGGTAGCACCAGCAAAGGCAAGCAACCCCAACAACGATTCGAGCCACCACGAAATAGCGAATATGTGTGTCGTGACTTGAATGACCCACTACCGTCACAAGTGTTTGATCAATCCTTTAATCAGGAAGGAACAGTACAGGTATGTTATTATTATTATTATTATTATTATTATTATTATTATTATTATTATTATTATGCATTTTTGGATGTTATTTATTTATCCATTTGAATGACATTGGTTTACATGATAAAACATTAGGAACCGGCAAATCCATTACAATATGGATACACTTACGCAGAACAAACACAAGATGAATACCATTATCATCAACCAAAGTTCCAGGTAAATGTATTATCTTAATTTTTTTAGATCGTCGATATGATAAACTAATCTATTTTTTTTATAGGAACCAAAGAGCTACAATCATCATTTGATTAGCGAAATTCCTAAATGTTTTCATCCTTATGTCATTGGAATTCAAGATGTTAAAGGTGATGGAAACTGCGGGTTTCGTTCAGTTGCTGTTGCTATGGGTCGAAATGAGGAGGAATGGCTTGCAATACGTCGAGAACTACTAGAGGAGCTAAATAAAAATAGTAAGCAATATAAAAGCATTTTTGATAGTGAATACAAGCGCTTAGAAGAATCTCTCAACTTTTTTGAGTATCATGATGCACCTTTTCATAGTTGGATGCGGATGTCTTACACTGGTCTTCTGATCGCAAATAAGTATAACTGTATATTTCACTATCTAACAAATGCACGCTGCTTAACATATTTTCCTCTTTGGTCAAAGCCGCAGTCTCCAAAAGAAAATCATGTCATTACACTCGCATTTGTACATAACAACCATTTCGTGAAGGTTGACTTACGTGAGGGATACCCAATGCCAGAGGTTTCTGGCTACAATCGGTCAAAAAAAAGCCGAAAAAAAGAAAGCGAATGGGTTAAAATGTATGAAGATCGTTTACTCGCTTATAAGGAACTTAATTGTAGCATTGATCTTAATGTTGTACCACTTGAGTGATAATGCATGTACTGTTCAATGGTGATTTAATTCAAGTTTAATATTATTAAATAAATGTTTATATCTTTACATCAAATCATTAATCAAATCATTAAATCAAATCATTATTAAATAAATGTTATTTTGTCAAATCATTATATATCAAATCAAAATCATTATACAATCATTGGGGTAATTAAAGTGTAATTAAGGGGGGGTGTATAATTAGAAAAAAAAAGGGTGTAGGAATTAGGGGTGAGCGACGGGTACCATTTTCCGAACCCGAACCGGTACCGGTACCGACCGATACCGAATTAATATATTCGGTTCGGTATTCGGTTTTTAAATTAGCTAAAATTCGGTATTCGGTATTCGGTTTTTAAATTAGCTAAAATTCGGTATTCGGAACCGAACCGGCACCATATAAACTTATACGGTTCGGTATTCGGTTCTTCCAAAACTAATAATTCGGTTTCGGTATTTTCGGGATCGGTACCGGTTCGGTTCGGTACGGTACCGAGCTCACCCCTAGTAGGAATAAGATGAGCCTTTTGAAATTAATGAGACGATCTTAAAGAGTTGTAATTATAGCTTTTAATTTTGTATAAGATAAAAAGATATTAATATTAATTAGATTAAGTAATTATGATGTATCTATCAAATCAAATATATTTTATTGAAATTTTGATTTATTGATGACTAAGACAGATTAAATAATGAGAAAGCAGTTTGACCATGACAGTCTTTAGTTTGACTCTGATGTGGTTTTGGTTTGACCGTCGACTTTTTGGCTTTTGCCTGTTCCAATATGCACCCACACTCCCTCTTGTTTTCTGAGTTTTTTTTTTTTTTCCTATTATATTATATACAACATAAAATAATCAAGAAATACACAAGTTTTAATACGTTGCAGTGTTTTCTTATCGTAAAAACGCAATATACTTTTAAATTATTGTTAACTCATTCGAACACTTTTTTATATTTATCTATTATATTTATTTTAGTAGATATCTGCTGAAATTATATTAAAATTCAAGCTTTACGTTATAACATATTGATATTTTTTCTTATAAAATTTTGATTCAATTCTTCTGTATAACAATCAACTATTAATATTAATCAAGTATTTCAACTTTAATTCATCAGCATCAGTTATAAGTTGATTTTGAATGTTACTTTTTTATAGGGTTAATTTCGAGTTTATATGCATTTTAGGTAACTATTTTTTTAAAATAATATATCACTAGTTTATTACCCGCGTATTACGCGGATATTTTTAATATATAAAATATAATAAATAAAAAGATAAAGATATAAATATTATTTTTTAAACATAAGTATATAAGGTAATATTATTATTTATTATGACCTATTAATTTTGTATATTTCTAAATATATATGAAGAGTAATTATTTTTTTATATATATATTTAAACTTTTATTATATTATCTTATAATTAATAAGTTAGTAGATTATTAGATTTTGTTTGATTTGATTTGAATTTAAAAGTGGATTATATTAGATTTGGATAGATTTAATTGATAAGTTAGTAGAGTATTAGATTTTGTATGATTTGATTTGATTTGAATTTAAAAGTGAATTATATTAGATTTGGATAAATTTAATTTAAATTTCTTTATTCTTTTTAAAATCTATAACTGCCACGTGTCGATTCATGGTGACGACACGTGGCTTCACCAGAAATGAGTATAATTACTTTTTTAATAGTATAGAAGATAGACAAGTAGGGGTTCGGTAGCTTTTTTTTATTGAAGAAAAAAACATAGATGAACAATAAAGTCAAAAAATTCAAAAGACTCCACAATTGCTAGAAATTGAGCCCAGACGGCCAGACTAGCAGAGTAACAGTAACAGGGTAGGAAACACAATCCCATACGGCCCAAACTGACCATTTTAGAATGGGTGAAAATTGGATTTAGATAAATTAGAAGTTGGACCCTAACCTAGAAATGGCCCACTGTAAATAGAAGCATAAGCATAAAGCGAATGGCCGAATGCTACGGAGTACGGATGTGTTGGCCATCCTATGAGTGCACAGATAATCTGATTTTCATTTTAAAACCTGATTTTATTAAACCAACTCGGATTTTATTTTATCCAGTTTTGGAACCGGATCAAAAAATATTTGAAAAACTGGATTGCATACCGGATAATTAATTGGATTAAAAAACCCCGTTTAAAACCGGTTTTATCAAACAAAATATTCAAAATTTGAGTTGTGACAAGTATATATTTATATTATTAGCTTGATGTTTTTATAATAAAATATTATATAAAAACGTATTTGATTGGAGTAAAATTATATTTGTTTGAAATATATATAATAATATATTTGCTTTCAAAGTTATATTTTACAAACAAATTTCTATTTTGATACAAGCCTAAACAAAAAAGGAAAATAATTAAGTCCAAATAAATAATCACTTATTAACGAATGTATACTTTAAACCAATTATTTATGTTATTCCAATGTAATAATGTAAAAATCTTAGTCATAACATAAACCAAGCACCCTCTAACTAGTAGGTTGCACCGTGCGTTACGGTGATTTGTGTTTGAAAACGTGCGACAGTTTTTTGGAAACTAATAATCAAATACATCTTCTAACAAATATTGTCGTTGAAAATTTAGTTTTTGACTTACCTTCTATTATAAATATTAAATAATATTTTTTAAAGTGTTTAGAATTTTGTTTTTATATGTAAAATTATCATATAATCAGTTATTAAGCAGTGTATTCCAAACGATAAAAATACATTATTTTCATTACTATAACATAGTAATCATTCTTAATAATCAAAACCAACACACCCCCTATTTGCATCAAATTTACATGGGCAAAGGTAATACAAATATTAGTCGTGTCAGAATAAAATGGGTCGGCACAAAAATATTCATGCCTGATTTCGTTACATTGTCAGTTTGTCAAACACATTTATATAAAATATGAAGAATTTCATGCACGTCTTTATAAAATTTGATTATTATGTGTGTATCATTGTAAACCTACTTGTTACACTTATATTCTTCTAAACTTTTAAAACTCCCATGTATGTTCAAATAACAACTTCATTCGTAAGTCGTAACCACACAAAGTGTTTCATGTTTGACCACACAAATCAGAACACCATTCAGAAAGACATCACTCATTAAATTGCATAAATTCGACTTTGTCAAATTCATCTTAGAAAAACAATCTTTCAAATGTGGTGATCGCAACAAGGAAAACTTAACTTAACTTCGTTAATCGATACACCAAATGATAAGACAAATACTTTTCTGTTTCTACTATACACAAAGTGTTTCATGTTCGACCGCACAAATCAGAACACCATTCAAAAAGTTATCACTCGTTAAATTGCATAAATTCGACTTTGTCATATTCATCTTAGAGAAACAATCTTTCAAATATGGTGATTGCAACAAGGAAAACTTAACTTAACTTCGTTAATCGATACACCAAATTATAAGACAAATACTTTGTTGTTTCTACTATCATTATTAAACCTCTGCTTACATCGTTTCATCACTTCGAACCTTTGCTTACAGTCTACCTGCGGACTTTTAGTCTATATCAACTTACTACATATTTCAAAAGACAAATCTGCAGGACCACATATATTAACCACTTAAAAAACAAACACAACATATAGCTCATCACTGCTTTTAAAAAAAACAAGCATAACTAAAGCGTGGGAAAATTATGTTAACAAGAAAGTCGAAAAGTGGAGGTCATTATCGATGATTAAAGAAAGAAGAAGGTTGTAATATTGTTTTTGGATTCTATTAAATAATAAAACAAATTGAAAGAACAACTATTTTTGAGATATATAAATAGCCATGTTAGATTCCATGGAAATATGGCACAATTTTTATCGGTATTCAGTAATCAATTCGATTCCATTGAAAATGACACTATTAATGTTTATTCGTATGCAGTAATCAATTAACAAATTTTTACTTTTGTTTTCACTCCTAAGCTTTCAAATTGTTAAATGATGAATCTTAATGTATAGTGTAGGGGTATCTTATGTAAATATGTATTCTATTTATTATGTGAGATGAATACAATACAACCCATAGGGTTTTCCACAGATTATCACACAAATATATAATATATTAACGTTAACTAGGCATGTGTAAAAATCAGAGCAAAACTATAAACTCAAAGAACCAATCAGCACCATACCTAACGAGTAACGGAACTGGAACCGGACCAATGCGCTTCGGTTTTTTGGTTTTGATTTTACGAGATCTTCGGTATCGATTCAATTTGGTTTTTGCACTTTCCATACCCCTAATTATTAACTAGTTATTTACGAGAAATATTATTTTAATTTTATATACTTAACATGATACAGTTATATATTTTTGTGAAATACATAAAAAATAATTATTATAATATCAAGCTAGATAATATTATATTAATATAAAATTAAATGTCATAAAGCTTATCAAATTTACACTCTGTGAGAACGTTTGGTTCGCATTTTTTTTTTCTTAGTATTTGTAAATAGTCAAAAAATTTACATTATGCAACATTTACAATCATTAGGATTTTCTCAAAAAAAAAATATATATATATTATCTTTTAGGATTAGTTAGCTAATATGAAGAATCCAAGTTAACTGTGATTTAAAATCTTAAGGGCTGAGTTTTTGTATAACAAAAAATGATGGAATTTAAAAACTTCTGAGATTTTAAATCATTATTAAAATATGCAAAACAAACACAGAATTTTAAATGTCCATATATATAACATGCTTTATGAACCATAACTTTCTATTAGAACCAACAGTGATAGACCACGAGAAAGTCGATACAAGGCACACATCTCTACTTTCAATCAACCTGTTGACACTTTGGATGGTTTCCATGTGTTTTCCCAATCGGCGATTCTTCAGCAATCACATCATTTTGCAAGCCTCTAATACCATTTCGCAAATCATGCCAAGTTTTTGAGTTTACGGTTATGAACTTCTAAACCCCCAAATTTTTTATATTGCATAATTTTCTTCAAAGCGGTCTAGCAAATTTTTTATCCCCTGCAATGTTGCCCCAGAAGAACTTCTTTCCTTCCAATTGTTTGATAATGCAATGTGTTTCCTTCCATATTTATTCAAAACATAATTTGATTTAAATTCAAATCATGTATTTTTTTAGTTTACATATATTAAAAAAAATTTATTCATATGCTTTAATTTTAGTTTATATATATTTTATATAAATAAATATGCATTGAAAATATTTGTGTAACCTCAAATAAAATAATAGTAATATCATCTTTTGATTTATGAGTATCTTTCTTAATGTCACCAAAGACCTCCTAGTTTCAGGACTTCTTTTAATAAGGCTCATTCTTTTGATATTCAACATATGAGAGTTTATGGGAAAGTAAACATATTTTGTCGAAAGCAACAACACTTTTTTATACAAAATCTGCATTTAGGTAAAAAAAATTTGAGCATATTAAAACATAAGCTCTTAAACCATAAACTACTCATAACTTTTGAAAGTTGCAACTAATGTACCTATGAAAAATAAAATTACAAAAAAAATCTTAACTAAATGTGTTTCTAACTTGGTTCATAGTTACCAATCTGTATATAATCACAATTTGCAAATTGTAATGAACAGTAAATATTGATATTTAATTAATTTGAAATGAGGAGACTTTACTAAAATGAGTCTTAGATGATTTAATAAGGATTTAACATTGAACTCTTGATATTTAATTATATTTAAAATGAGACATTTTTAAATAAGCATTTAATTAATAATTAAAATGAGATATTGCTAAAGAACGTAACACTCTTAATATATTTAATTAATATTCAATGGATGGCATTGCTAAAATAAGACTTTAATTAATGTTTAAAGTGAATGGTGATATTTTAAAATGACGTATTGTTAAGATGAGTATTGAATTAATATTTAAAATCGAATATTGTTAAAGTGAACATTATGATATCTTTTGAACAGCAAAGTACACACACTCTTACTTCTAAATTTGTACATTGTCCATTAGGCCTCAGGGAGTGGACCATGGCATCGGGCGGTACCGAGCTCGGCAAAATGGGAACACCGCGCCGAGGCCTCGGCATCGGCACCAACGGGCGCGGCAACGGCATTCCAATGCCGAGACCATTTCCCATTTAATATATATATATATATATATATATATATATATATATATATATATATATATATATATATATATATATATATAATATAATTATATAATTATTAAAATAATTTTACTCCCTATATATACAATACACATTCATTCATTATCTCATATATATTTTCTCATTATTCTCTCATTACTCTTTCTACCCACATTTCAAATTCAAATTCAAAAAAATGTCTTCATCATCTTCAACTTCTGCATCTTCTGCGGAAGACATAAAATACCTCTCGGAAGCGATAAGCACAGTCTCAAAAGTTGCTCAGGACATTTTAGAGTTACGAAACTTGCAAGAAGGTGAACCGTCACGTCCCGCAAAATCAAGAAAATATATAGAAAGGGATCGTGAATCTGCACACGATCGTCTAATGAGTGATTATTTCGCCGAGAATGCCATTTTTCAAGGGTATTATTTCCGTCGCCGTTTTAGAATGCAAAAGTCGTTATTTGTACGTATTGTTGACGATTTGACGAGAGAGTGTCGGTACTTTCAACAGAAGATGGATGCCAGAGGTGCGGTTGGATTTTCTCCGATTCAAAAATGTACGGCCGCTCTTCGTCAATTAGCATACGGGACATCCGCAGATGGTTTGGACGAGAGTTTCAGAATGTCTTCTCGTGTCGCAAGAGAAAGTCTTGATAAATTTTGTAAGTATATTCTGCGAGTTTATGGCCCCAAATATTTAGGCAGACCAACGTATAATGATATACAACAATTATATGCTCATCATTCTAGCGTTCATGGTTTTCCTGGTATGCTTGGAAGTTTAGATTGTCTCCATTGGAGTTGGGGAAATTGTCCTAACGCGTATAAAGGTTAATACACTCGTGGTGATCATTGTCACCCAACAGTCATACTTGAAGCGGTAGCTTCACAAGATCTTTGAGTTTGGCATGCCTTCTTCAATAAAATTTATGACGGCACGGCACCCGAATGTCCGTTTGAAATTCATGGCTCTACGTACAAGTATGGGTACTATCTTGTTGATGGGATATACCTTGATTGGGCCACATTCGTGAATCATTTTCGGCTCCAATCGATGCTAAACGAAAAAGATTTAAGGTGGCCCAAGAAATAGCTCGAAAAGATGTGGAACGAGCGTTCGGTATTCTCAAAAAGCGTTGGCAAATATTGAAGCATCCGTCACCTTTTTATCATGTGGAGAAAATGACAAAAGTAATGTATACGTGTATCGTATTGCATAACATGATTATAGAAGATGAAGGGAACGCAATATGTCAATATGATGAAAACGAAGTCACTCCAACAACAATACCAGCGGAGATCGGTAGTAGTGCGTACATGGCTCGACATTCGGAGATACGTAAAACCGAAGTGCATCATAATCTTCGTGCCGACTTGGTTGAACATATTTGGGGTGTTCAAAACATTGATCTCAACGTTGATCCGGTTGATGATTTTGAAAACGAATATTCGGACCAAGACTTTGCGTAGATTAGTTTCCATTTTAATGTTTATATTTTTAAGTTGAATGTTATAATTTTTAAATTGAATGTTTTATTTTATGTTTGATTTTAATATTATTAATTAAATGTTATTTTTTATTTCAATATTTTTATTTTAAGTTTAAAGTTAAAATTAAATAATTTGAATGGCAACCACACCCTCGGAATGACATCAAAATGACATTCCATGGCAAAGCTGACGTGACGCTGACGTGGCGGCGGTTTTGAGTGGCATCCATGGCAACCACTCCCTGTGGCCTTATAAAACTCGATTTCAAATCTTGGGATCCAGCCTAACAAATATAAAAATATATCATAATTTATAAAATTAACTATTTGAAATCAACAATTATACATGGTTTAGCTATGTGTTGAGATTAGGGGTGACAATTCCGACCCATCAAGTAAAACAATTTGTTTAATACACCATTTTATAAATTTTCATTTTCTAAAAAAAATTATGTTGTTACTAACTTTTTTACTACGGATCAATTTAATCGTTTAACTCATTGGGTCAAAATTGTCACCTCTAGTTGAGACTCGTTGTGATACATTAACGATGTGTTCGCTAAAGAGGATTGTAATGGACAGAAGGGAGAAGAAAGTAATGGGAAGGAGATGCAGCCGTTTCTTTCCTTTCCCTCCCAGTTTTGGGAAGGAGAAGATGGGACCAAAAAGCTGGTGTTATTCAATCCTTTCCCTTCATTATTTTGTTATGAAACACGATGTTGCTTGTTTCTCTCCTTGATTCTGTCCGTTCCCCTCATTTAATAGAGTTAAGGAACACAACGTAAGATATAATTATTCAAACATTTCAATATATGAAAAGATGTTATAATTGCAGGCTTTCCGTCGTAAAACACGTGCGGTATTAAAAATTGTTTATATCAAGTTACATATCGTAAATCTAACCTTTGCGCAATGTGAGGATCAGTGATATGTCTTCTTATGTGGTCCTATAAGTAGTGCCCCTTGTGCAGGCGGGAGTGGATCGAGGGAGAACCCCTAACTAGAATATATATGATACACTAGAAATTAAAATGCTAAATCATTATTTATGCCTAGTTTTTAAGAAAGAATCATACCTAACTTAATTATGAAATTATTTATTTTTATTATTAGCTTTTAATTAACAATAGAAAATTAATATAACAATGAGCCAATGAACTCGATCATATGAATATGCATGCAGGTGCTGAGTTCAATTTTTATATAACCATGCTTACAGTAATTAATTATTAATGCCCACACTTTGAGTTGGTAATACCTGGAATTAGTTAGTATTATTTATTCATAAATTCATTTTTTTTGTCGGTTTCCTTTTATTAGAATGTTGTATATATGCTTTTTCTTTTTAAAAAAAACTACTACGTACTTTTAGATTTATAATTAAATGTTTGATTTTAAGTTGCAAAATAATTGTACCAAATTCGAAGAATCAGTACCTTATACTTATAGGCAAAAGAAAATAATAAAATATGGGATTAAAGTCTTCATTTAAAAGAATAGTATTTTAATTAATAGATAAAATCAAATTAACAAGATATCACACATCCTTATCCTAACCAGCTAATAATTATTTTATACCTTTGCTAGCTGATGATATAATTATAACTTGTAAAGTTGTAATATATTACTAAAATATTAAGAAGTGAAAATTATCGGAACCTATAATATTGTACGTATATAATATTAATATTAAAATACTAATAAATAAAGCTTGCTTGGTCTTGAACGCTAGCTATCTTCATCCACTGGAACAACATGAACTGCCAAGTGCCAATTAATCCAATATGTTTTCATGTTTTTTTTTTTGTGTTTTTGTTACCTCCATGTTATTTTTTTCCATAAAAGTCCTCAAATTAAATTTTTTTCTTTTTTGTTTAGTGAAATTTAAACAATGAAACCCGGTTTTTCAGTTTTTTAAACCCGGTTCACCAATTATAACCAGGGTCTAATGTCCAAATTTCACTAAACCAAAAAGAAAAAAATAACTTGAGAACTTTTATGGAAAAAAAATAATAACACGAAGAGACGAAAACGCAAAAAACGTGAAAACATATTGATTTCTTTCATAATAGACTCAAACTTTGACGTTCAACTAAAAAATCCAATTAAATTGCATCCACCCGGCCATGGTTCCCTTATAATTATTGATTCAATGAGTCATCGTTTATTTTCTAGATAGCCAAGTAACCTGATGATAATCTAGATCATAAGATTTATATATAGTACGTACGTTTGATGATCAATCAAACTATGAATTTTGTTTCCTTTTAGACTATGATAATATATTTATATATGGTTCTACTAAATATATATGTTTTGACTTTTGATGATGTGTTATATTAAATTCTTCAAAATATTCATTTTAACCAATAAACTATTGAAAATATTTATTATGATTTCCCTATATCTCCTTTGTGTAAATAATATATATACATACATAAACACCATATATATATATACTCATACGAAAACACTCACGACACTCCTCTTATTCAAACCATCATCATTTTTTTATTATAGCCAGAAGGTATATTCTTCTTGCAATTTTTTAAGAGATATATGGAAAAAAAAAATTGAAGGGAATATATGCAATTTTTTATTATTAGTCCCAATAATTAAGTCAAGACATGACATGGCAGTTTTCTCATATGATCAATTTAGATTTCAACAAGACGTAACTTAATTAGATAATCATAAATCATAAGAGCATCCACATATAAAAATTTTCTGACCATATAGTAATTTTTGGTATGTCAGTAGTATGACAAGATAAATAATTCGATCATAACATGTCATCGTATATTCATATATAGATGAAAAAAGAATAATTTAATTATTTAGCTAGGGACTCATACCTAGCTATGGAGAGAAGTAGGGGTGTGCAGAAAAACCAAAATCCAAACCGAAATCGGAAAAAATCGAAAACCGAAATCGGAAAAAACCGAAAAACCAAACCGTTTGGATTTTGGACTGATCTGGACTCTCGATTTTCAAAAATAGAAAGTTTCGGTTTGGTTTAGGTTTGAACCTTTAAAAAACCGAAAAAATCCAAACCGAACCGGTTTTATATATACTATATTATAAAATTTAGATTTATTAAATACCTACCTTCTTTATTTATTAAATTAGGTTGTTTAAATTTTTACCATTACGAGGATGTTTAAAATTTTCATCAATGGAACACAGAAAGTGAGAAAGCATAAAGCGACGCATCTGTGGATGTTTAAATTTATGATTTTAATTGTTGAAATTGAATATTTGGATGTTTGAAGTTTAAGATTTTTTTTTTTTTTTTGTCTTTTTTTATTTTTGATAAAATGATTATTGTATTGGATGTTATTAAAAATTTCATATTCTGTCAAAGAAAAAATAAATTTCACAAATCAAAAAATGGGGTTTCGGACAAAAAAAATTCCAAAAAAACCGAAATCCAAACCGAAACCGACACAACAACCGAAAAACCAAACCGTTTGGACTATTAATTTTAAAAACCGATATTTTGGTTTGGATTTCGGTTTTTGCCATAAACCGATCCAAACCACTCCATGCTCACCCCTAGCAGAGAAGCGGGGGAAAGGCCCACAACGATTTGCATAAATTTGACGAATTTTAGCCTATGTGTTCCGAAAAATTAACACGATGAATAGCCTATACAATCTCATGCCCCCAACGAAAAAATTTTCTGGATCCACTACTGTAGCTAGCAGTATATTTATTAATCAATCATCAATATGTAGTAGCTAGGGCGTTTATGCGTTGAATCTTAATTAGTCGTCTCAACATCATACTTTCGATTTCCCTTTCTAATAGATATTATTGATGAAACTTCTAAAATTGTGACATATGCCATAGAAAATTTTTCTACATCTCTAATTCTAAATATATATATTTTTAATTATTTTGGAATTCTATGCTGACAAATGGACTGTTACAAAAGTTCTAGTATATTGTTTGGTTTAAAAACGTACGTATTGACTTGTTCTTTTTTGACAACACAGATCGACCACATATATAACTTGTAATACGTACTATAGTTAGTATCATTTTAAGAATGTTTTTAGGATTAATTATATATATCAACATTAATTATTATATACTACCATCCTCTCCAATATTATATCAATTTTGCATTCATCAAAGGATTAACATTACATGAGTTATCGCATCAATGATCACGTACATATTTCAATATATATTAATATGTAAGCTAGGGGATAATAGTTAGTTTTATGTTTGTGAAATTAATTTAGACTCCCTTGTCGTTTACACTTATGCCCTATTTGTTTACCTATTACGAAAATCATTAATGGATCATTTTATCTTTGAATAACTTTTAATAATGTCATTAAGAAGTAAACAAATTAAACAACCTCTTATTTCTTATGAATTGGTCGGTCTTCAAATCTCCAAATTGTTGTGTTCCGCAGATAAATGAAATGTTTTGGAAATAAAAAAATAATATTTTGTGTTCTAAGGTTTTCTTAAGAAGCGAATACAAAGAATCGAATATATAAACCCAGTCTTCTGAGTTTTTTTAAGGAGAGAAAGAAAACGAAACACAGAGAAAGTTTAACTGGTTTTTTTTAAAACTTCATTGTATTTTTTAAAGGGTTAATTGTATAATAATATCACATATATATCGTTGGACAAATTCACGATTCATGTTTGAATTAACTCCTTTATAAGTAGTAAACAACTTAAAATTCAAAAGAGTTAATATATGTATTAATACGTCATGTCTGAATCAACGACATGTATACGTGAATAATTCAACCAAATATGAAATAACATGAGAGATTGAAGATAACAAGTCTACAAGTTTTAAATGAAATTATCATCAAGACTTATAAGCAATCACACGTGAATTAAGAACTCAACCAAACAAAATGGCTCACTATCTGGATTTCTCATTAAAATCTGATTCAAAATGCTTATTATGTGTGGAATGATATGATTATTCAAAATGCTTAAAATTTTCCTTAAAATAGTGAGCAAATGGCTCGCTATTTGGATTAATTTCTCACAATTGTTGAGTGACGGGCTGATGGATGTGAAAAATCAGATTCAAAATGCTTGTTATGTGAAATTTTATTTCTTAATTACGTTCATTGGTTAATAACTTAATACAGTAAAAAAAAATATTAAAGAATTAATAATGATTCTTAAAGATGATCATGGTGGGAGACTGAGAGGTATTGAGATTGCTTAAAATTAGATTAAGAGGGTGTTTGGATTTGCGTTTGAAAAAATGTTGTAGTGTTTTGGAAACTTATAATCAGATAATAGTTGTAACAAAAAGTGTTGCAGGAAATGTAGTGTTTGGTTTAGCTTCTGCTGTTTGCTATCATAATTATCAAATAATCAGTTTTTAAAGTGTTCGGACTTGCGTTTTTACTTGTAAAATGACCAAATAATCACTTATTAAGCAAATAAGCTACATTTTTAGAGGGTGTTTTGATTTGCGTTTGAAAAAGTGTTGTAGCGTTTTGGAAACTAATAATCAGATAATAGTTGTAACAAAAAGTGCTGCAGAAAATATAGTGTTTGGATTAGCTTCTGCTGTTTGCTATCATAATTATCAACCAATCAGTTTTTAAAGTGTTTGGATTTGCGTTTTTACTTGTAAAATGACCAAATAATCATTTATTAAACAAATAAGCTACATTTTTTAACTTATGAAAAAGTGTGGTAAGATTAACGCTAAACACGAATAATCACTTATTAACGTATGCAATACAAACACTATAAACTAATTATTTGCGTTATTGTAACGTAATAAGCTAATAATCTGGTTCATAATGCAAAACCAAACACCCTCTGAAAAAATAGGTTTTGAAAGTTAAGTTTAGGTCCAAATTAATTCGTATACGATAACAAGTTTAAAAACATAATAATGATTTTTTTCTAAATAGTTTTTGAATGTTTAAAGAAATATATGATCGATCAGGTTTAAAAACATAATAATGATTTTATGTTGTCTTTGTAAATTAATTCGTATACGTTTATAAGCTCCAAAAGAATGCTCAAAGCTTAATGCATTTTTATCCTAAAACTCAAATGTAATTGTCGTAAATGTCGATATTTCGCATGGATGACTAATGACTTTTAGATTTTATTATTATTAATTAATTATATTTAATTTGATACGAAATATAAATTATAATATAATTTGTACGTACTAGTAAGTAATTATTCTTATAATTTGTTCTTTAGACTTTTTCCAAACATGCATGATCCACAAGCATTACGATATATAACTAATCGTAAAATTAATTTATCGATCATCTCAATGGAAAGATAATTCGTCTTTTCCATAAAGTTTGACTTTTTTAGTTCAAGAAATCCCAATTATAAAAAAGCCAAAGCCAAGTAGCCAACTATGCCACCAATTATAAACATCACCACCCTCTGTCTTCATCCATCTTCTTCAGAAAGAAAAAAATGGATCAAAAAAAGACCCAAAAACCCACAATTGCCATAAGAGTCTTAAAAGCGCCGGTAAAAGTCATCTGCAAGATCCGAGACTTGTACATCTCCAGCATGTACACATGTGCCGCCGGCATGGGTGGTCCGGCGAACCCACATACCTCCGGTCTACCGAAAAGCTACAGCACAACATCTTCAAGGAACGAAGATTTCGCAGAACTCATGAGGATTGCTTCCACTAGAAGCTTAGGTGGCAGGTTAGACGGCGACCTTCTTGGCAGGCCACAGCCGGCGGTGGTGCCTCGTAGTCAAAGCGTGGCGATCGGTAGAATTGAAGAAGAAAAGTCTTGTGATTTCGGGGATGATTTTGTATTGAAACCTGAGTTGTTTCCCAGAAGTAGAAGTCATGCAGTTGGTACAAGAATGTATGCCTGACAAATGAATATTTCAAGAGTTCATTCATAACTCATAAGAACAGGTTTAATTTCTCTTTGTCTAGCTGATCATTACTGCTTTATCCTATGAATCTTTCTTCTGTTTTTTATAAATATTTTGTTAAAATGTAAGTTGGGTTTTCAATTTCATTGGATTTGATGTCAAGATTCTTGAAATTATGAATGGAAAATGAGAAATTTGTCC
Source organism: Centrapalus pauciflorus (assembly GCA_020465985.1). NCBI lineage: Eukaryota > Viridiplantae > Streptophyta > Magnoliopsida > Asterales > Asteraceae > Centrapalus > Centrapalus pauciflorus. Next base: position 239,932 of record JAANYP010005136.1, read on the forward strand.
CATCAATATATAAACTAAAGTGAGTTGACCAACGATGATTGTTTTTTGGTCATACATCGCTGTTTCAAGGTAACTTACAACAAAATCAATACAAAAATATGCTTTAATTTTCTTTTTTCATTTTAATTAAAATTATTTATTATATTTTGATAACAACTAGAGACTGATCATTTGTGACTTATGTGTAGTCCAAGCTCCAATTAGGAATCTTTATATACAAACACTCTTTTAAAAAAGTTATAATACTAGCTAGGGACATATGATAGAAGATAATTTTGTTAACATGAAATTAGGAATGGCAATATATTTTGTGGTTTGATCATCTTTTTTAATCAATGGCTTTAGGTCCAAGTCTAAGATATATTGATAATATTGAGATCATTGAAAAAACAATGTTAATTTTATTGATTACGTGTAACGTCGATTTGGTCACGTAAAATCAACCCGGAGTTAAGGCTTCAAACTTGAGTCTTCCATAAACTACGTATTATACATTTTTAGTTAATGCAACAAAGAACTCAAAGGTTGATATTTGAATAAGGAATGCTCCACCAAAAAAGAGAATTAGAAGCAAAATTGAGGGTAAAACGTTGTAGTTTATTTTATGAATATAATAGTTTATTACGCGGATATTTTTTATATATATAAAATATAATAAACTAAAAGGTAAAGATATAAATATTGTATTTAAACAAATATATAATAATGATATTATTGTTTATTATAACCTATTAATTTTTCATAATTCTACACACACATGAATATAATTATTTTTTAAAATATTTTAAATTTTTATTATATTATATTATAATTAATAAGTTATTAGAGTATTAGATTTTGTTTGATTTGATTTGATTTGAATTTGAAAGTAGATTATATTAAATATGGATAGATATAGTTTAAATGTATTTATTACGGAGTATCTTTTAAAACCATAAATGTCATGTGCCGATTCATGTTGATGACACGTCTTTATGAGAGTTGAGTATATTTACTCTTTTATTGGTATAGATAGATAGATTTTAGAACTTTAAAAGATCAAATAAAACAGAACTTACGTACATAAGTGTTAATTGTTAAATGTTTATATTTATTAAGACAACTAATAATGATAATATTAAATGTATTTAACTTAATTAATTAATTTGCTAGATATAAAAGTTTGGTTATATATTCAATATAAAATAAATTATAACGGCCATACATTTGTCATCATTTCTGAATTTTGAGGTTGATGTAATATTGTGTAATTTGGCCATTGATTAGTTGATGGTGACATGCGGTTGCTTTACTCATCGTTCCCCACTTGTTTTATCTATGTATTAAGTCTTAAAATATTGTAAACGTTTAATCATGCATTATATTTAAACAATTTAAACCTACTTTATATTAATTAAAAAGATAATTACTAAAATACTCAAAATTGGAACTCAATTGTTAAAATTTACTCAAATAAAAGTTACCTAATCATATTACTCACTATATTTGTTATCATTTTTATGTTACATCCACAATTTACGTTAATTGTATTTATTATTAGTTTTTTAATATTTTACGTCACAGAAGATAAAAAAATAATGAAAAACAGTAAATCTTTTGTTTGTCATTTACAAGAGATTCTTTTTGTATTTTTTTTTTAACTCAAATATTTATCAAATCTATACATGTCATTTTAAGATATTTTTTCATCATTACTATGATTTAATTTTTTTTATAAATATTATGCCTAAGATAAACTTAGGATCTTACGTTACCTTACTAACATTGATACTACGTCACCAATTTATTGGTAACAAAATTCTTTTTTTCTTTTTACTTTTTCGTATATTACGTTACAAAATTATTTGTAACGAAATTTTGTTTTTGTGTACTTTTTTATGTATTACGTGACCAAAAAATTTGGTACGAAAGTTTAGTTTTTGTATATTACGTATGTAAATTGTATATTACTAAACTGAAACTTTGATACTAAAAAATTTGTATAAATAGTACAAGTAATTCCATTTATTATTCCTTTTTGTATATTACTTTATCATTCACGTTACTAAAATTATTTTGTTATGAATTTTATTTTTTGTAAATTACGTTATCAGTTACGTCGTTAATTTTTTGGTAAATAAATTTTATTTCTTTTTTTTCTGCCTAGATTAATTAATACACAATAAAAACAAAACTTAATTTTTTATATTAAAAATCTTGATAACGTAGTGTAATAAACATGAAATTTCATTACAAAATACTTTTGGTAACGTAAGTGGTAATAAATATAAAAATATAAGATAAATACGTAATTTTATTACAAAAGATTTTAGTAACTTAAATGGTAACGCAATATACAAAATCCAAAGTAACAAAAACTAAATTTCATTACTAGAAAATTGGTGGTGTAAGTGTTAAGATAATACTATAATTGAAATTTCATTACAAAAAATTTGGTAACGTAAATAGTAACATAAAATAAAATGATAAAAAGTGAAATTTTGCTACAAAAACATTTGTAATATAATATAAAAAAAAGTACTAGCAATGTAATTTCGTTACCAAAAAAGTTGGTAACATAAGTGGTAATGTAATACCCTAATTTACATCTTTGTATAACACTAAAAAAGGTCAACACAAGTAATGATGAAAAAAAATATTTTCAAATGACACATACAGATTTGAGTTAATAAAAAAATACAAAAGAAAATCTGTTGAAAATGACAAGAAAACCATTTGATAACGAAAAAGTAATGCATTTTTTGCTATTTTTCACCTTTTGTAATATAATGCATTAAAAAACTAATAAGATGTATATTTAACGTAATTCTAGTAGTGAAAATAGTAGGTATTTTAGTTAGATCATTTTAATTTGGGTAAAACATAATAAAAGAGTTGTCATATTAGGTATTTTTATTAATTATCATTTAAATAAATTATAAAAGTACACATAATCTTATATGTTTTCTGTATTAAAAGCTTTTACGCTTTATTCTTTAATGATTGTTTAAAATGGAATTTATATAATAAAAAGTAAAAGTAGCGACAATGAATGATAACAAATTTGAAATATTGTTAACAAACTTTTGGGACGGATATGTTTTACTATATCTATAATTATATAGATCAGGTTACAATAAAATTGATTTGTGAGCTAAAACTTCTTTGTAACTTTTGTCTTGTTATGTGAGCTGAATGAATATTATAGCTAGGATAAACATATTGAGTATCATGGTCTAGGACCATAACTTTGACTGATATGATTATTAAGATTCTTCGTTACTAATAATATTTGTCGTTTGAAAAAAAAAAAGACTTAGCAACGAACAGTGTTAATTGTCTCTCAAAAAAAAATTGTCATATTTTCTTCCTAATATTAAAATTAATTACCAAAACATTGTATAACTAGTTTTTTTACCCAGGCGGTGCCCGGGTTTACCGTAAAAAATTTTAAATTCTTCTATATCAGCAGAAGTAAAAGAACAAAATAATCAACCAAATCAGCATACATGTATAACTATTTTCGTTCGGATTATGTTTTTAAATGTCTGGTAATTTGAAGGGCATTAACATAATATGACAAAAGCTATTTTTATCTTTTTTTTTTATTTTATATTAGATCACATAAGTGCTAATTGTGGCATATTATCATTATTAGTGTAAGATGTTATTTTTTTTACTTAAATATATTTTTCAACTATATATACACAGTGTATATATGCTAAAATATGTTCTTTAATAACAATTTATTTCAATAAGTTTACCATAATCGAACAAACATATGAATAAAAGCAAGTAAGGATACAAAACAATCAAATTAGAAAAGTATTAGTAAAAGGGATAATGTTTGGCTTACCCATTCTAAAAGCCTACGATGCGCAAGTTACTGTTATCATAAAATAAATGTAAAACATCTATATATAACAATTAAGTAAATTTAAGGGCAACAATTTACGAAACAATTGATAATGCAAATATCAAGATCATATAACAACAATATATAAAAATATAGTATATTGTAATAATCTATAAATAATAATGTATTATCTGTAAATAATAATTAATATGTAAAAGAATTGACAATTTTTATCTCCTAAAGACATGACATGTATTTACATCAATGTACAAATTAGATTTTACATTATTTCATCTAATTAGTAATTTAATGTAAATTTATATTGATGCTAATTTGCTTTTCCATATAAATCTTTACAAATCGTTTATTATTGTACATATATACCATAGTAACAAATGTAGGTTTTAGTATATCTTAATATGATATAGAAATATATTTAAAATATTGTTGTTTGTAATCCATGTGATAATGCAATCATTATGATTAGTTTAGAAAATTCTCACATACAATTTACATTACACATAGAAAGTGGTAATCTATCCATTAATATTAAATTATGCTATACACTGTTTTATAAACATAATTTACAATTTGAATGCTTTTTTTATGTTAACCAAATTAAAAGTACACTTAACATTATAAAATAACTGTAGATAGCTTTAAAATAATACAAAATTGAATAAATGTGTCGGTATATGGAACCATATACATTTATATTATACATAAATTACAATAATCGTGTTATAGTTTGTAAACTTTAGTATATATTATACAATGATAAATAATACATTTCATGTGTATATAAAAAAAAGTAACATATGTGTGTGTAATTTAAATGATATAGGTGCAAAAAAAAATATGGGTATAAAAATTAGGATGGAATGCATGATATAGTAAGGTTAAGAAAAGAGAGAGAAAGATGATAAATTAAGTAATATAATTGTACATTTAGATGCATACCAAAAAATATAAAAGTAAGGATAAAGTCTCACATATACATGTGCAAAAAATGGGCTGGTGAATGACGAATAACCCAAAACGCCTATCCCGAGTTGCAAAGCAAGAAACCGATTTAACTTCATATAAATATGTCTTGTTCTTCCAAAACATAAGCTAAAAGCGTCTGCGTGAGCTACAGTTGGGACCCGTGCCTTGTTTTTGTAGCCACGCCATAATCTAGACGTTTAAGTATGCATACAACGTAAGGTTCGTCAGTGATGATTCGCGCAGTGTACGGTTCTGTACCACATGCCGCCAGTTCATCATGTTTCATAATCTTCCGTAACTGTTGCAGCATTAGGAGCCGACTGATGTTCATCTTGCATAGGAGCATTTTAGTTACGGCAGACGGATATTGTCAAGTGAATAACGAAATAAATGAACAGTTCATATGTTATTATATAGAAAGTAGCTTGCGTAACAGAGGTTACATTTTTTGTAAGATGTGGGTAAGTGGGTGGTTTGAGATGTGGATGTGGGTTAGTGGGTGGTTTGAGATGTGAATGTGGGCTAGTGGGTGGTTAATAGTTGTGAATATAGTTGTTGCAAAAAAGTTGTACCATGTGCTTTTCCAGAAATACCCCTTATCAAGGGTTTTCATTGAAAGTAGATAGATCCGACGGCTGAGATGATTTACATTCTCTCTGCTGCGCAAACAATATATATTATTAATTAATTAGAAATGTGCTGCCTTTTTTTCCAATTACAAAACTTGAAAAATAATTTATTATAGAATACAATGAAAACTAAAATTGAATAAGAATATTTTTATGAAAAATGTCTTTTGGTTACATAAAATTATTTGTATTTATTTTCTTCAAAAGAAGTTCTATGTTCATTTTGTTTTATTAACTTTATTATGTGTATTCATGTTTTCATTGCTAAAATATGACTGGTATCACTTGTTGTGTCAAATTAATGGTACATGAATGAATCCTGAAATGATTGCTTTAAAAAATAAAAGAATCGGTGCGATAAATATATCGAAAGGGACGAATGGATATACTTTGTACGATGAATCGGGTATGTATGAATGCTTTCAGTGAAGTTATTTGTGTAATAACTTATGCATCATGGAATAATGGACATGTTTATTTTCATATACAAAAGAAAACTAAATTAAAGGTTTGTAAGATCATTTGAAGGTCACCAATCCCTCATCAAAGTTCTTTTTCCATATTTCAATTTGTATTAAATTTTATGTTGTAATTCTAGTGATGCCATTTATATGGCATTTAAACAAATGATGATGGAACAAAACTAAAATAAATCAAATATTTATATTCAATTTTTTTTAATTTTTTTAAAACTTAAAAAAAAAAAATTTATCTTGGAGACTTTTATGGAAAAAAATAACATTAAGGGACGAAAACAAAAAAAAAATGAAACCATATTGGTTCTTTTAATAATAAACCCATATAAATATACTAAAAAGATACATATATAATCTGAAATATAAATAAAAGATTAATTATTATGTAAAAAGTAAGCAGATGTTTGCTTGGTGTTTTAATCGGGTTATTGGGACGAGTATAATAAATCTCATTCCCATTTGAAATAACGGGTTCTGGGAAAACCCATCACATTTTAATCGTTTTTTAGTTTTTCCGATCAGGTTTGGGTTTTTTTTTTTTTTTTTTTTGGCACCTCTAATTAATATAACAAAACTAGGGGATACAAAACATTTTAGCGACCTCATGGGCTAACTATTCTTAACCCGCCCCTTATCTCCTGGGCCAATTCTCCTTTTAATAGGCCCAATTCGTTTCTCTATTTATTTGTCCGGCTCGACGGTCTTTAATAAGTTTTGTATTGGGTTCAAATTTTGGAACATAGCGTGTAAGTGTAAGTTGGGTAAAGGCCGGTGGGGTTGAGGTAACTAAAATTGAAGCACACAAGGTAATAAAAACAATTCGAAAAAATCTATTTCCATGCTCTCGTTGAGAGTCGAACTCAAGACCTCCCGCTTACTAAACGGGTGCTCTAACCAACTGAGCTACAAGAGCAGTACGTCAAGCTTTTCATTTATTTATTACACATAAAAGAAAATTGTTTTATTTGTGGCAGATCACAGATGGCAACTCTACCTGTCGGTTGATAACTTGATATGCAAATATAACTTCTTCTTTTTTCTTTTGTATAAATAACTAGTTATTAACCCACGTATTACGTGGATATTTTATAATTAATGTAGATTAAAATTTTACACAAAATGTCAATTACATATAAAAATTTTTATTTTTTCTAAAAATTATGAAAATAGTATTATCTTTTGTTATTTATAAATTTTCTTATTTTTAAATATGTATGAAAAGTATTTATTGTGTCTAATCTTTTTAAAATTTTTTATTTTTAGAATTTATGTATAAATAAAATGAAAATTTTAAAAATTATTTTTTACATAGACTACCATTTAAAAATTTTTATAATTAAAAAAGTATAAAAATATTTCTCTACCAATATTGTATTATTTTTACCTTTTATATAGATAAAATAATGCATAGTTAGCTAACATTAGAAGTTAAATCTGAAAGTTATTTAAATCATTTAAAAATATTATTTTTTATTTATAGGAGTAAAATTAGGCAGTACTTAATTATATTTACTTAAATTTAAAAAATAAATTTAAAATAGTATTAGAATTTTTAAAATATTTCTTTTTCTAATCGTATGTATAAAATATGAAAGTATTTTTGAATTAGATTTCATATATTTTTTATGATTAAATTAGTAAAATTAGAAATCTAATTATGGAAAAAAAAAAGGCGGGAAATAGAAAATTTAGAGAGATCAAGGAGTGACATGTGGCATGAGGGTTTTCTTTTATTAATATATATAGAATATAGATATAGATATAGATATAGATATAGATAGATTAGTATAAATAGATATGATAACAAATTTTACACTATTATAATTATCTCTCTCCCGCAAACAATCAATTTTATTGTTTATAATAATCATCTGAATACATTTTGAAGACTTTTCTTCCATTCAATAATTTACATCATTTTTATACATAGCACGGTTTTTTAGTTACAAAAGATTTTTTACATGTATATATATAAAAGCATAATCGAACAATAAGCAAAATAAATATGAAAAGTAATTTGGACTACAAAATTTCTTGTAATCACTTGTAAAAAAATTTATGTTAGATTACTCGTCATCATTCTAACGTACACTTGGCTATATTAAGTTTTCTAATAAACTGTTATTTATTTGATGATAAAACAATAAGATTTATATGATAGATTACTCTCAACATTTTCATAAGGTGAATTATGAAGAAAGATAATATCAAATATAAATTTTGACAATAAATGTGTCATTGTTTTTTTAGACCAAGATAGGTAACATAAAACTTTATTTTTACCAAGAAAGAGTATGAATTACTTTTTTTAAGCCGAAAAAAGATAATGAAATATTAGCTTTTTACCTTACCAATTGATTATCAATACTTTTTTTTGTCAAAATTGAACTTTATGTTAGCTTTCTTGACCAAAAAATTTTAACATATTTTTATCGTCAAAATTTGAATTTCATGTTACTTTTATTGACAATTTGCCTTTATTCATTAGATGATAAAAAAGTTAAGAATAAGGTTATAGAAACATGATTAAGAAAGTTCTATAGTTTTTGACTTTTCGTAAGATACCTTGAGGTTCTCGTCCAAACGATTTTTTTTTGATTTTTTTATATTTATGTATATATTAAAATTATATACATAAACAAACACACACAGGTACATACATACATACATATATACATATCCAATGATTTCAAGTGTCGTAGATCTATCAATTGCCTATGAATTAATGCATGCATATACACATATTGAATTCTTCAATTATTCAAATTACCATTGATTTACAAAACTCAAAATCATATAAAAATTAAAAATACATTTATAACATTAATATATACATGAATATAATAATAAAAATAAAATAATGCACAATAGAAAAAATTATCATACGTAACAATTTCATATACAATGATCATCTTATCCTCTAGGAAAGGGGCAAAATGTAAAAATAAGAAGAGAAAAACTATTAAAAACAGGATACTCATTATATATGAAATTATTATGTTAAATAAAATTTTATTATGCATAAATCACCTTCTACTTCAAAAGTCATAAAATTAAATAAACATACATATTTAAAGAAAAATGGGTGACAAATAGAATTGTGAGGCGTGGTTCACATGAAATGAAGGCCCAACAGAAGTGGGTTGTGTTAATTTACTGAGATAAATCACTGTAGAGAATGCCCCAATTTATAAGCAGTTAGGTCTGTGCACCCAAAACACCAACACATCTCGTGAATGCAATTATTACTTCTATTCTAACTCTACTACTTTTTTCTTCCACAAGTAAATACAAATTCATTTAATTATATATCTGTGGGCTAAATTCAAAAATAGTTTTTTAGTTATAATAAAATAATAATAATTTGTGAACTAATTTCATATTTATCATCAATATGTAAGTAAATAAGGATTTATTAAAACTTAAATTTACTTTAAAAGAGAGAGTGCATTTAATATGGAATCATCATCCCAAAGTACGTTGCCTTTAATTTAAAGAGTTTATACAAGGACCATCCTACATTCAAATAGGTGGGGTCGATGTATCTTATTGATTTTTTTAACTAAAAATATTCGTTTATGTACTATGAATTTATTGTACCCTCTCAGACATAAAAATTAGGGTTTATTATGAAATAAACAACATGTTTTTTGTGTTTTCGACTCTCAATGTTGTTTTTTATATAAAAATCCTCAAGTTAATTTTTTTTCTTTTGGTTTAGTGAAAAATGAATATTAGATACCGGTTTTTCAGTCTCCAAAAACCCGATTTAATAATTAAAACCGGGGTCTAATAGTCAGATTTCACAAAACTAAAAAATTTACATTGATGGACGAAAACGAAAAACTATGAAAACCTGTTGATTTTTTTCGTAATAAACCCTAAAAATTACCATATTTTTCGATGAATTTAAAAATCAATTAAAATTGCATAAAGCTCATCGTTTGTTATGTATAGATGTGTATAAAATAACAATTTATATGTATCCACTTTCGTAATTCTAATTGCAAATTTCATAAATTGACATCACCGACGACCAAATACTCACTCATCAATGACCACATCAAAAATATTAGTGAGATTGTATCGTATGAATTGTTTTATTTTCGAAGCCCACCGGCCCACCACTAAATAATGCATACACTGATAATACACGTACGTTATCGCTAGTTTGCTAAAGCCATTTGAAATGAAAGTAATATTCATAAACATTTAAACAATTTATGATAATTTTTCTTTTTTTATTTTTGACTTGTTGACTTATGCACTTAAATTGACGTTATGTGTAATTACAGGTAGAGGTGCACAAAAAAACGAATATGTGATTTTGATCCGATACGTTTCTATGTAACCATTCCGGATTTTATCCGAATCGGTTTTTGAGCCGCATTCGGTTTTATTGGGTAGACCAGTTATTAAAAAACTAGATAAAAAACCGAAATAAAAAAACGATTTTGGACTATACTAATTTTATAATTTAAAACTTTTTTATGTATTTACAATCAAATATAAGATAAAACATATCTGATTGGAGTATAACTATATTTGTTTGGAGTTTTATTATTCTAATTATATATAAGTTTATAACTTATAAGTTATAAATGTATAAATTATAATGTATAACTTATAAAATAATTTGAAAAACCCAATTTTATTAATAATAAGGGTTTATTATAAATAAACCAACATGTTTTTACAATATTTGCGTTTTCGTCTCTCATTGTTATTTTTTTAAGTTTTGTGAAATTTGACTATTACCCCAGTTTTAATTATTAAATCGGGTTTTTGGAGACTGAAAATCGGGTTCTAATATTCATTTTTCACTAACCCAAAAGGAAAAATTGACTTGAGGACTTTTATAAAAAAAATAGCATAGAGTGACAAAAACGCAAAAAACGTGAAAACACATTGGTTTATTTCATAATAAACCCTAATAATAAGAGCCAAAATGAAATTTTATCAAATAGATGATAAAAATGGTTAAACCAAAATTGAAAGTCTAAAATTTTAAAAAAAGATTAAAAAATGGGAATTTTTTCTAAAAATCAGAATTTTTATAACCGTTTTTCCTGAAAAATCAACCCGTTACAATGCGCACATTTTACTGGGTGCAAAACCGGTTAAGATCTGAGTCTGTTATTAAAAAACTCTTTTTTTTCGAAAACCCAGATCGGATAAAAACATATCTGAATCAGATTAAAACAGGTAATTGTCATCTATAATTATATGGGTGACAATTCTGGCCTATTCTAGAAACGGGTTGATGACACAAAAAAAATTAACATACTTTTGAAATATTTTTCAAAAAATAATTTGTTTCATACACAATTTTTAAAATTTTATTTTTAAAAAAATTTATGTTTTAACTTTTTACTATGATCATTTTAAAAGTTCCATCTGTTTGATTCATTGTGTCAAAAATTTGTGCCACCCCTATGCTTAAATTATTGGATTTAGATTATGAAACTGCATTCAAATCTTTATATTTTTTTTACTTATTTAAATACCCTAATTTTATCATTAAATATCAAAAAAATGGTGATCCTCGAAACAATTATGTTGCTTTCAATTTGAAATTCTATATTTTAATATTACAGTTTATATTCTAATATTAAAATTAAAATTCTGATATTACATTTAATATAACAAATATACTATCTTTAAATTTACATGTATTTTATGTTAACAATTATTTATTAAAAAAATATATGCGCTATATGCATGTTGATAAACTAGTAAAACTAATGTGTTGTTTTTTTTTTTAAGAAGTTAATTTCTGCGACCTGCGTATTTAGCTGTAGAATTCACAGTCACTAGAAGACACGAGAAGAGCTATGCAGATGTTTATTTGTCTTTAATTTATAAGACACGGGAAGAGCTCCGCAAACATGAGCAGATAAAAAAACAAACGTACTTTCGTAACAAACGTCTTCCCGCTACATCGATTTCGCAAACAAAAATGCATTGCAGATTTTCAAAAAAAAAAACAAACATGACCTAATAAAATAACATGTTAAAGTTTATAAATAAATTGGTTAGTTTAAAAGTTTCTGCCTTTTAATATTTCTGGATAACTCTCGACTCATACGACGTCATTAGCTTATTAATTTAATTTTTATCCATCTAACAAGTTAGAAATAAGGTATAATTAAGTTAAATCGACCAAATTACTTGTAAACATATCAAACTTATCATATCTTAAATCTTATTGGTAGGTGTTAAAAATATTTTTTACGTTATTTTCTGCAAAAATAAAATTGGTACGGTGGAATTCCAATCTTACCACTAAAGAAAACCCCACAAGAAAAGAAAAAAGCACAGTCGTAAAGTTTTTTGTTGGCTTTATGTCACTTTTATCAAATTAATAAATTATTTATTATATATATATATATATATATATATATATATATATATTGCCGACGGAGCAGAGAGAAAAAATGCTCACGTGGCGCAATATTAGTGGTAAAAATTCCGAAAATTATGGCTTATTTGGCGCAATATGATTGGCTAAAATTCAGAAAATTATGGCTACTGATTTGACGCAATATAATTGGTTAAAAATTCCAAAAATAATGGGATTCTCCCCACTATTTTAGCTCGATGAGATTCCACATAATTATCAAGATTTTTCTACATATTTTAATGTTTCTGCAATTTAAATATGTAGATTTTCCGGAAAGAAAAAAAATGACAATAAAATTTCAAAATTTCACTGTTGGAAATCGTTGTAATTTGGTTTATCAAGTAAAATAAAAATAACAAATCTGATTTAATCCGCTAGAAAATTTCAAATTTGCAGTGCTGGAAATGGATGCAATCTGATTTATCAAGTTAAAAAAAATAAGAAATCAAATTTTATCGGCTATTGTATAACTGAAATATTAAGATATGCAGAAAAACACTGGATAATATCATAATGCAGGAAAAAAGACTCAAACTTGAATAATAAATATTCCCAGCTGCATATTTATCAAGTTATCAATTCTTTATATAATTTGAAACCTGATAATTATTATATGTTTATATAACGAGTTAATTGTAACCACCTATGAGATAAAACATGTTTTATTGAAGTTACGTACTAATATATATTTACACACACACACACACATACATACACACACACACACACACACACACACACACACACACACACACACACAGAGTCAGTAGGCATAATCAATATTGATAAAAAAAACTGCATCAGCAGTGTCTGCGTGAAGAAAACTATACCGTTTCAAGATGAACTTCACGTATGCTAATCAACCAGATGAAGAGTCGAAGACGTTTTCAACTCCTGCGGAAAAAAATTGATAGTATTTTCTTTAATATTCTTTCAATATTTTGAAAATGATGTACATATATACTATAATACGCATAGCATATATATGTTTGATACTTATGATACTGCTGTTTCTTCCTTTATTTCTTTATTTCTGTATCAATTCAATGAACACACACAGAGGTTACGAGACACACACAACACTCCGAGACTATTTAGTCTCGGAGCCTGACATTAACATGCAAACACACATATTCAAACACATAATCGCACACTGCACACACTCACAACTCATATCTTTCTGTTTTTAACTTTTTCAGTAGCAACATAAGGTAGAATAAATGACAATTGATACATAAAATTGATCAATAAACATCCTTGCTAATTAAGTTGCCAAAGGTCGAAGGCCATTTGACCTTCTTGCCCATTTTTACGGACAGAACTTAAGCTAAACACACCTGGACAACACACTAATACTGCACTTATTTTCTGCTTTGATCTTATTTTCAAGCAATAGAAATGTAAAGTATAATGACAATTAATACTTGCATTTGAATCAACAAACCACTTAGAAATCAATTAAAGGTTAGGCCGAAGGCCAATTGGGCTTATTGGCCAGCCATTTCTCGACAAAAACGAAAGCTAATATACACATATGTAATTCACGCACAACACAAAGACTTAAACATTCTGTCTTTTATCTGATTCAAGCAGCAAAATCAAATAAATAAAGGGCGATTTAGACACACAAATGGTCAACAAACACTCCAAGATAATTATGAATTCCAGATTGGCCACAAGCAATGATTATAATGATGGAAAATACTTGAGAAAAACATTTAACAAAATAGCAAGGTCAACAACTTGACAAACCTTTAAAGAAAATTAAATTGAAACTAAAAACATGATATACGAGTAGTTGAGTAATACAAGTTATATAATTTTGTTCATGTAGTAAGTGTCTTTCTTGTATTTGAATTGCATTGTTTTTTTTTATGTTTTAAATTAGTTTGATGTATATTTTTAATTTTAAACATAGAAAAGATATTTCATAATGATATGTTGACTTTTATCGAACAAAATATAACAGTTTCAATAAAATATAATGTAAGGATTAAAATGATTAAAAATAATAATATTAAGAGACCGAAATTATATAACATGAAAATATAATGATTTTTTCAATATTAACACTGATATTTACGATAGATGAAACTAAGTTTAGATATAACAAATATAATATGAAATATATTTGATGTTGTATTAAAACTATTACTGGAATGTAAATAAAATAAACTGACAATAATGGAGATTATAAAATTTTAAACAAACAAACCTCAAATATAATTGCGTGTAGTAATTTTCATGATAAAGTTAAATATTTTTTTTCTTAACAAACAATGTATAAGAGAATATATGTATAGTCTTTCAAAATTAAATATTTTTTTGTGTAATGTTTAATTAAAAAAGGATTAATTTTGAAATAAATCACACGGGCACCGCACGGGTATTTAACTAGTTTTTATTATGCGTAATGATGGTTCAAAAATACATTTGGGTCAACCAAGTCATTATCTTTCTAAACATTATCAAATCATATAATTGGAGTTGTCATCATCGAAAAACATCATGGATTAAATTCTATTTCATTGTTGGACCATGTGCACAATTAACAAATAACGATTAGTTTGACTATATTAACGTATAACTTTTATCTATACCTCTTGGATTACTAATCAACTAATCATACCCTCTTTATTCTAACGAGTATTGACGTTAATGGATCAAATGTGTATATTGTTGTTTGTTTTTCAAGAAGTTAACTGTCTAAAGTTTGAAATCACGTCTGAACCTGACTATATTAACGTATAATTTTTATCTATACCTCTTGTTTTTTAAAATGTTATTTAATGTTGATACCTTCGGGTGCACTTGATTTCGAGATTAACTTTCTTTAATCTGACTATACACACACAGGCACACTTAAGTTATCGCGAGAAATTAAATATATCTTGGGAAGCGTGAGATATAATATGAGATGCATCGTGTTTGAATCGATTAAACACGTTGAACTAATGATGCATCCGATTTCAGAGAAGTTGATGCAACAAACTGATTCATATGAAATAGTTTAATTTTAGATAAATAATATTCGTATAATTTTTTTTCATTTAAATTTGTTTAAATTTAGAAATGTACTATTAATATTTTATGTGTAGTTATTGAATAAAATATTCAATCAAATATAAAATTAAAAAAAATTGACTAGATATATTATTTTTCTCAAAATACCATTATGCCTACCAAATATGTGCATTGAAGATGCACCAATGATGCACAGTGCAGAGCAAAAATCTAATATTTATTTGTATAAAAGGTTGTACTTGGTCTCTACGGAAATGACTATCAAGAAAATTATCCAAAAATACTTTTAAATTCTAATAATGGATTGTTGACACACGGTTGAATCATGGATCAAGCGTGCACCTTTATTAGGTACATCCAACTAGTAATCAATAAATTGAATCGGGACCAAACCGATTGTATTTGGTTTGATTCTGGATCCATAATATTTATAAAATTCGGTTTTTGGTCTTTTGTTTCATTTTTTTCATTAAAAAAGTCAGGATAGTCATGACTGAATCGGTGCACTTTGATCTTGTTTTGTATTTTAAATTTTCAGTTTTTTGGTTTTTGGTACACACACATATAGGGTTGTGTTTTAGTAAGAACTCATCAATTCCATGAGAACGTGAAACTAGTGGTGTTCATGGATGGTTAACAGGAAATACCGGTTCGGGAAATTCGTGAATCTAAACCTAAACCGAAAATATCGGTTAACCGGTTTTTTCGGTTCGGTTATTCGGTTAACCAATTAACCACTTTTTAATTAATAAATTAAATTTCAAATTAAAAAAATTCCAACAAATAATTTCTAAAGATTTCGAATGCCAAAGATAATAATAGCGATGAATAAAACTATAAATTATCTATATAATATCTTTAAAAGATTAAATATTATCTTTAAAAATCTAAAAGAAACAAGAAAACTAGTTTATAATCTTTATAAATTATATTGTTCTAGTATAGTTTTTTGTAGTTTGGATTTAACAATTAACGTATACTAATAAATAAGTTAAAATTTTAAATTATTGTTAGGATAAATGTTAATATTTATAAGCCTAAAAGTTAAAATATATAAAATTAAAGTTTTTTCGGTTTTTCGGTTAACCGTCCGTCACCAAAATCGTGAACCTAAACCGAAACCGAAGGTTTTTTCGGTTCGGTTGACCAAACCGAAAATAATTAAAAATTCGGTTCGGTTAACCTCAAAATCGAAACGGTTTTTCGGTTTCGGAATATTTTGAACACCCCTACGTGAAACCATTCCAAAATGCACAAATTTAAAAACTAAATCTATAACCAAAAACCATTATTAGTGTTCTGTATTAAGTACCTTATACTTAAAATTAACCATAATAAAAAATGTTATATATCACAAGTATAAAAATTTCAATATATCAAAATTTAATGTTAATTTTTAGTTTATTTAAGTTTGAGAAATAAAATATTTATTAAACTTATCCGTGTAATACACGGTTAATAAACTAGTTTAAACATTAAATATATAAATTTTGTCAAATGCACAAATTCGTATATAAAGAGGACCAATTTATAATGAGATTCGTAAATAATTGTATGTTTTATAATAATTAATATTTATATTGTTTAATTTTAACTTTATATACATTTTATGTTATCATATATTTATTAAAATTATCCATGTAACATGTGTCTTCATAAATTAGCTATTTTATATTTATGTAAGCATGCATTTTTAAATACCTTTTAGATTTAGTCATGTTACACATGAGTATTTAACCTAATATTTTAATAAAACCTTAAGTATATTATTAACTAAATGTTAATTTCTTTTTTCATTTTAGGCATTAAAATTTGCTTTACTGGTTTTAATGCAGTAAAGTATCAACTTGAAACCGATTCGACATATTATCTTTTGTTTAGGTGACAAAAATATGTTATAAACATATTTTTGTGGTGTGATTAATGTTTTGTTATTAATATTGGTTCTGGCTTTCGTTTTGAACAAACAAAATCACACACAATCAAATGTAACTTTTCTCAAAGGTGTGTTTGTGCATTAATTGGAACCAAATGTTTCTATGTTTTTAAAGCAAGATTTGTTTTTTGCTTTTATATTTATTATTATATTTTTGCTTCGGGTCTGAATACGGTTCTAGTTACTAGTGCATATATTAGTTCTAGTGTTATTCAATAGTGCAACTGGTACAAACTGAATCAAATCGAAAACCAAACTTTAGGAAAAAATTAGGACCGAGATCCGGACAGTACTGGTTTATCATCAGTTTTTTCTTGAATTTTAAAAAGAAAAAACGCAAAACCAAACCGGATTGGACATGACTGAACCAAACAAAAATTAAAAGCCACTAAAATTTAGAATCGAAAACTGGACCGGATGGTACCAGTTCCGATTTGATTTGTCAGTTTTGAGGTTTAAGCTTTGAGTTCTGCAAACCCCTGCAATTCAATGGTTGAATAATGAGAGGAGTTGATGTTCAAAGATGAATTTGAGTTGAATGGCAATTAAAATGTGATTGTCGAATAATTCTCTAAAATAATAAAACAAAATTAAAAGAGATTACATCTAAGGTAAATATATTGTCATTTGTCATTAAACTAGACTCCCAACAGGCATAGTCTTCATTTGAGACGTAAAATTTATAATTTTTTTTAAATAATTAGTTTAGTTAATTAATATTATCATGTTCTAAGAATTCTGTTACCAACTCTAGGTTAATATAATCCATTTTTAATGGTCAGTACAACACTTGGAAAATGAAATACTGATTTTAAGGGTTCATATTAATTTTTAATAAAACTAAGGATTATCGTATCCCAGTTATGGATTATTATTTATTATAAATTGCATGAATTAAATATGAAAGTATTTGAATTAAATTTCATCTTTTCTTTTAATAATGAACTAGTAAAATTAGAATTCTAATTATGAAAAAAAAAGACAAAAAATGAAATTTTAAAGGGATGAAGAAGTGGCAGGTGGCATGAGAAGTTTTATTTATTTATATATATTATAAATTGCATGAATTAAATATGAAAGTATTTGAATTAAATTTCATCTTTTCTTTTAATAATGAACTAGTAAAATTAAAATTCTAATTATGAAAAAAAAAAAAGACAAAAAATGAAATTTTAAAGGGATGAAGAAGTGGCAGGTGGCATGAGAAGTTTTATTTATTTATATATATATATATATAGAGATTTTAATAAATTATTAATTAAATTAAATATATATGAACTTAAAATTAAAATATATAATATAACTTGTATAAAAATACAATAATAATTATTATATGTAACATAACTATTTATCTAATTTTCTAAATATATATGAATATAGTTTTTTTTTATCATCCTTTTATATATTTTATTTTTAAAATGTTTAATTGATATAAAATATTTAAAAATATATATATATAGGGTTAAACGCAAAAAATAACAACCATCTTTCACTTTTTTAACGATTATAGCAACAATCTTTTTTTCTTAACGTTTATAGCATTCATCTTTCATGTTTTTAACATTTATAGCAACTAACCTGTTATAACAGGTTACCAACAGGTTAACTGCAAAAAACAGCAACTACCTTTAATTTTTTTACGATTATAGCAATGATGTATTTTTAACTTTTATAACATTTTTGTTGTTCTATTATTATTATTTTTTTTACCAATTTAACTTTAAAAATTTTAGATTTTGTTTCTCTAAATTATAAATTATCAATAAGAACAATTAAAAAAATAAACAGTGTATTTTAACGAGAAACTCATAATCGAATTTGCGATTTTAAATACAAGAAACCGCACAAGTGCGATTTTTTGCTTTTGGTTTTTCAATATTTTTTGTGGTTTCTTTTGGTTTTCGATTCTCAATTTCATACAAAAACCGCACAAGTGCAATTTCTTGTGCAGTTTTTTGTATTTAAAATCGAACATTCGATTCTCAGTTTCATACAAAAACCACACCATGCATACCCTTAGTTAGTGGTGTGTGTTAACAAGACTTCAAAATAAGATATGATAGTCGTCTATTAGAAAATAGAGTAACGGACATTTTTCGTCCCTGAGGTTTCATGGTTTACCCGGATTCGGTCCTTCAATCTTAATAAGACCAAATTTCATCCCTATTTTGCTATTTTTGTCCACTTTTAGTCTCTCGTTCGTTAAACTTAACGACACAACTGTTAAATTAGCAAAATATTGGTGAAATTTGGCCTTATTAAGGTTGAGGGACTGAATCCGGGTAAACCATGAAACCTCAGGGACGATAAATGTCATTTACTCTATTTTCTTATAGACGACTATTATATTTTATTTTGAAGTCTCGTTAACACACTCCACTAACTAAGGGTATGCATGGCGCGGTTTTTGTATGAAACTGAGAATCGAATGTTCGGTTTTAGATACAAAAAACTGCACAAGAAATCCCACTTGTGCGGTTTTTGTATGAAATTGAGAATCGAAAACCAAAAGAAACCACAAAAAATATTGAAAAACCAAAAGCAAAAAATCGCACTTGTGCGGTTTTTTGTATTTAAAATCGCAAATTCGATTATGAGTTTCATGCAAAAACCTCGCACCATGCATACCCTTATTTAGTGGAGTGTGTTAACGAGACTTCAAAATAAGATATATTAGTCGTCTATAAGAAAACATCTACGAAAATTAGTGTGTTATAGTGTTTATTTTAGAACAAAATACCACAATATTAGATATACTACGGTGGATATCGTCATTGGAATTTCTACAGAGGTCTGCAGGTGTTTGAAGTTGGCTGTGATGTGTGATTTCTCCTATCAGGTTATCACAAGGACGAGAGAGTGTATTTGATGATTCAATCATGGAAATTTGAACATTAATATAAAGAGAAATTCTACTCTTAACAGGTATAGCCAGTAACCGGTTACCAAAGGTATCATATTGGTATGAAAAAACGTAGTACACGTATCAAATTTGAACGATTCAGAAAGTACACGTGTAATATGAATAATTAAAATAGTACACGTACCATATCAATACATTTTTAAAAAGTACACAAATATTCTACGGCTTTAACCCTTATTTTTTTAATTGTTCTTATTGATAATTTATAATTTAGAGAAACAAAATCTAAAATATTTAAAGTTAAATTGGTTAAAAAAAATTTAATAATAATAATAATAAAACAAATATGTTATAAACGTTAAAAATATATCATTGTTATAATCGTAAAAAAAATTAAAGATAGTTGCTACTTTTTACAGTCAACCTGTTCTGTTATAACAGGTTAGTTGCTATAAAAGTTAAAAAAATGAAAGATGAATGCTACAAATGTTAAGAAAAAAAGATTATTGCTATAATCGTTAAAAAAATGAAAGATGATTGACATTTTTTGCGTTTAACCCTATAAATATATATATAAACTTTTTTATTGAGTCATCATAACGATAACAATTAACTGTATGACATTATGAAAAAACCTACGTGTTTAAAATCTAAAAAAAAAAAAAAGACCTGATAAAATTTTACAAAACGTAATAATTAAATTTTGTATCAACATTTTACGTTTAATAAAAATTAATTTAGATATTGATTGGGTATAACTTAAATTTTATATTTGATATTTAATTTTTAAATGAGTATAAAATATTGTTATGAGGGAAAAGTTAAAAGTTAGAAGCATTCTCACATGATAAAAAAATGTACGTGTCGATTCGGGTAACCCAACATGGCAAAAACCTGTGGGCCCTCCATTGCAACGCCATTAAAGCCTTTCTCAACTTCACATACTTTACACCATTACCCGTAGCCTCTCCCGCACCGACGGACCAAAACCAAAATCCTTTTTATTTCCTCTCCGTTTTTCTCAATCTTGTTGAAGATATCAACCTACCTTTTTCGGGATTGAGATAAAAAAACGTACGTCACCTGATTTCTTCTACAAAATGAAGTCACCTGAGATTCACCAGTCCCAGTTTCCACCATCCATGGCCAGAAACTACGCCGGAGGACGCCGGTCTTCCTTCTCAATAGCTTCCGACGCTTTCCTGTTCTTTTCTGGTGCCGTAGCCGCTCTGTTACTCGTCTGGGCTTTCTCCACTTTCTCAAACCCTCAACCTCATCCCATTCCCAATTTGGAAACTCCTGTTCCTGATCGCACATCCACCATCTCCGTCACCGATAGCGACGATTGCGAAGGTGGTTTTAACCTCCGATACGAACCACCTGACCGGAGTTTCTACGACGACCAGGATCTAACATACACCATCGAAAAACCCATTAAAAACTGGGACGAGAAAAGAAGAGAATGGTTAAGGCTACACCCGTCATTCTTGCGGGGTTCTGAAGAACGGGTTGTTGTCGTCACAGGGTCACAATCTGCTCCGTGTAAAAACCCGATCGGTGATCATTTACTATTGAGGTTTTTTAAGAACAAAGTAGACTACTGCCGGATCCATGGGTACGACCTCTTCTACAACAACGTTTTACTCCACCCACAAATGCACACCTACTGGGCGAAAATCCCAGTTGTTCGGGCCGCAATGTTGGCCCACCCGGAAGCCGAGTGGATATGGTGGGTGGACTCGGACGCCGCTTTCACCGACATGGACTTCAAGTTACCGTTACATCGGTACAAAAACCACAATTTCGTCGTACACGGGTGGCCGAAGCTGATCTACGAGAAGAAAAGCTGGACGAGCTTAAACGCTGGTGTTTTCCTGATCCGAAACAGTCAATGGGCTTTTGATTTCATGGATGTTTGGTCGGGTATGGGGCCCCAAACACCGAATTACGAGAAATGGGGCGAAATATTAAGGGAAACTTGTAAAGACAAGTTTTTCCCGGAATCCGACGATCAAACGGGTTTAGTTTATTTATTATTAAAAGAAAAAGAAAAATGGGGAGATAAAATATACGTTGAAGGTGAGTATTACTTCGAGGGGTATTGGTTGGAAATCGTAGAGACATTGGAGAACATAACGGCAAAATATAACGGCGTTGAGAGAGGGGAGCGTAGGTTAAGGAGACGACACGCTGAAAAGGTGAGGGAAGGCTATTCTGCGCTGTGGGAGGAGTATCTAAAAGACGCCGGTTACGGGAAATTTAGTTGGCGGCGGCCGTTTATTACACATTTCACAGGGTGTCAGCCGTGTAGCGGGCAGCATCACCAAATGTATTCCGGGCAGAGTTGTTGGGACGCTATGCAGAAGGTTTTAAACTTTGCAGATAATCAGGTGTTGCGTAATTATGGTTTTGCACATCGCGATTTACTTGATTCCGCCTCTGTATCCCCATTGCCGTTCGATTACCCAACATGATTGATTTATCACCCACTGTGAGTACGTACAACTACTATTTTTACTTGTATTATTACCTAATCTTGAACTCGTATCATATATTTCCTTTTAAAAATTTAATTTCTTAATCTAATATTTATAGCTATAAATTTCAATTTTTAAAAATTCATAGATGGTATGTCAAAATACACATTAGAATTTAGAACATTGTTGTGGCTTCAAGGACCTTTACCGACTTACCATAATTTAGAATATTTCGATCATTTAATTCGCTTTTGGTTAAAGATAATTATTCAGCGTGTTTTACTTAATTAGAATTACAAATATTTTCTTGCTTACTTTGAATTTTAAACTCAAAAATTTTACGAGATCATGTTACATTATAGCCCATGATATAAGGATTCGTTTTCCAGTGAGTTTTAGTCACAGTGATGTATATATTGATCTGGAATTGGTTTAAACAAACTTTTGTTACGATCTTACTTTTATAAATACAAATCTTGATTTACGTACAGATTTCCCGAAGTTCAAAGAATATAAAATGGATTACTATGTATTTGAGTTAAAAACTTAAAATACTTCATGCTGTGAATTGAATTTGAATGCCATTCTACCCGTTGGATTCAGGGTTTGATGATGGTCGTACATACATACATACATACATACATACATACATACATACATACATACATACATACATACATACATACATACATACATACATACATACATACATACATACATACATACATACATACATACATACATACATACATACATACATACATACATACATACATACATACATACATACATACATTCATATAACATTACATACAATTCATATACATACATAATACATACATACATACATAATACCATAGCATACATACATACATACATACCTATACATACAACTCATACATACATACATACATACAATACATACATACATACATACATACATACATACATATATATATATATATATATATATATATATATATATATATAGAATATGGTTCGAGAGAGTACCACCATTATGCAGCGCACCAGAAGGTACCACCTTTAAAAGAACTTTTTTTAATATTTTTTTTCATAAACATGTTTTAATTAACATTATGAATATCATATAAGTTTCACATACATTCACATCTTCTAGCTCCTAAAAAATGATGTGAACACACACTTACATAATTTTGAGTATATGTGAACGTGCATTTATGTGATGCGTGTTTTCATGCACTTAGAGTGTTCGGATTTGCGTGAAATTCACATATGATCTGTGTAATGTTAACTAGAACATGTTCATGAAAAAAAATTTCAAAAAATTTACTTTTAAGGGTGGTACCTTCTGGTGCACTGCATTAGAGGTGGTACTCACTTGAACCTAAATCTATATATATATATATATATATATATATATATATATATATATATATATATATATATATATATATATGAGGTTGCTGGTAACTTTTATTTGTTTATTATAATCTAAAAAGACTTGTATTTGTTATTGAATAATGATTTACATGATGGTGCAGATTGATGATTGGAATCTTTTATCTCAGTGGAGAAAACAGATGTTTTCCATTCTATTACTACTACCACATACTAGACTGCTTTCTCTTTCTGTTTTCATTTTCATTTTCATATATATATATTATATATATTAAAGAGCATAGGAGTGCTGCTTTTATTTTTCATTTTGTAGATTTTATTGATGAATTAAGAATCTGTTTTGGTCGCCTCCCTTTGTGTGAACAGACAAAAATTCAAAGGATAAACAATACACATGTGAAATAAAATTGATGCTTAAAATAATTATTGAAAATGATTTATAAGAACAACAATAGGAATATTTAAAAAATAAGATTAAAACAAATATTAAATCATACGAACAACAATACAACATGACAACAAAGAAAATGCTTATGTTGTGTCATGATCTTTTTGACGTGTGGGTTTAGAAAGTATGGTTAAGACTTTCCAGTTTTTGTCTTTTTTGAAAAAGCCATTCTATTAAAACCAGTTGCAAATCTAGGATTATAGATTAAGAGTGTCATGTGTCCATCATCTCTCTATATATATTAACAAAATAAAATAATTAAAAACATATGTCGTTTTCTTGTTGCATTAAACTTTAATTTTTTCGTCTTTTTTACAAAATTAAATATTTTATTTTACTAATTTATCTATTATTAATGAAAAGAAAGTTCTATTTACAATACCTTCCTATTTATTTCATAAAATGCAATAAAGTTAACACTTTAATAATTATAAATAATTCAATATTAATTTTAAAATTATTTTTAGTAAAAAAACTTATTTATAAGTAAGTTTGTATTTAATTTTATATTAAACTTTTTAAAAATATTAATAATTATTAAAAACATTCATGTAATATATTAGTAAATAAGCTAGTACTAATAAAATAGTAATATACTCAATTATCGTGAAATAAGGTGTTTTGTTTTTGAATATTTAAAAAAGCTAATAATCACACATGAAATTCCAAAACATAAATTTAAACATCCTACCATTTTTCTCTCTCTCATTTCAAGGATGCTAAGAAATAAGACAAAACTAGTATGACATGTTTATTAACTTAAGGTAATTTTGTTAGACAAGATAAACCTAAACAATAAATAAAAAATTTATAAATTGTTTACAGCATAATTGTAATCTAAAATCCTACATTTATATATTCAATTTTTAATCTTTAAGGCGGCGTTTAATTAATAAAAACTAGTGATTTTCAATTTCAGTTTTTTATTTATAGTTTTTAAAAAAACAAGGATTACTATAAAAAGTGAAAACTTGTTTAAATGATGAAGTTTAGTTTAAAAAAAAAATAAAATAGGTGAGTATAAAATAAAAAAACGGATAGAAGCTAGAAAAGTAAGAGAACAAAAGAAAATATTATAAACAATTATAGGACAGTAATAGAAAAAATGCAAGAGAGAGAATATGAAAAATGATATTTTAAAATGTGAAATGAAAATTTAAGTTTTTGTTGTTAAATAAATAGGTTCTCATAATTTCTTCAAGAAAAACTTGAACTAATAATTCGTCCAAACTCAGCCTCTAAATGAAAATGCATTTTCTTTGGAATGATTTTGATCCAACTTGTTCCAACATTCACAATCGACGGGGTAAGAGTTTTACCGTCAATCAAATTTCTTAATAATTTCACCAAGAACTCCCCTCCACTTCCAAGAAGCGACTACCAATTATGCTTCTTCTTATTGATAAAAGATATGTTTTGAAATAAGACTAGTTACTTGTAACATCCCGATTTTGAGATAGGTACGTGGAATTAATTCATTGGATTAGTTATTTAATTTGGGTCCTTGGGGTCTCGAGAATTGTTGAGAAGTGTGTATAGAGTGTTGGGTCGAAATTGTGATATTGAGAATGCGTCTTTTGGGTATCTGGGATTGTGTGAGTTGGTTGGGATCTCGTGTTTGAGTGTTCGAGTTGTGTGGGTTAATTGGGATCTTGTGTTTGAGTATTCGGGTTGTGTGAGTTGGTAGTTGAGTATCTGAGTCTGTGTGAGTTATATGAGTATTGTGTATAGAGCTGTTGAGTTATCGAGAAATCGAGTATCCAGAGTTGTTGGGTTGTGATTGAGAACTTGAGCTGTGATTGTGATTGTGATATAGAGTCATTGTGTTGTGATTCCAGGGTCTCGAGTTGATAGGGTTGAGGACGGGCAGGGAACCGAGACTTAGTATAGCTAGCTGAGCAGGTGAGTTTGCATGTTTTTCTTGAGATACTTGTACGATTATTTATTAATACTTGCATGATCTTTTACTGAGCTTTTTACGAGATATCATGAGTTTTCTTACGAGTTTTTATTGAGATATTATCATGCATGTATTACTGTGCTTTATTGAGAAATGTGTTTTATTATATGAGATTTGAGACACTTGAGCTGTTGAGATATTAAACCGTACGGCTGGGCAGGGGTTGGGTCGCTCCCAATTCCCTTTTGAGTTCCTGACGACTGCTTTGTGCGGTCTAGGGATTTTGGCACGTGGGCCTATCCACGCGAGTTGAGCATCATGTGGGATCTCATATACTTGTTCAGTAGAGAACGCTGAACGTTTTAATACTGAGCTTACTTTTTATTGAGATTTATAATCGTACACTAACCCTTGCATTCTCACCAGCTTTAGCTGACCTGTGTATGTTGTTGTGTGTATTCCAGGTGATCGGACTGTTAGTAGGCCTGCTGCACCAAAGTAGGTTTACATTCTGTGATTGAGGAGTTAGCTACCCGCGTAGAGGTAGTTACATTTTGTGGACTGTTTATATACTTCGGATAGGTTGTGTAATATTCAGAGACTTCCGTGACTGTTTCTTGTGTAAAATAATGTTTTAAATTATCGAGTTTTCCGCGTGTACGTATGGGAATAGTGTAGAGATTATTATATTATATCTTTGCTAACGTGGTAATTGCGTGGCATTGTGGATTAGTTTGAGGGTGTTACATTACTCCTCTAATTCTCTTTGAGATCAAAACACTAATCCAGTCATTATAGACCCTTCCAATCCATTGGATACCCATTTATGTAATATGTACAAATTCTATTGAATATGATGTCGGTAATTAATTGATTTTCATAATTTATCATCAATAATTCAATTGTAGATACCTTGAATAACAATTTCACAAAGACGATATTGATTTCATATATGGTATATGTATACTCTTGTTGTGAAAATGAAAACAAAAATGATAGTACATATGTCATTGAATTTCATAACCCGAAATGGATGATGTTTGTTTTTGTTTCTCAAACCCACTAAAGGAAGTTGGATCCAAACTTGGATTCATAGTAGGCGGGCCGGGTTAGTCACAGCAAGAACCCAACCAGAAAAGTCCATTAACTTGTAAAATGCATCCCATAAACCAATTACATGTATTTTTCTTAAAATTAGATTGTCATGTGTTGTTAATGTTTTATTGAGACTATATATTTTGTATATTTAGGTTAGGTTTTAATTTATTTTTATTGATGATAAATATTAAAAATTATTATTTTTAATAACAAAAAAGTTATAAAATGTTATTAAGCGATCTCTAGAAACAACAAACGTACTAGATACAATTACTATAATATAGAAGCTATTTCACTTGGTATGGTATAAATGTGTTTGTTACGCAGCAGGATAATCATATGGCAAAGGCACCACCGAGCCAGAATCAACTAAACTCGGATGCACAAAACCATAACTACGCAACACTTGATTATCGGCAAAGTTCAAAACCTTCTGCATAGCGTCCCAACAACCCTCCCTAGAGTACAACTCGTTATGCGTACCGCTACACGGTTGACACCCAGTGAAATGCGTCATAAACGGCCGTCTCCACCCCTCCATCCCATACCCTGCACCATCCAAACGCAAATGCTCATCCCACAGCGCACAATAGCTTTCCCTCACCTTTTCAGCATGTCGTCTTCTTAACCTACGCACCCCTCTCTCAATTCCCTCATATCTTTTCGTTATGTTCTCCAATTTCCCCACAATTTCCATCCAATACCCCTCGAAGTAATATCCATCTTCCACGTATATTTTATTCCCCCATTTTTCTTTTTCTTTTAGTAATAAATAAACCAGACCCGTTTGATCGTCCGATTCCGGGAAAAACTTGTCTTTACAAGTTTCCCTCAATATTTTCCCCCATTTTTCGTAATTCGGTGTTTGGGGCCCCATACCCGACCAAACATCCATAAAATCAAGCGCCCATTGACTGTTTCGGATCAGAAAGACCCCAGCATTTAAGCTCGTCCAGCTTTTCTTCTTGTAGATCAGCTCCGGCCAGCCGTGGACGACAAAATTATGGTTTACATAACGTTGTAACGGTAACTTAAAGTCCATGTCGGTAAAAACAGCGTCTGAGTCAACCCACCAAATCCACTCGGCTTCTGGGTGGGCTAACATTACAGTCCGAACAGCCGGGATTTTGGCCCAGTATGTGAACATATCGGGATGGAGCAACACGTTGTTGTAAAAGATATCGTAGCCGTGGATCCGACAGTAGTCCACTTTGTTCTTGAAAAACCTTAATAACAAATGATCTCCAATTGGGTTCTGGCACGCGTTGGATTGTGACCCGGTTACTAACATGACCCGTTCCTGTAAACCCGGTATAAATGACGGGTGCAACAATAGCCATTCTCTTCTTTTGTCATCCCAGTTTTTTATGGGTTTGTTGATGGTGTATGTTAGATCCGCGTCGTCATAGAATGTGGGTTCAGGTGGGTCGTGGGTCAAGTTAAACCCATGGGTAGTTGTGCTGCAGTACCCACCTGGAAATAATTCAAAACTTTTAACTCCTCCGTTTCTGAAATTGATGATGCGGTGGCGAGGGGAAGTAAAAGTGAAGCTGATTATCGGCCAGAAAGCCCAGAGAAGCAAAAGACCTACGGTGGTCCCGGCGACGACGGGAATTCCCTTGGAGAAAACCGATGAACCTCTCCGATTCGGCATGATGGTATGTTGAATTGAAAATACTCAATCGATACCATTTTAATTGGGGGATTTTGCTGGTTCTCTCTCTCTCTGAGTCACTGAATTAGTCCACGGTGTGACGTCCGATGACAAATTGTTGAAGAAAATTGGGATAATTCCAATTGCAGTTTTCTAAATTTAGAAGGGTGATCAACTGGATACAGTAGAGGATGATATTAATGGCATCGGTGCCGTGAAACTTTTCTGGTTGAGTGGTTGTGGATGTGTAAAGCTTCTAGCAGGTCCTTCGTTGCATGATCGACACGTTGGCAAGTAGCTGACACACTTTTATTCCTAAATTTGCACAGCAGATTTAAAAATAGAAATATCTTATTATAGAAAATTTATTAATATTTATAATTAAGAGTTAAGACAATCACTTGGTCTATCTTTTTCGTATTTAAAACTATTTTAATTTTTATCACAACAATTAAATTCAATATTCACACATTGTTAAGAAAATCTTTGAATTTCTATTTCGTGTGTAAAGATATTTGGGTAAATAAACAATTGTCTTCTATAATTAAAAGGAATAAAAGATCTAATCGATTTCAAATTCTTTTAGTTCTAATCTCTCATTAAAATACATAATAATTAAAGAGATCCCTTCTATTTAATTTTTAATAATCACACATCCCTTACTTTAATCTATATAATAGATTTATTAATTATAAAACTATATTTATATATATGTCCGTTTAGGCTCGTAAGCTCGATATATGAAGCTCAGGCTCGGACTCGTTTATTAAAAGAAAAATTACCAAGAAATGTAATATAAAACACAAAAGTTGACAATTAATGTATTGTAAATTTTTTTTTGCCGAAAAAGGTAATTTAAAATTCTTTTTTGGTCGAGAAAAGAAATGAAATCCAGTTCTTAGGCCAAAAAAAGATAATCAAATATTTTTCTTTTACAAAAAAAGGGAGCATAATTTAAAATTTTACCTTCTTAATTGGTCATAAATACCCATTTTTTGTCAAATTTGAATTTTATATTCTTATTCTTGGCCTAAAAAAGTTACATTATATTTTTTTGGTCAATTTTTAAATTTTATATTATATTTCTTGGTAATTTTCCATTTATTAAATGATCTCATATTTACTTTCAGAGTCATTTAACTCGAGTTTTTTTTTTTTGTGCTTTTTGCAAGTCGAGCTCGTATAACTCACGAGTAACTCAGCTCATTTACACCTCTACCTCTCTAAGTAAGCCATGAAAGACACGATTCATGGGATGAAAGTCATAAATGGACGAACCCAAACTTAAAAGCCCATGAGAAATTTCTTTTGTTAAATATAAATTTTCGGTTTCAACAGAAGTCCATGTATATAAGAAGACTAGCCTGCTGCGGGGTGCTGCACTGCTGGTAATTATGCTGCCCATTCTTTTTCTTCTAATGTAACACCCTGACCCCGAATGGATCGGCGATATCCTATTCCCATAAACTTTAATCGGTATATTTTAATGTGTTTATTTTAATATCAAGGAAAATTTTATTTAACTTCACTAGCAATTAGACATTAATATTTAACAAGTTATTAATCATATAATTAATCAATTTTAGGTTACGATCTACTTAAATTCAATTAACAATTTTAGCGAATGATATACATGTGAATAATTAAATAATTCATTAATAAAAAGTTAACCTAAAGTTTGGTTCTAATTATATAACTATGATATTAAATGGTACTTACTTTATTCATATTTGTTCCAACTATATATTTTAGATTTATTAAAAAGATTTAAACCAATTATTATTAATTAATAATAGAAATAATGATTTTATAAAAATTAAATCATAAAACAAAAAAATCAAGTTATTTAATATGATATAAATCCATTTAATTATTTAGGTTAAATGTCGGGTCGGATCCATGACCCGGTATCCATTCTCTTTCTCCCCCCTTTTCTCGGATTCACACACCCACGCTAAGTAGCAGTGCCACGCACACACAAACACACATTCACCCTCTCTCTTCTTTCTCTCTCTACCATCTGCTCTCTGCCCCTCCGTTTCTCCGGCGACCACCGCTGCCACTCACCGGCGACCACCGCAACGACCAGTCTCCCTCCTGACTCTCCATCTCCATCCCCCTCTCGCCTCTGTCTCCCTCTCTCGATCTCGCACACAACGGCAGCGGACAACCCTAACGCCGCCGCCGCTACCGCACAACACCACGACGCCACCAACGCTCATCCTCACTGGTCACACACACTCTCACTCGATACTCACATCTCTCGGCTCAAGGCTCACCCACTCAACTCTTTCACGGCCGCCGCTGACCAGGACCATTGCGGTCGCCCCTGGTGCGGCGCCGCCAGTCAACTAACCAGAACCACCGCCACCGCTCAAACCCACTTACAGGTTGGTTTTTCTCATCTCTTCTTTACATTTTAATCAGATTTCGATTCCCTTGATTTGCTTCACATATTTCATATATACAACATCATATTCATAAATTAACACGAATGTTATAGTTTAAGCAGAGTTAGAAGGGTAACGTGATGAACGGTCTGTTAATTTCCGATCTCCTCACCAAAACTTGAACGGCCAACTTAGGGTTTCTTAGCGTTTCCATTCTTTCTGAGTTTGTAATTTAACTAGGTTAATACCCATGCATTACATGCGTTAAGTTTAGAAATTAATATTTATAAATATGTATAATATAATAATTATATGAATAATAAAGTTTGCTTAATTTTAGTTAGTTAGTTATTAAATTAATCTATATTAGATTTAGATGGATTTGATTTGCTTTAAAATTTAAAATAAATTCAGTAAATGACGTGACAAAAGGAGACGACGAGCGGCAAATTAAATGAGATGTTAGAAACCGTTAGCAAGGCTACGAACCCTCTCGAAGGTTTACGGAAGAGTGCCTGCTTCCCAGATATAGATAGATATATGGATAAGGATTTTATAAATACCATACAAAGTATTTATTTATAGTGTTAAATTATAAAAACATCATTCCCTTTTAAGCAAATTTATAACATGTATCATATAAATAAAAATGTTAAGCACAGTAAATTAATTTTTTGATTTTATAACAAAATAAATGTGATATAAACTTGCGGAATATGTAATTTCTTACAAATTGTATTATTAAATATGTAAGGAAAAAATTAATATAATATTAATCATAAAATAGTTGTTAGATCTTAAATAGATAATTAAACTAACATAAATAAATGGTGAAAAAACATAAGTACTATAAATTTTAAAATAATATTATACGTATAAATAAAAACCTAACATATAAAATTCAAATATAAAACATAAAATATGTTTTAAATAAAAACTATAAGAAAAAAATGAAAGTAAAAATAAATAAAAACCATAACACAAGATAAAAGTTCTGACATATTTTTTGCCACATGGTTAAATGGGGTAAAAATTACATTCTATCCAGTAATCTAGAATAAAGTGATAAGGTGATTATTTTGTTACATTATAAATTGTATTCAAATTACACGATGTTCGTGCGTTAGATCGAAATTTGTAGCTATATAATTTTTAATTAATAAGATAAAAAAAGATAATTACTATAAATTTAATTACAACATATTTTAATTTATAACAAACCGAAAACTAAACTAATCTTTCTGCTTGAAATATACTGATTTACTCATTGAAAATCAAGACAACTTTAATTAAAATATGATCATCTATGAGAGGTAAATTTAAAAGTTTGGAAAAATTAATCATTTTCGAGAAATAAAGACACATGTCACAAAAATACGTGCTGTATATTGTATACAATTTATTAATCTGATTATAAAAGTAATAAAATTACAATGATGTAGAAATCGCTAGGCGGGAGTCGGCCGGCCGACTGGGGACTAGGGAGTAGTCGGCCTAGGCGGGGAGTAGTCGGATTGAGATTTTTTATATGTAAATTTTAGAATTATACATACATCATATATATAAATACTCAAATATAATTATAATTAATCATAACATCCAAAAATATGTTTTATAAGACAACATAATTGTTAAAATCTTCAAATACACATACTTCAAAGTTCAAATATAGAATTCTAGTTCATTCATATTATAAGTAGAATATTAGATGGACGTTCCTTGATATTCTTGATCATATTGTTCAATGATTTCAAAGTACAAATCCTAATCTGCATCTTTTTGTCTTTTATTTTCTGTTTTTTATTAAATTTTCGTTAAAAAAAGTTGACTTTGACCCGCCTAGGACCTCCTAGGCCGATTCCGACTAAATCACCCCGATCACAAGCAAATCGCATCGGAAACCCTCCGATTAGCGCCTAGGCGCCGCCTGGCCGGCCGCCTAGGCCGATTTTTACAACACTGTAAAATTATAAGAAAATTTTTATTTATTCATTAAACATAATATATTATCAAAATTTAGGCTCCCTATGTTACATGTTAATGAAAATATTAATTGATCATTTTAACCTTCGAACACTTTTTAATAATTCTATTATGAAATAAACACACATTACTTTAGTTACATATTATTTATATCCTAACCTTTCATGGACACATAAATTAAGTTTCATAAAAATGGTACAAAGTATAAATTTGTAATGCTAAATTAAGAAAAAAATATTTCTTTATTATTAAATTTGTAATATAACCTGTAATATCATATTGTTAAGTTAAAATTCTATAAACATATGAACTATATATTATTAAATATTATTAAATTTGACTAATGTAATATTATTATGTAAATTAAATCGTATTATGTAGATATTATTAGCAAATATTACCTATTTAAAATATATATAAACTTGGATTGAAGTATACAAAAAAGAATGTAATTAGATGTTATTTGTATTTTTTTTATAAACGTTATTCATCTAGCTTTTGAAATATATATGAATAACAACTGTTTTTTAACATTCTTTTATATTTTTAAATTTTAGTTTATATTTATAGATTGATATAATTTGATATTTAAAACTATATTAAAGATAATTTTCTCATGTAACTTATATATTATTTATAGAAAGTTACAATATAATATATATGATAAATTAATTGTTGATAATCAAATGATGCAATTTAGCAAACATCCATTAGTTAATTTATTAAATGGTGTATTTTAGCAAAACCCACTTAAGAATAGTACTGTAATTCATTAGTGAATAATGTATATAGGTGTAATTAGGGTTTAGGGTTTTGGGATTAATGATTATAAATTCAGATGTAACCCTAATTATCTGGGTTGGGCTTACTTAGTGGTTATTTATAATTAAGCCCATCTTATTTTAATTCATTTATCTAAGTTATAAAGTTTTATTACTTTAGTCCCTTTTTATTTATTTAATTTAAACAACCTGCTGCTTATTAATGTTTATTAAACGTTATTAAGTTAATATTATTATTTGTATTTTTATTTATTAACTTGTTATTTTTCGACGACTGTTCTTCCCCAAGCCTTATCGCCTCCAACTACGATACTTCTATTTGAGTACACACACCCTAGACTGATCTGAAAAAGTTGCTTCCATTTTTCTTTAAGATTTTAGAATCCTCATTTTGCTTCACACTATGTTTGATTCTAGGGTTGTGCGATAGAGGTAAAAGATGGTTTTTGGACAGGTGGTTATCGGTCCTCCTGGTTCCGGCAAGACCACTTACTGCAACGGCATGTCACAATACCTCCAACTCATAGGGAGGTACACTTGTATTCATTTTAATATCATCCTTATTACTTGTCACTTCCCAAATTGTTGAAGGGCATCTGAGTTTTTGGGGCTGCAATGGTTAATTTGATTAGTTCGTGGTAAATTTGTGTTTGTTGTTGCAGGAAAGTAGCTGTTATCAATTTAGATCCTGCCAATGACTCATTGCCGTATCCTCTTTAAACTTACAATTGACACGAACTTGATAGTTTATTGTTGTATAGATTGGTTTTTGGCAATTGGTTGATGTTATATTGTTGGGATGCACCCTTTCTTTAATATTTATGTTAAGATATGACTGTGCTATTAACATTGAGGATCTTATAAAACTGAATGATGTGATGAATGAGCACTCTCTTGGTCCTAATGGAGGTTAGCCATATTTTCTGTGTTGTTTGTTTGATTAATTACTTGTTATATAGAAGAGTAACATCATTTTTATTTCTGGTTACTAATACGTTTTGATAGGTCTTGTGTATTGTATGGATTACTTGGAGAAAAATATAGATTGGTTGGAATCTAAATTGAAACCTCTTTTGAAAGGTTAGTGAATTTCTTTAACTCATCGTTTGAACAACTCTTTGATCATCTGTAAACAGATGAACATATACTAGGTGGATGCAATCTAATTGAGATATTTTATGCAAGCTAGGGTTCCTGATAGTGTTCTTTTTGTTTATTGAGAATTGTACATCTTCTTTGTTAAAGAAATGGGCCTCCTTTCCTTTTTAAGAACATGCAAAGTTTTTGGTTCCTTCCCATTTCTACCATTTCCCTTCCTTTTCCCTATGTTAGTAACATTCAAGAACACAGATGGCCACCTTTTTGTAGCTATAAAACATGTGTATCTGATCAGCAATATACATAAATTATTTGCAGATCATTATCTTCTCTTTGATTTCCCTGGCCAAGTAGAATTATTTTTCCTTCACTCCAATGCAAAAAAAGTCATCATGAAACTTATTAAAAAGCTGGATCTTCGGGTAAGCGGTGCTTTCTGTTATTGTACATTTTTCTAAAAGTACACACGTTTCTTGCAAAAATTTTGTAACGACTATAGATGTTTGTATTTTACAGTTGACTGCTGTGCACTTGGTAGATGCCCACCTCTGTAGTGACCCTGGAAAATACGTGAGCGCCTTGCTCCTCTCGCTATCAACAATGTTGCATATGGAACTTCCTCATGTCAATGTCTTGTCTAAGATTGATCTTATCGAGAGCTATGGAAAGCTAGGTATTGAAAGCTTCTTATTACTTCTTACATTCGAAAGTTTAAAACATATAAGTAGCCAATGTATAAAAATATATATAATTAGAGAAAACCACTATCTAGAACCAACTATATCTTGTTTAGTCTTTATTTTTGTAATGGTGCTAGTAGCTGTAGAAAGTTTCCTTTTTTCATATATTTTTCCCTCCATTAATGGAATTGAAGTGAATAATGCGGTACTAATATCTTGCCGTCGTTGTATACTCCAGCTTTCAATCTTGATTTTTACACTGATGTGGAGGATTTATCATATTTACAACATCACCTAGATCAAGACCCCCGCTCTTCTAAGTATAGGTAGGGCATTGATTGACATCATAACTGTTTTTAGCTATTGCTTCTTGCACATAGTGAAGCTATCTGTTTTTATTTGTGGTGTCAGAAAACTCACCAAGGAACTGTGTGACGTAATTGAAGACTTTAGTTTGGTGAACTTCACTACGTTGGCTATTCAGGCATGTTAGTTTTTCTCAAATCATTTCAGTCGACTTTCGACTGCTTGCGAGCAAATCTTTCATTTCAGTTGTTTTTTACACTTTTCAGGACAAAGAAAGTGTAACAAATCTTGTGAAACTAATAGACAAGACTAATGGATATATATTTCAAGGCATCGATGCTAGCGCAGTGGAATTCAGCAAAATTGCTATTGCACCAACAGATTGGGATTACTACAGATATCCTTTTAATAGATTACATTTTTTTCTGATCTTTTTGCTTCTGTAGTTTTATATGCTTTAGCATACAAATGCTGCGCTCAATAGAATCATAAACTACACTTTAAAATCTGGGTGGTTTTATGTTGTTAGGATATGTTTATGATGTATTATTGATACATATGTTATTCTTGACGTAATTTCACGACAGCAGCAGTGCAAGAGAAGTATATGAAAGATGATGAAAATTTTGACTCTGATGATGATTAACCAAAGATCACAACCAACGGTGAGTTTGTTCATAAGCCTTTGGTATTTCCTTAAGATAAAGATGATGCAATTGCTAATACTCTTTCATGATTTCAGCTTGAAGTGAACAACTATATAAACAGGATGTTGTAGAAGATTGATTATATTTGTATTGTTACGATATTTGAAGGATATTTTAAACGTTTTTATTAAAGTATCACATGACACTAGTCTAAATCGAGGGTGTAAATGATCGAAAGTTTGATTCTTACAAAGATTTTAAGCACATACAAGCTTTAAAAACACCATCTGTATATGCGAAACTGTATTTGGGATCACTTCATACCGATTTGAAAAGGCAAAGGAATCCAATTTTTTATACATGCAATTTTCCTGCATTCCATCAGCTGACAGTAACTTGTTTCTCTTTGATTCATCATTAATTCGGCAGCCAAAAAATCATTTTCTGAATCATAATCATCACCCAACTTTGACATTTATTTATGAAAGCTTTCAGCAGATTCGTTGAGTGTTGATTCATCAGCAAATGTTCCATTATGCTGTGTAATTTTGGTTCTTTATCATCACCTGGTGGTGGTATTATCGTCTGACTTTGATAGTCTTGATAAGTCATAAGTTGTGAACCATGCTGCTAGGAATGGTTAGAGCTCGATTAATATCTATATTGGATCATGGCTCGACATATGATCCAGTAAATGGGTCAAAAAATTGTTTGAAAACCTACAGACTGATCGTTGTTTTAATTTTTTTTTTAAAATCAGTTAGGGTATGTTTAGCATATATGATGGCCTTTTAAGACATCGTATTTTAAATATGAATTCGTTTGGATGTATTATAATTTTTTTTTGTTTTTGTTTTTTTTTTTTTTTTTTAGTTTTCACTCTTTTATAACATAGATTGGGATGACATACTGAATTCAAAATGTGAAAATCTTAAAAATATGTTTTCAAGTTTAATTGTAATTTTAAAACTGAAAACATAAAAAAGTGAATTTTCAAACTGTATATTTCAGAATTTTGGACGAGACTTCTCAACTAAACGGACCATTAGACTTTTATTTATAATTATAAAAACCTACAAAATTTGATTGTAAAAGTGTTTAATGGCTCATATTTGTAATAGCATTGGTTTATATTAATAGTTTTTAAACTAGAAAGCACAAGATGGGTTTTGAGTTATTTTTGTCTTTTTACATCCAACTGACTAAAAATAGTAACAATTTTTTGTTAATTTTATCATCAATATTCAATAACATTATTAATGATAAAAATAACATAGGTTATTGATATTTTTTTATTATTTGCCCTAATTTCATATAACTAGTTGGTTCTGGTTTTGGCATGAAGCACAAGCTGAAGTTGAAATTTAGTAAGCCTGGTCACAAAATTAAACGATATTGGTGTATGAATAAAGCCATGAAATTAGCACGTACGTTTTCCTTCCATCCCATGAAATTGAAGTTCAACCAGCACACATGCTTTTGATGAAGCTGATACCCTGAAAAAGTTGTTTTTATACATGTAAAGCCATGAAATACGCTGAAACCGATCGATAGATACTCGATCTAAGCATTTCATTAAATGCTCAATTAAAAGGATCATCAAATCCAAGGCTTATGTTAGAGAAAATTACTGATTTGGTCCCTGTGGTTTGTCCATTATTGCTGGTTTGGTCCTTTAAGATCAAAAATTACTCCGTTGGTCCTTATGATTGTAATTTTGTTTCATGGAAGGTTCTTTTGAGAAACGGCCGTTAAGTGTCAAGGTTAGTGAATGGGCATTTTAGTCTTTTACCTTCTCTCTCTCCTCACTGGTCTCCGTCTCACTCAGACTCCCAACACCTCCCTCTCTCACTCAGATTCCTCCAAGATCACAAACTCTTTGATTAAAGGGTTTGTTCCCAAATCTCTTTTTAGCATCTTTGTTTTTTGTTTTTGTTTTTTCTTTAGAATTTTATAGATTGCAGAATGATGTTGTTGAATCTTCTTCCTTCGTCATCTGTCACTTTCTCAAAATCCCACCTTAAATCCTCCATTAATAACCCTTCACTTTCGCATCGATTGATACAATCGAAGTTTAAAGTCTCAGTCTTGAACAAATTCCACAACAACCCCACTCCTCAGATCTATCAAGTTAGCAACTTTCTCAAAACCCCATATGGATTTGAGAAGAAACCCTCTTTACAGATCGTTAAATCAGCATCTGGAAGCTCCCAGGATTCAATCCTAGTCCCAGATGGAGAAGAAATTGAGCAGAAGCCAAACAAGACTTTTCAACTTGCGATTGTGTTTGGATTTTGGTACTTTCAGAATATTGTTTTCAATATTTACAATAAGAAGGTTTTGAACAATTTCCCGTATCCATGGCTTCTTGCTTCTTTTCAACTATTTGTTGGTTCTTTATGGATGTTGTTTCTCTGGGCTTCAAAGCTTCAACCTTGCCCTAAAATTGATAAATCTTTCATCATTGCTCTTTTGGGCCCTGCACTTTTTCACACAATTGGTCACATATCTGCTTGTGTTTCATTTTCTAAAGTTGCTGTTTCTTTCACTCATGTTATCAAATCAGCAGAACCTGTTTTCTCTGTTGTGTTTTCATTTGTAAAAGACTAAAATGCCCATTCACTAACCTTGACACTTAACGGCCGTTTCTCAAAAGGACCTTCCATGAAACAAAATTACAATCATAAGGACCAACGGAGTAATTTTTGATCTTAAAGGACCAAACCAGCAACAATGAACAAACCACAGGGACCAAATCAGTAATTTTCTCCTTATGTTATTATGACCATTACATCTCTTTGTATTCTCAAACAACTCCATCGTCGTTCGTTGTCTTCAAAAATAACCAGACTGACCGTAAATGCTCAATTTAAGATTCATAATCATACATGGAAGACAATATCAAGTGTGTCAAGTCTTTTCATCGTTTTAATCTGCATTTTTATAAACATCAATCTTCATAAAACATGTGAGGTGATGATTGTAACTTGTAAGACATCTTTATTAATTAATTGTTGTATCAAGTTACATAGGACGAATTGTTAAAAATACCAACAACATTTTGCTTTATAGTTATATTATTTATTCTTTTCATTAACATAATCATTTATTATATTTTTTTTTTCATTTATAGCAAAAAGTTAAAAAAAATATATAAAGCTTAATGTTATCAGTAATGCAAATATAAAAAATTGATATTATTAATTATAAAAAATACAAAAGTTGATGTTATTAATAATAAAAAATAAATAATGTTGCTATAAATAATAAAAAAATAAAAAGTTATTACTACTTTTAGCAATTAACCCTACGTTTAAAGATGGCAGCTAACTAGCTATACAAGTCCTTATACATCACATGGTGCCCTGGTGGCTAAATTCATCACATATTATACCTCAAATATCTATATTCCCTAACAGTAAAAGATACAATGATATAACAAAAATTTTAAAGCATCAATAAAGAAATAGCTGAAGAAATATACAATACAACTGCAAAGAAAGAATGAGGCAAGACTGTTGTTAAACCATAAGGCATACCACAAGACACACCAATCCGCAAATTCACTCTAACATCCCATCTATTCCACAGAAAGTTTGGCAAACTCGACCAAGAAACAAGCAAAAGAAAACGATAATCCTCTTTCTTTCTAATTTGGTTCTCAAGTCCTTAATTTTTTGATTTCGAATGCTTCACAAGCCAATCAATGACCGAGTCGATGTTTGTTGAGTTCTTGCACGAGATCATAAAGCAACATACTTCTCTATCCGTGATAGACTTCAAATCCCTGCACACCATGATCAAGATTCAAGAAAATCAAAAGGCATGTATTTATTAATACATATAATTTATCCAAGGAAGACTCCAAATAAAAAATAAAAGATATTCTTTTAAATAACAGTAGGCGTCACATGACCCATATATATGTAAAGTACTCATCTCCACCATGATCAAGAAAAACAACATAAGGTATGAATTGTTAAGTATAGATAAAAGAACTTGGAACTTGAACCAAGTGGCTCATAATCTTTAAAACTAAAGTACTCATCAGATACATTTTCCGTAAACAATCCTACATTAATATTTTTGGAGACTGTAACAGACTAACAACCATTCTGATCCAGCTTGAAATCTTTCTAAGTGAAAAAAAGGTACGATATGCACATTGGGTGTACGATGGACCCTTTCATATAGTAGTAATAGCTCATAAGGCTATAAGCATTACTCCATTTTAACTTAAATTTCTGAAAAGGAAAAGTGGTCTTACATCTGATCCGTTAAAGCTTGCTTAGACAGAGCACCAGCCTTGTCAATTTTGTTGCCCAAAACCAGCAAAGGAATACCACTCAATGCTGGTTTGCTCAAAAGATCATGGAGTTCACCCTTTGAGATGCTCAGGTTATCATGATCTGCAGCATCCACAACATAACTGCACCCCCACAATAATCAGGGTCAAAACACCCAGAATGAAATCAAGAAAATTAATATGGAAAATCCCTGGTTTATACAAATTATTAGTCCCATGGTTTCACAAAGAACGATCAAGCGGTCAGTGAAAGCAGCATACACGATGGCAGAAACTGCGCGACAGTATCTCTCCCACATACTGCGAAATCGGGGTTGACCTCCAAGATCCCATAGCTTTATTGTTACATTCCCTTTAGTTACCTTCCGCATATTAAATCCCACCTGAAAACAAGAAACAATGTCAGATGGAAAAAGTATGGTTAACTGGCTTGTAAGGATCAAGTTAAAATTTAGTGTAAATTTAGAAGAAAACTGACTGTTGGGATCATGTCCTCGCTATATCCACCAGTCTGCAAGCAAGATTAAACAAAAGACAGTTTTCACTATGTCAGAGATGAGTTTTCATCGACCAAATCAGTAGGATATGAATGGAACATATATTGAACTGCTATAATTCACTTACGGCAACAACATTGACAAGTGATGTTTTGCCAGCATTCTGGAGACCAATCAAAGAAAGCTCCATTTCCTGCTTGAAAAATAGGCTGTAACATATGATTTCAATATTAGCTTGTGTGTTTGTATAAATTGTTCAGAGTGTTCTACACCATTTTTTTAGCAATAAAGCAACATTGAAAGACGGTATTTGGAGCATACATA
Organism: Centrapalus pauciflorus; assembly: GCA_020465985.1. Taxonomy (NCBI): domain Eukaryota; kingdom Viridiplantae; phylum Streptophyta; class Magnoliopsida; order Asterales; family Asteraceae; genus Centrapalus; species Centrapalus pauciflorus. Next base: position 282,055 of record JAANYP010005136.1, read on the forward strand.
CATTGCACACTCAAGTTGATGAAAAGATTCATGATAACTGGACCTTTTTTTAAGAAACTGATGAATCTTGGTCTGGCAAATTCTGATATTTCAAAGTTCCAGTATACTCACATATAAAGCGGCAACACTTTAAGCGAGGTTTCGTTAAGCGAAAGTACCACAAAGATTCTTAAAAGTACAACAGTTAACATAATCGATACAACATACTTAAACCTGAGATTGGATTCTATCACCGATGATCTAGAGATGGATTGTGAAATACGACAAGTGTTCTGTGAAAGGGGAAAACATTAAATTCATTTTAACCGGGAAAAGAAACCCAGCATCTACATTTCCCTTCAAAACACATGTATCCATAACACAAATTATTCCTCTTGTTTCCTACTAAAGCAATCATCTTGATTATCTTTATCCCATAACCACGGGGGATTACTAGAATCCTTATAACAATGCAAACTTGGGTGCTCATTAACCTATTAACCGAGTATTTGCCTAGCAACAACAGAAAGAAGTTGCCAAGTTGCTAACTGGCTACTACTTTTAGTACTATCGTATGCGTAATTATTGATCCTTAAACATTAGTCCAATGATAAAGACGCATACATATTACATAACTACAGGTGTACACCATGGAACTACTGCCCTTCACAAAATCCTCTTTATTTGCTAGATTGTCCCTTGTATCTATTATCTAACAGCTCATTGAGTGGCAGGTTATGAGGATAACCTTATCACAATGCATTCTTGAGTTAAAACCTAACAACATCAAATCACATCACCATCCTGAACATAATCAATCAAATAATCCCAATAAAAAGCAAGAGACAGATACTTCAAATTTCTTAATTTATAGATAAACCTCACAACCACCAATCCACAAACCCCAACACAAAACGAAAAACAAAATTCAAACAGGAAAGTAAAATATCCCAAAAATATTTGGGCAAACAACGACACATTCTGATTCAAACCAAATACAAACAATTTCCAAGCATAAATTAAATTAAATTAAACGGTTGGGGTGCTAAAGGGGATCGATTTACCTTCGTAGCCAATTGAGAAAAGCTTCCCATATACCCATAACGATTCAAATAAGAAAACACTCAGACAAAAACACAAAGAGAGAAAGAGATCTATAGAGCCAAAGAGATCACTCTCTTTCTCTCTCTTTCTGTATGACCTTTACCGATTGATTTTGACCTTCTTCAACAACACCACCCTTTATCTCCTCTGTTTCCAAATCGATTTTCGATAACTGCGAAATCGAAGGGAATTAGTTGAATAATTACCGTGATCATTCACAACAAACAAGCCTGTGATTTTTAAGTTCGATTTAACGGCGTGAGAATGACGTGGACCAATCAAATGATTCTTGCTCCATCTCACTCTAGCATCTTTGCGTGTAGATTACGCTTCCTTATCAATGGATATGAGTGGATGACGTATTCAACTGCTTATATATTATTGGTGCGTGCCATTCAATTGTTCTTCTTTGTGTTTTGGATTCACGTTCTACCCGACAATGAAGTATTTGTGTACCAGTTTTTTTTTCTTTTCAAACGGGCGACCCGATGAGGCTGGTTTGTGGTGTGGTGTGGTGTGCTTTATGTTTTTCAGCTGGGCAAGCTTACAACCCAACAATCATTAAAACTTATGAACCGCTCTTTGAATAATTTAGTTAGTGTATAATATTTTTTAACGAGATAATTACTAAAATAGCCACATCTCACGTCTTTTTATCAAGTTTTAGCAATTTAATATATATTTTACCAAAATAGCCACACTTTACGTTACGACATTTACATGATGACCACCATTTACGTAATATGTACTTTTTATTCATATTTTAATGCATTACATTACAAAAGGTATTTGGTAACGTAAATGGTTGTACTTTACGTGACCACTTTTAAAAATATGTTCATTCCCGATAAAAATATGGTCACGTAAAGTACAACCATTTACGTTACCAAATACCTTTTGTAATGTAATGCATTAAAATATGAATAAAAAGTACATATTATGTAAATGGTCTATCACGTAAATGTGGTAACGTAAAGTGTGGCTATTTTGGTAAAATGAATATATATTGGCTAAAACTTGATAAATGGGTGTGAGATGTGACTATTTTAGTAATTATCCCCTTTTTAATTATTATTTTTGCAAGATTAAATCTTATGACATGTTTACCAAAACCAGCCAAAGATTGTAGCCGAAACTTTACCAGTTTCCCAAATCTCATCTTTAAGTACATTTCAGCGTCACGTCAGATTTTTCTCTTTTCACATGTCCCACCTTTCTAAGTTGGAAATACCTACATTTCTAATATTTTCATATTTCTTAAATTTTTTAAAAGAAGTTTATTTTAATTAATAAAACATTAAAACTAAAATGATTAATTTCATGAATATTTAAAACTATTACATAATTAAAAGTTAAAAATGACCTAATTAAAAATAAAAAAATAACAAAAATAAAAACTAAAATTACGAAATGAAGATACGAAACTAAGTACAGGTACAAAAACCAAATAAACATTAAAAAAATACAAACTACCCGTCTAAATTTGGTATTTGATGGCAAGTGCAATATGTTTCACGATATTTGATCGAAGGTTATTGCGTGTTCCCGATTACGAATTTCTAATTACGTGTTCTGATATAATTCATTGGAAGACAAAATGTTAATGGGGGTGGAAGCTCGATTTCTTGAAATGAACATATGACGACGCCTGCGTCTTGCAAAACAATATTGTGTAATATGGCCCAAGCATACATGATGTGTCTAATTTTTTGTGCGTGTCATGGTCATGCGAGGTTGTTTATTATAGCAAAATGAGTTTTGAGTACACCGAAAGCTCGTTCAATGTCTTTTCTTGCCGACTCTTGTCCTAACTTGAATCTTTTTCGTTTATTATCGGTTGGACATGAAAAAGCTTTCACGAAAGTTGCACACTCGGGGCATATCTAGTCGGTAAGATAGTACCCATGTTTGTATTGTGTTCCGTTAATAACAAAAGGAACAACCTGTCCGATCCCATTTACAACGTCGATGAATAGTGGTGATTGATTAACCATATTGATGTCGTTGTTGGAACCGGCGATGCCAAAGAATACATGCCAAATCCATAAATCTCGTGATGCAATCGCTTTTAGCTTAATTGTCGGATGTTGGTGATCGCATTGCATGTATTGACTTTGCCATTCCATAAGGCAATTTCTCCATGCAGCTGAATAGTTCCCTTACAAAATGTTTGTAAACTTTCACGCGAAGTCCTTTCCGACATATATAGAGTCTCGTCAATTTAATCAGGCACTAGGAGTGTAATTGAGCCGAGTCGAGTATCACCAAGCTCGAATAATATCGTAAATAAATAAAAAGGGTAATAGTAAATAATTATGATCTGATAAATAAATAAATAATATCGTAAATATATAAAAAGATAATATTAAAAAAATCATCCATTTAATTTATGGATAATTATATATGATTTAATTATCCAATTAAAGAATATAATAAGTTTATAAATAAATAATATAATTTTTATTTAGATATATAGATAAGTATATCTAAGATATAAATTGAACGTAAATTAAAATTTATTAATTTATTAATATTTAAAGATATTAGAAATAACAAATTGTTTTTATCCTTTATATTTAATAATGTTAATATATTAGAAATGATGAACTGTTTGTATTTTTTAATTTATTTTAAAAATAATAAAGTCTAATTATTGTTTTTGGAGAAACATGACGGCAATGACAACATGTGAGTGACGTTTTTTTATTTTATAGATTGTGAATTTATATATATCATATATACAGGGTATAGATACGAATGTAAGATACTACAGTGTCATGCATTCATTTAACATGTTTTAAAGTAATAATTTCATTTATGAATACTTATTATTGATTTTAAAACCTTTAATTAATAATAAATTAAAGAGTAAATTACACGAATGGTCCCTGTGGTTTGGGGGTTTTTGCGGTTTTCGTCCCTCAAAGTTTTTTTTACACCATTGGTCCAAAAAATGCAAACCTTTCACACAAATGGCCCCTGCCGTTAATTTTAACCGTTAAACCAGTTAAGTGACAAGGGTATTTTTGTCATTTTTCATCCGAGGGACCATTTCCGTAATTATTTTTGTAAATTATTTTTTTATCTTATTATATTTTCTTTTCCTTTTGTATTCTTCATTGAAGATGAAGATGCATATGGGTCTCTCATACTTGTTCTCTCCTCTTGCTCTCCCTTTAGACTTCAATCAAAGGTTATGGTTCAAAAATCGCAAGGTTAGTGTTATAGATTTTCATATCGAAGTGGTGGTTCTTCATCACACGTTGGGTTTCTTTCTCTGAAACCCAATCTCTCTCCCCACACACACACACACTCTCTCTTTCTCTTTCTCACAAGGTTAGGGTTTTATGAATCGATTCCTTCTTCTGTTCATTTCTCTAGATCTGTGTGTGTTTTTCAATGATTTTTGTTTGATTTCTCAAGGTCTCCTTCCATATCTCAAGGGTTTCGTTTTGATTTTTTTAAGGTTTGGTTTCAAGATTCTTATTTTTTGTCTCAGATTCAGATTTGCAAAGGGTCAATTCTTCATCATTTGGTAACATTGACCTTTAGCTTTAATCCCATCATAATCTCAAGGATTTCACTAAACCACCACAGATCCTCAACCACCGTTTACAAACTAGGCAACATGAAATTCGTTGTGATTTGGTGAGATTGGAGAGTAAAAGAACCAAATGGTCATAAAATATAATAAAGAAAAAGAAAGGATAATAAGATAGATTTTTTTTTTTGAAAAAAAGATAATCTATAAAAAACATTTACGGAAATGGTCCCCAGATAAAAATTGACAGAAATACCCTTGTCACTGAACTGGCCTAACGGCTAAAACTAACGGCAGGTACCATTTGTGTGAAAGGTTTGCATTTTTTGGACCAATGGTGTAATAAAAAACTTTGAGGGACGAAAACCGCAAAAACCCCCAAACCACAGGGACCATTTGTGTAATTTACTCTAAATTAAACTTACGTGAAACTGTGAAACTAATATTCCATTCTTTATGAGTTATGATATGCCCTGTTCTTTCTTTCTTTCTTTCTTTTTTTTATTTATTTTTTGGATTAAGAAACTGTAAATACAAAAATATGATGCTCCTGACCGAAGATGTAAATAAATGTATGTATGATTTGGATTTTGGAGAGAACAAAAGTTCAATCTGTTGCAATCAATCGCATTCTTGGATCTTTTTGAGTGAGGAATTGAATTGAAAGCCGAAGATAGTTGTATAAAATTGGAAAGGTGGGAAAATCTTGAATCTTGTTACACACACACGGGGACGAAAATGGCGGCCGATTCCCAAAAGAAACCTGGCGTATCCCCAAAATCTTCGGATTCTCGATTCTCCGATCATCACTCGTCTGTACTACGCGCCTTCATTTCCATCACAAAGCTATCCTTACCTTAATCACCAAGTTAAAGAAAGAATTATGCATTCGCCACCTTCTCTTTTTCCCTTTTCATCACCTCCTTATTTCTGTTTCTTTGTTTCTCTCGTTCATTTTCACAAACACCTAGCTCCCATGTCTAATTCCAAACCCTTTAACCTTCCCTTCATCTCCCTCTTGCTTTTCACCTCCGTCTTTACTCAGAATTCTTCCGTTTTTGCTTCCTCTTTTGTTCGAAACCGAAGCTTTAACCGACCAGATCCTCTTCATCATTTGAGATTGTATAAAGGAGGTTACGATATACGCAACAAACACTATTGGGCTGTAAGTGTTTGTTATAAGTCCTGAATGAACCTGTCATTTCTTTCCTTACAATGGCCACAAGTATTCGCTGGATTGATAAAACTCATCAAATGATTATTCTTATTTGACATAGTTAATTATGAACATGGCTAAAGTTTTGTATATTGATTTATGTTTTCTGAAAATTGGTCAGTCTGCGGCATTTACAGGCATCCATGGCTATGCAATGGCAGGAATTTGGATGATATTTGGCTTGGGTTTTGGAAGTTACTTGTTGGTAAAGAGTTCTAACGATGGCTTCCACCCGTTCGTTGATCATCCAGGTTCTTACTACCTTGCATGTTTCGCACTCATTGCTATGTTCACTTTGATCGCTATGTAAGTGTCATCATAGCATATGTTTCTGTCTCCTCTATCCCATATACAAATCAAACTTATTTAATTCCTTCTTTTGTTTTTGAAGAATTTTCTCAAGTTTGATTTTGGTAGCAAATCAAAGCTCTTTACACAGAAGCAAGAACCTTATGGATACTATTTTAGGAGCTGCAAGTAGTATGCAACAAATAATCGAAGCTGTCATACAAGGCTTACTGAAAATCAAGACCCTTTTACAGCCGTATGATGGCGAAACGTCAGAGGTCTTGAATCAGATAACTAATCAGATGAGGAAGGAAACAATTTCAATTCAGAATTTTGTGGAAGAAGCCAGACTGGCCTCTAATCATGCGATGAAGGCAGTGTAAGCAACCATCCTTAAAAACGAATATACACATATAAGTTTGTCTTTGTAACGTTATGTCATGCTTATAACAATCTCTTTCGATATTTCAGTTACATTGCCAATCTTGTTTTCATAACAGCTAACTTGGTGGTGTTAGTCGCAGGATGTGGTGAGATTCTTTTTAGATCATATATTTACATGATATACTCTAACAATGACCATTTTACAACTTTGTACCATTAATGAAAATGTGCTTTCAGGATTATTTACTTGATTTGTTTAGAAATGAAGATGGGACCTATATAATGGAAATGGAGGAAAATGATATAAATTAGATGTTCCAAATAGGGGAACATATATGCATATTTATAGTATCATTATGATCACAAAGAAAATTATCAATGAAGATGTACCTTTGATAAAATACACCAGATAATTTTGGTTTAGACTAATGAATTGCTATTTGGTTCAGTTGTTCTCTTCTTGCATTGGCACCCTGGATTTATCACGTGAGTTAAACTATAGATGCTTCGGTTACTTTCTTTAAACCATCGTCACAAAAATTTGAAGTATATGGTTCATTAACACCCTCTCAACATGCAGTGTTGTTATCGTTTGTTGGATCTTGACGACTGTAAGTTGGATCATAACCGGATTTGATTTCTTTTTCCACATGTGAGTATTAACCCGTCATAGTGGTGTCATGTTTCATCTATATGAACAATTCAGATACTCCCTCCGAGGCTCTGACTGTTAAAATTGCAACAATTTCTTATTTGGTGTGTCCTATGAAAATTACAAATAAATTGATGGTTTCCATTTGGCTGCACCAAATTTTTATCTTTTCATTATTTTTAGATTTTTTTATAACAAGTTATACATGTATAAAAGTGTGTTTAAATCAAACTCAAATGTTGCAATGTCTCATTAGACAGTGAGAGCGGTTGGTCAAGAACACTCGATGAGGATTTGGTCATATTGCACCTCGTGTCTGAAATTACTATGTGACTATGCAGTTTTGCAGGGGATACATGTTCAGCTTTTGAGGATTTTGAGCAAAATCAAAATCCTGAAAGCAATAGTATCATGTCACTCCTGTCTTCATGTTCAAATTCTTCAACCTCTGACAAATTTATGGCTCAAATTGGTTACACCATTCATAAATACATAGCTCAGGTGCATTCACTATATTTTTGTCAGGCTATTCATTCACGAATTCCTAGTTTAAGATCAGTTATCGATCAGTGTGTTCTTTTTATTGCAGTCAAATTCAGAAATAACATCGATGGCGCACAAAATGCTTCAACCAAGTGAAGAAGAACATGATAATTCGTTTGTCATCGAGAGAATATGCGACCCTTTCTCCAGCGCACCTAGTTATAACTACACTCCTGGAAATTGCCCACAAGATTCTATTCAAATTCATGACCTGCCAAGTGTTAGTGTCTATCTATATCTATGAACTTTGAGTCGATTTTCGTTATACGGATCCAAATCTATATGTTGTAAGCAAAAATAAACACATGACTGTGAGCCAATTTGCCTACTATGATAGGAACATAACAGGTAAATTTTGAATCAGGAACTCAAGAGTTCTCTTTCGTTTTTGGAGTGTGTATGCAGATTCTATCAACCTTAACTTGTGAAAAAGACACCCCAACAGAAATTTGTAAAGCTGAAGGGAAATTTTTGCCAGAATCATCGTATGGAAAGACAATGGCCTACATTCAATCTATCGAGAACTTGATCGCTACATATCCAGATTTGCAGAGCCTAGCCAGATGCACACCAGTGAGACATGTAATATCCGATGTGGCGTTGCATCAATGCAAACCATTTAAAGCCTCAGTTAGATTGCTATGGGGTTGTATCTTATCCCTTTCTATAGATTTGATGATTCTAACATTGTTTTGGATCGTAAAAGCTTACCAAGAGAAGGGCAAACAATTTGCTTCATGTTCAATCGTTCCTACACGCCATCCGTGCTAAGTTTCCAGAGTTGGCCAACTTTGTTTGTAAAAAGAAAAGTGAAAAGGTTACAGAACTGAACCCGACAATCAAGTTTTAAGACTTTGATTGACTAATTGAGGTTCATGTATATAAACATCATATATCTTCATTTGTCTTACTATTAACACTCTACATTGATCCATAAATATATATCATCTAACACAATTCTTATGTGGGACCATACTATTTGCATCAGCTTAAACTTTTAGATAGCTTGATCTAATCTAACCATGATTATGGTTTTTAATGAGTTTGAGTAGGGCTGCAAATGTGTTGAGTTTATATTGGCAATTCAAGCTTGTCTCGACCAAGCTAAGCTTTTATCAAGTTCAAGCTCGAGCCCGATCCCAAAAACTGTGTTCGAGCTATTAAGGGATAAACTTAAGTTTTTATCGAGGCTTTTGAATCTTTTTATCAAGGTTTTCGAGCTTGACCCAAATGCTAAAGATATAGCTAGACAGATGGGTGTAAGTATCTAATATAACATTTATAGATATATTTGTGAGTCAAGTTCAAGTAAAATTGAGCCCTTAAAAGCTCTTCAGGCTATCAAGCCGAGGTCGAATCTAGCTATGTTAATCAAGTTGAACTCGAACTTGATGCAACTCATTTGCAGCCCTAGCTTGAGATAGAGTTAGCAATTTCGATTATTTATTTGAAAATGAATTTTTTTTTTGAAATGCTACCTGATTACAAACAATTATTTGAAAATGAATTGACTTCCATTATGTGATGGTCTTGAAACATGTGAATGGTTTTGTTGGTACTTATACCAATCATACAATTAAATACAAAAGAATATATCTTTTAGGATAAACACAAATTGGTGGGTACCATTTTTCTAAAAAACAAAATAATAATAATAGAATAGGATAATAGAATAAATGAGAATATTTGCCTCTTTTGGGAACAAGTACTAGGGGTCCATTGTTGGTTCCAAAACTTGTAGCTTTAGCAATAATGGGTCCCAGATACTAGTTAATTTGATATTAAGTTGCGTTTGGTCGAGAGAATTAAAGAGATAAGAATTGAAGACAAGTACTAGGGGTCCATTAAGTTTTTTATACTATGAACTTGAAAATACAATAACCTTATGATTGTTGTAATTCTATTTCCCTAATTTTATCTTCTACTTAATTCTCCACTATAATAGAGAAATTATAGAATCAAATTTTAAGCTATATATTAATGTAACTTGAGATTTTATAGAGAATAAATATACATAATTCAAGTCTCCTAACTAATAATTTGTATTCATTTTCTTTCTCTCTCTCAACCAAACACAACCTAAATGATTTTTACTTTAGGTAATCAAAGAAAACAATTTCATATTTATCAACAAAATAGTTTTGGTGGCAAGTACCTTAAAGGAATTGGAATTCCATTAATATGACCAAAATAATTGTCAACTGTGGCGAATAGCATAGCGAAAGTCAGCCGCAACCAAAGTTTTCATCGAAATTTAGGGTCGTGTTACATGCACTATCTTACACACTCCTCTCTCACATAATTTTTCTTAATAACGCAGGACCTATTGAATAAACTTAATCATTTCTCTCATGCTACTGGAAATAAATGTGTAATTAGCAATAAAAGGATAGTATGTTTAGAATCATCCACAGGGTTGTCCCGTGAATTTTGGTTGCCTCGTACGATAATTACATAGTAGGCTTTTAAAATGTAAAAAAATTTAAATTTATATTAAAATTATTAGTTATTAGTAGTCTAGCAATTGCTATATACAAAAAAAAACATTTAAAACAATGATATTAAAACATGTTCATATAACTTGAACAAAATAATTAATTTCAAAATTATATTTATCTGAAATAACATTGTCGTACGTTTGTTGGAGTTGGAATCATTGGAAAGGAAATTGACGGACGGTAGAAATTATGTATTGTATGACTGTATGTAAAAAATGTTGGAAGTAAAAAAGGAGTCCAAGTGTCATTGAAAAATGGCAGCGGTGATGCAATAAATATAAATAAAACCGTAATCATTCAACGGAACCAACTAGTCGTTGAGTAATCATCTTCTACAGCAAGCACACGTAAAAGGCGACCCTTCTTCATCTTTCATACATACGACCTGGAGACTAGAGAGAGAAACGGATTCATCAATCTTTGTTCTCGGGTTACAATCGCCATCGATTCTCATCACCTCCAGATCCAAGGAATCATTTTGCGAAAAGCAGGTGGTGGGTTCAACTCAGATTGCTTCACTTTCATCTCATGGTGGATTGATTGGTTGTTATTAATGATACCAGGTATGCTATGCCCTCTTCAAGTATTTAACAAAATTCATATGGTTTGTTCGTTTGTGTGTTTTTGAGGTTTGCGTCGCTTGATTTATGTTGAATTAGGTTTTTGGCTGTTTAATACAGGTTTTGTTTGATGTAGTTTTTCATTTGGTTGTTCGATTTGGGCTTCTTTCTTAGTTTTAATTTTTCAAGTAGCAGAACTGAATATTGACCAAATGCTAAACTTAGGATGTGATAGTTAAGGATGGTAGGAGTAGGAATTCGAATTCTGCATCCGATTTTGAAGTGATTTTGCTTCAATTCGAGCCGCCTGATTGGGGTTCCTAAAGTTGAAATTAGGGTTCTAGTTGATCTAAGTTTTCACGATATCCTATCATTTTTCATACCTTCTACATCGTCATTTTTGTGTGCAAGTTTAGTAGGGACAGGGTACACCAGGTTTTGAGGAACGGTGAGGTAGATATTTCAAGATGGAGTATTTTGTTGATAATTTTTAGTAGCAAATAATTAAAACTAGAAAAATTGAATTGATGGTACCATGTCATCCTACAGTCAAATTAAGTATTTATCATATCAGAATATCCTTGAAAGAGGGAAACTTGAATATTTATCAATGCAAACAAGAAAATTGTTCTTTCACCAATGGTACTAGTATTGTGACACTACTTTTGCATCTCCATAGTTGCATTTTCTTAACTGCAGCATTATCTTGAAGGTTAAAATGGAGAACAAAATGAGGATGAGGAACAAATACCGGAAACCAACCACTTTAAATTGCTATGCAGGAAGCAGATATAGGTTCTCCCTTGTGGTATGCAGCATCATAGGCTTCCTTGTTATGTTCCACTTTTACTTCCTTAATCAAAGTCAACACAGTCAAGGTGGAATAACACAAATGCACACAAGCAACCATCCATTTTATCGTGAACTCGTAGAAGTGGAGGATGACAACATAAAAATTCCCCCACCAAGGAAGCGATCCCCACGCGCTATTAAACGAAAACCTAAACGACCGACAACCTTGATCGAAGAGTTTCTTGACGAATCTTCACAACTTAGATACATATTCTTTCCTGGTCCAAAGACTGCCATTGATCCGATCAAGGATACTGGTAACGAGAGTCTTTACTATCATCCCGGTAGAATCTGGTTGGATACCGATGGGAATCCTATTCAAGCTCATGGAGGGGGTATTCTATATGATGATCGATCAAGGACCTACTATTGGTATGGTGAATACAAAGATGGGCCAACTTACCACGCTCACAAAAAGGCAGCAGCACGGGTTAGTATCTTAAGTCTTAACCTTGATAACTGAAATTCTGAATTCCTCCATGGTTTAAGTTGTTTTAATTATGTGGTGTTTGAAATATGTGTTTTTCTTTTGTGTCCCAAGACTTTGTTTGCATAATTTTGTGAAGTTACATCTTTTCTAAAATTTACCCTTTTTTTATATAATTCATCCTTGCAACAACCAGGGACCGATCTGTTTTCTCCAACTCACAAATCTTTGCTTATAGAATGTATGGTTACTTATGGGTATAAAGGATTCAATTAGTCTCTTGGGGAGAACGGATAGGGGTCATTGGTCTCAGCCACCAGAATTCCGTTTTTTTGTTGCTGCAACCTTATTGTATGTGTGGCACTCAGTGTTCATCGTGGACGTTTAGGAAGAAGTGTGTCTTTTCTCAAGGTAAATTAATTATCCTATTTTGCACAACTAAAAAGTCAACTGCATTGGTGTCGGTCGTTGGTTGATATAGATCCACTAGCAACTACAACATAGAGTCATAAAGAGCCATAGGCAAATGCATTCTCTTATCTTCAAACCCCAGAATATAGAGAATATACAACCAGGCTACATCTGTCTTTGCAGTTGGACTTAGATTTGCTACCTGTGAAAGCGTTGGAGATGATCTCCACTTCTCTTTCTTTCATTCGACAGAGATCCATGTTGTTCCTGATTAAGATCTTGTCATTTTATTCAAGGTGAATTGGAGCAGCATCTGAAAAGTGGAGGTGGTTAGGATTTCATTTTAGTTGTTCACCAATATAGATTCCTACCATATTCATTCAAAGTATGGGTGCCTCAGCAGGGGCCACAAGACCCCAGTTGGTGTGACACCTCCAATTGTTATGATTCTTGTATCATGTATCTCCTTTTTGTTACCTTTAACTAAGGTGGATTATTATGTGTAGCTTTATTAAGTTACAATCAGGAACAGCCAAGGGCTGTTACTTAACAGAAGTGCTACATTTAGTACAAGTTGTAATCTTTTTGATGCATTAACAGAGCTCGTCCGCTTGGCCTTGTTCTTTTGAACACCCGCGGCGTCATTTTCAAGACATCAGTACATCTTGTTTTTCTATTCTTTACATGATCTGTGTTATATTTGCAACTCATCGTTATTTTTTTGGTCTATTAATACTACAATAAAAACCAATTTACTCTTGATTTGATCATCAGTGTTTGTTGTCTTGTAACTTGAACCTTGAAAGTGACCAAATAAATTTCTTAAACCTGTGATCAGACCTTTATCTTTCCTTTCTCTAAGAATTGCAATATTTTAATATTCACTATTCTGTTTCTTACACTCATATCCTGCAAATTGTAAGTTCAGGGAGTTGGATGAATGTCAATATTCTCGTTGATTCATCTCTATTGTTTTCATGTAATTTTTAGTGTAGTCTATCACAGATTTGGTCCTGCACATTCTTCCACTTAAGAAAGTTCTTGAATCAATCGTGCAGTGTCATTTTAATTGCAGGTTGACATCATAGGTGTAGGTTGCTATTCTTCGAAAGATCTCTGGGCATGGAAGAACGAGGGTATTGTTCTGGCAGCAGAAGAAACAGATGAGACCCACGATCTTCACAAGTCAAACGTATTAGAAAGACCGAAAGTAATTTATAACGAGAATACAGGTAAATATATAATGTGGATGCATATCGACGATGCCAACTACACCAAAGCCTCTGTAGGAGTTGCCATCAGCAATTCTCCAACCGGTCCCTTTCAGTACTTAAAAAGCACTAGACCACATGGGTTTGAAAGCAGAGACATGACTATATTCAAAGACGATGATGGCGTGGCCTATCTGATATACTCATCGGAAGACAACAGCGAGCTGCATATCGGTCCCCTCACTCGAGATTACCTGGACGTTACAAATGTGATGAGACGAATTCTCGTAGGTCAGCACCGTGAAGCTCCAGCCATGTTCAAGCATGAAGGGACTTATTACATGGTTACTTCAGGTTGTACCGGGTGGGCTCCAAATGAGGCCCTGGCCCACGCATCAGAATCCATTATGGGCCCATGGGAGACGATGGGGAATCCATGCATTGGGGGTAACAAAATCTTCCGGCTCACCACGTTTTTTGCCCAGAGCACCTTCGTCTTTCCTTTACATGGGTTTCCTGGTATTTTCATATTCATGGCAGACCGATGGAACCCTGCAGATTTAAGGGACTCAAGGTATGTATGGTTGCCTTTACTGGTTGGTGGACCAGTAGATCGGCCTCTTGACTATTCGTTCGGGTTCCCATTGTGGCCGCGAGTATCGATTTATTGGCATAAAAGATGGAAACTTCCTTATAAATGGAGTGGTTAGAAGTGATACGTAGAGATATATATTCTTTTTTCCCAATTCCCATGTACTAGTATACTATTTTGTGTACATTATATATACTGGTGGTATGGTTGTGTATGAGAGTTCGTTTAGAGAAACAATCATGAGCATGTGATCAGTGTGGCTGTGGAAGTCGTAATAAAAAATCAGAAGTAAAATCGAAGCACCGTACCAAATCGAAACAGATACTATACAGTTCAATTCTCATTTGGCTTCTAATTCGGGTTTGGGTTTTGTATTTTGAAACCGGATAAGGTTTTGGGTTCTGCTTTTATTGAACTTCCGGATTAGATAAATTTTTTTAGATCCGCTACTTTGAAACCAACATTTTGGACTTCTTTTATAGGCACAAGACTACTTCATATTTCAATTTTCTACTAATGTGAAATTAAAACCGATTTTTTTATTTTACCCAAAACTCAATTCAACTATCCTCGTATCCTTGTGACGAATTTTCATTAAGGCTTTTCTTTTCTCCCACTAATATTTAATAAGAATTGATATCATCATTTTAAAATCAAATTAACAGTTAAACTGAAAAAATAACTGAAAGTTGGTTGTGTTTTTTTTAAAGATGAATCCAATTATTATTCCAAAGGTCACTTTATAAATTACAATATTGATTTATATGTCTTTAATTTTAATAGAATATGTTTGTCTTTTGTCTAATAAATCTTTTTGTTTATATTTAATAGTTGTTTGTTTGTTTTTTAAAATTACAAATTTATCCTTTTACTTTTGTTCCTGGACATTTTAATTAATTTATTTTTTTGGGAACTTAATAACATTTTTTTGGCTTTAAGGTTATTTAGTTAATTAATTAATCAATCAAACTAAATTAAATTTACTTAAGAAAATAAATTTCATCATTTATGTTGCTTAAATTACATAAAGAGACCCAAATTAATGCTCATCTGCGATGAATTAAGAGAATGCAAAAATTGAAATCAGATCTAACGTGACGTGAACTAGTACCATATGTTTTGCTTCACGGTTTTAAATTTATTTATCTTTTGGGTTTGGTTAGGTCTTGAACTAGTACAAACCCTTTTGACATATTCTATGCACGGTCACATCTAGTTAAGGTGTCGGTACGCAAGTGGAGATACATCGATCTAGCATGCGTAACGAGACCAAGTAGCCATGTAGTACCCATGGCAATGCATGCGTGAGTGGTCACGTCTAATGTGTGCGAAAATGGTAAAAGTAATGTAGAAATGCAGGATACTATGTCAAGCATATCTTTTGTCATTTTATAATTTATGGGTCTATGACCATTGACCCACTTTCAAATATGAATGTTTGATTGTGACTTAATGGGCTGACCAGCCACATGCCTTAATTCGGTGAGTCTTTTTCACATATTTGTTTAAGACTTAATCTTAATAAAAAATAAAAAAACAAGGTCAATCATATTGTTAAGTCAGTGTAGCTATGTCCTCCCCATTCAACCCAAACTTAATTCCTAGATTACTCTCCCCTTCATTTATTGTCTCTCTCCTTTTTTCTTTTTCCCTATTAACCAACAAACATTGCAAATGGTTTATATGTTCATATTACCTCGAAATAATTTTTGTTGTGAACTTGTGGTTTATATATTACTGAAATTTTAATATTTATGTTACTTTGAAAATACGGAGTAACATAAATATTTTCATTCAAACTTTATTCAACAATAAAAATAAGTAGTCTTTAATTTTAGTCGAAGGTTAAAATTATAATATTATATCATTCAAACCGTTAATTCAGCAAACAAAACAATTTATTTTTATTTTTATACAGCGACAGTCAACTTAATCCAGACAGTCACTTAATCTAGACAGAACTTAATATAAAAATCAAACAAACATCCAGATTTACCTTCCCTTGGTCAAACATCTCAATTAATATTACAACATCAACACCACCATACAATGATTATGTTATTTTGTAAAAACTTGTTAGGTGTAATCAGTTATATTATTAATAGGAATAACAATTTCAGCTCAAAACATCCAAATGAATAAATAGACAAAATAATCATAACCATAAAAATTTGTTTTCAAATATGTATCTCGAATATACTATTTTTGTACGTTGTGTTAAAAAGGAAATTCAAAAAAATATGTATTATATGTGTATGTAAAGTAACCACTAGAAGCCACCACTTTTATAAAAATAAGTGTATAAACAATTTACACATTCACAATAATATTATTTTACACATTGATATGTAGCTTGTTTGGAGCGAAAGTGATTACTCTGTACGTTCATAATAATTCTTTCGTGTTTCATGAATGTTGTGGTTTCTTTTTGGTTCTCTTTACGTATAGTACGAGTTTAATTTGATCACTAAAGGAAATTCAAGTTTTAAATAATGGTCATATACTATATATTTTTTCAAAACAATCTACAATAATTTGTATACTCGTAAATGGTTGACTCGAGAAAATGGTCTACAGGATCCGACTAGTTAAATCGAACCTGATCATGAACACCTCTAAAACTAAGTTAATCGTAAACTTAAATGGACACATAAATGCCTAATGGCTAATATATTTTAAACATTGTTGGTAATCAAAACAACCGAACCCTAATTATATATTTTCGTGTTTCAATCCAATACATTAATAATTATCTAGAAGCCAAAAATCGTGCATATTTTTTCAACATAATATGTCAGTATATAAGTATAAAATATAAATAAAAAAATCTGAAGAAAAAACCATTAGGCAGGCAATCTCTTCATTAAAATTGATTGGAATACACAAGAAAAAGGCCTGACCCACTAATTTCTCTTTTTCATTTTAGTTTCATCCCGGGTCCGACCCAAATTTGATATCCGAAATGCATTTTTTAACCCGTTCATTACTCGCTTCCCGAAAGGCCTTGGGCTTGGAGCTGGACTCCTTTGATCATCCGAATAGTCAGAACCATGTTCCATTTCTATGCCCCGAAAATTACTCGACGAAACCGACCCTCTTTGCCCTCTCTCAACCCTCCTCTCACTCTCAGAGCTAAACCGAAAACTCTCAGATTTGACCCGATCTGTAACTCGACCCGTATCCGACTTGTTAAGGATCATTCTCATGCCATTAATCTCTTCTTCCAAGCTCTGAATCCTGGTGCTTGTGTAATCCATGGTGGCTTTGAGCTGAGCCACTTGTCGGAGAGCGGCGTCACGTTGGAGAATGGCACCGAGGGTGACGGAGGTGGCGGCAGAGGCGGGTTGTTTGATTGGATGGTGGTTTTTTAGGGTTTGGGCGGCAGAGAAAACGGAGCGGCGTGTGTTGAGTTGCTCCATAAACATAGCTTGGACCACGAATCTTAATGGCATTCTACGGTTTTGAACTGCGTGCATCAGCATTCGAGGAGATAGATTTGAACAGTCGACGTAATTGCAGATCTTAATTCCTTCCTCTTCCGTCATCTTCCCGTCTTCTCCCTGCATCACAATGGTTTATTTTTAAAATAATAATCTTTTTAAGATTTTTGCTGAAAATCCATTATATTTTTATCATTTTAGTCATGGAGTCATATTTTTATCAAAAAAAATCTGAAGTTACCGAATGTAGATTTATAACTGGTTTAGTATGAAAAAATATGTTTGAACCTTTAAATCTCACGATATATATATATATATATATTCTTGTAAACTTTAAACATATATACATGTAATAAAAATAAAATAAGAAAGTTCGTAAGAATATACGCCTAATATTGAAACTTTACAAAAATATATATGAAATTCTTTCTTTATTGTTTGAATTTAAAGAAAGAAAAAACTTAAAAACTAAATGGTACTTGAAAAAACATAGATTGTTTGTTAACAATATATAATAAATCACAGATATAATTACCTTAAAATAGAAGTCAATGATTCTATAGAGAAGATCATGACCACCGGTCAACCTCTGATGCAAAGCTCCGACGACTAACCGAAACTCCTCTCCAGACAACTTCTGAACGCCGTCAAACCAACTGAAAACGTCGTCGGGAACGTCGCGGTTTAAACTCAGACCCTCTATACACCTGCTCACAAGTCCCGTTCTGGTTTCCACTTCCGGCAATAAACCCATGCACGACTTTAGAACCACCGATGCATAGTCACGGTCAACCACGACAGTCCGGCAGAAGTAGGCCTCCGTCTTCCGTCGAAGATTCTCAACGTTATCTGAATCGTGAGTCATTTCCAATAACTCGGCTGCCAGTAAAAGAGAAGCTACGTTGAAGGGTGTAATGAAGAGGTGGCCGCCATAACAATAGTCGACGAGAAGAGTAAATGTGTGAGGCGTTATCTTTAACGGCGGGGAGATGGTAATGTGGAAGGATTCCGTCAATTGCCGTTTCAGATATCCGCTACATCTCGTCAGGGGATCCTATGTGAAAATCACACAAGTAACACGTACTTATCGATTAACGAGACAAGCATCGCATTAAATCTACAGTAAATTTAGAAAATTTATTGCACATGGTAAAATCTATTAAAGGATATCTAAAATTACATTTTAAGATTAATATTTATAAAACACAAATAACTCGATCTGAAATTATAAGTTTTTATTTTGGATAAAACTATATAGTAATAATCGATCAATACATGGAATTAAGTGGTATTGTTTGACGTAGAATTTAAAGTTTATTACCATGCTAGCTATTGAAAAAGAATTTTTGGAAAGCGTAGTTATTATTTCGTTAATAAATAAACAAAAATAATTTTCACTAACGCTGTGTTCTTGAAACTTTTTTAACGGTGGAAATAGAAGGAATTCAAGAGAAGTAAAATTAGTTTGTGTTCTTTTTAGTTTTTTAGGATGGAAATGAAATGAAAATGAAAGAAATTATGGTGTTTTTACCTCTAAAGTTTTTCCTCTAAAAAATGGAGAGAAATCAAAGCAAAGAAAAATCTATCTTCTTTCTCTTCCTTTTCTTTCTTTTATTTATATTCCACCATCGTGAACACAACGTAAAGTTGGCTATATTTTAATGTAATTTCCCATTAAAGATTTTTAACAAACTTATGTATAAGTTTTTGATGAAAAATTTATGTAACAACTAACAAGATGGTTTATAAAAGAATATATATATATATATATATATATATATATATATATATATATATATTAATATTTATGGGTGTGTTTGATATGATAATAATAAAATAATAGATTAGCTAGGGTATAGGCATTGATAAATATGGAATGTTTGTGTAGTCGTCTAATAAATGCTTTTAGTTGATTGTTAATTAATGGTATTAAATATGTGTAAGAGAATGGCAAAACATGTTGTTCCTTTGTTAAAAAGTTAGCACTTAATTTATACGTCCCAGACCGTCTTTTAGGATGTGTGAGGAGGGCGATCGCACGTTCGCACAGGGCCTCCGATTTTATAGGGTCTCACAATCATAAAAATGATCAGAGGATCATACGAAGTACTTTCAATATTAATTTTTCATAATCATTATTTCGTTTTAAGCATATTATAGTATTATACATCATTTTAGAAGTCTCATTGAATATACAAACACATAAAATTTTTCGTTCGCGACATTTAATTTATATATTAAAACTCAGTTGCAAAACGAGTAATTTGTTATTTAAAATTTTCATAATTAAAGGTCCATATCGTATGCATGTGTACAGAGCTTCCAAAATCCATTGGACGACCACGTCCCTATATATAACATTATATGCTTTCTAATCGAATTATGAATTTTTTTATAAATACTAATTAAATAATTGTGTAAAAACTATTCATACATGTTTTTAATTAATAATAGGAATACGTACGTACGTACCTTGTGCAATTGAAAACTTGAATCTTGAACGCGTATCACCACATTGGTTTCAACTCCGTTATTTAGAGTCCTAAATTAAACATATATATAAGATCGATCATTAAGATGTAACTCAAATAATTTATATCATATATTAAATAAATATTTTAAAATATCATAATAAATTAAAAGTGTATTACATAATAAAATACTATATATGGATAAAATTATATACATGTTATCAGTACGTACTTTGTGATAAATATTAGGGGTAAAACCATACAATAACAACCTATTTTTGAAAATGTATCGATATGGTACGTCTACTTTTTTAATTGTCTATATGGTACGTAAACTTTAATTTTCTGTATCGATATGATCATTCTACATAATAGAGTCCGGTTTGTTATATACGAAACAGGGTTCTAATGGTATGAAAAACAGGGTCTATTACATATATGGTCATATCGGTATGAAAAATTAAAGTACAGGTACCATATCGATATTTAAAAAAAGTAGACGTACCATATTGATAAATTTTCAAAAGTAGATTATTATTGTATGGTTTTACCCCTAAATATTAATCTAGCTAGCTCTAAAAAAATAACATCAATCACTCTCATTTAATTTCTACAAGTAAATATTATAAGAAGTTAGTTTTGAAGGAAGACTAATTTTTATTTTGTTAATTAAGAAATATATATCAGGAGTTAATTTGTATTTTAAGTAAGTTGATTCTAATAATATTAGTAATTTAATTAGAACAAAATAATAGGTGGACAAGTTACATGTAAACATGAAAATTAATTAAGGGAATTAATAAACAGCTAGCGTTAAGTTATGGCGGGCGTAATTAATAAAAAAAAGATGGTGAGATGGAGGTGAGTTACCAGAATTGAACTCGGGAGCGGAGAGAGGTGGAGGAGGGGGAGGAAGCATGCGGAGGAGAGGCGAGAGAAGGGGAGCTGGTGGCGGTGGAGGAGTTCTCGCCGGAATCTTCCTCGTAGATGGTTTCCACCAGCCTGAGATTTTTCCAACCCTCCAAATCCAAATCCAAATCCGACTCCATAGCTAGAATTAATTTAGAATAATAATTAATGATAATTAATTAAATGGGTAATCAAGTGTGTTGGGATGGAATTAAAATGAATTGAATTGATATATAAGGAAGGAAGGAAGGAGTAGTGAAGATGGAGAGGTTGGTTAAGGCGCATTCATGGCGTTGCATGTGATGAATATTTAATGCACCTTACACATTTTCTGCCTACAGTTACACTTACAGTACTACGACCTTCTTCCTTTGCCCTTTTTAATTGGCTTTTTTATATATATATTCCATTTTTTGAATTTCAGTCATTTGGGCGGTATAACTCTATATATATATATATATATATATATATCTCATTTATATATTCTTTAGATTAATATGGTTCGAGAGAGTACCACCCATTATGCGACGCACCAGAAGGTACCGCCTTTAAAAAAACTTTTTAAATTTTTTTTTTTCATAAATATGTTTTAATTAACATTATGAAAATCATATGTAAAATTCACATACATTCACATCTCCTGACTCCTAAAAAGTGATGTGAACACACGCTTACATATTTTTGAATACATGTGAACACACATTTATGTGATGCGTGTTTTGTAACATCCCGATTTTGAGATAGGTACGTGGAATTATTTTATTGGACTAATTGTTAAATTTGGGACCCGGAGATATAAAATTGTATTTTGGGGTATCGGGATCGGATTTTTGGGTATCGGACCGAGTTAAACCCAAAACGTTTATATAGCTTGTTCCTTTGGTTCTTCAATTCATTTCAAAAAGCCAGAGCTAACCCTGAGAGTGTGTATGTATGTGATTGAATTCCAGCTTCTGCAAACAAGAGATTAAAGCTGCAAATTCGTGATTAAAGCCTCTGATTTTGTCATCTTCTCCACCTTTGAGTCTAGGTAAGATTTGGGATTGAATTCGTGATTTAATTGTTGTTAGTAGCATATAATTGAAGGAATTGTGTTTATTTATGTTTCTGGGTGAATTGGAGATGAATTAGTTGCTTAAAATCGAGCTGAAAATCGAGTTGGGGAGAATTCCCCTGGCTGTGCAGAAACAGAGCATTCCTGGTTCTGTTCGTCCGTGAGCGCGACCGCGATCCCCTGATCACGGGTCGCGATGTTCTTGAGATGATCGCAGGCGGTTTGAGCCCGAGCTTGGACCGCGATGTGAGCTCGGCCGAGTTTGAGGTCAGCGCGGCCGCGACCGCGATAGGGTCAGTGCGGCCACGATTGTTTGAGTGCGGCCGCGATGCGGCTAGGGTTTCGGATCGGGTTTTCGGGTTCTGTGAGTCGTGTATTCGGGTCTTTGGGGTATCGTGAGTTGTTGAGAGTTGTGTATAGAGTTGTTGGGTTGAGTTTGTGATATTGTGTTGTGATATTGTGATTTCAGGGTCTCGTGTTGACAGGGTAGGGAAAGGGCAGGGGACCGAGACTTAGTGTAGCTAGCTGAGCAGATGAGTTTGCATGTTTTTCTTGAGATACTTGTACGATTATTTACTGATACTTGCATGATCTTTTACTGAGATTTTTATGAGATATCATGAGTTTTCTTACGAGTTTTTATTGAGATATTATCATGCTCGTATTATTGTGTTATATTGAGAACTGTGTTTTAAATATGTGATTTGGGACACTTGAGCTGTTGAGATACTAAACCGTACGGCTGGGCAGGGGTTGGGTCGCTCCCAATTCCCTTTTGAGTTCCTGATGACTGCTTTGTGCGGTCTAGGGATTTGGGTACGTGGACCTATCCACGCGAGTTGAGTACTTATTGAGCTATCTTGTGGGATCTTATATACTTGTTCAGTAGAGAACGCTGAACGTTTTATTGTTGAGTTATTTATTATTGAGCTTTATAATCGTACACTAACCCTTGCATTCTCACCAGCTTTAGCTGACCCGTGTGTTTGTGTTGTGTGTATCCCAGGTGACCGGACTGCTAGTAGGCCTGCTGCACCAAAGTAGGTTTACATTATCTTTGATCGAGGAGTTAGCTACCTTTTGTGGGGGTAGTTTTTGTGGACTGTTTATATACTTCGGATATGTTGTGTTAATTCAGAGATTTCCGTGACTGTTATTGTGTAAGTAATGTTTTAAAATTATCGGGTTTCTGCTCGTATGCATTGGGAATAGTGTAGAGATTATTATATTATATCGTTGCTGATGTGTTATTCGCGTGGCATTGGGGATTAATTCGAGGGTGTTACATGTTTTCATGCACTTAGAGTGTTCGGATTTGCGTGAAATTCACATATGCTCTTCATAATGTTAATTAAAACATATTCATGAAAAAAATTTCAAAAAAATGACTTTTAAGGGTGGTATCTTCTGGTGCGCTGCATAATGAATGGTACTTACTTGAACCTAAATCTTCTTTAGATAATATATTATTTAAATATGTAATTGTCTTCATAACTCATGATGTAGACGTATTTTTACTTTTTGGATAGGGATGTAATATTCATATCTACAAACATTGGAAATCTATTAATTCGTACTTGTTATCCGATGTAACCTAAAACTCTAAAAGTTAGTTTTTTATAAAATGAATAAAAGATCATGTAACTTTTACGCTTGATTAATTTTTTTTTTTTTTTTTATAATTCAACTGATGTATTTATAAAGGAAATCATGTTTTTATGCTAATTTTAAATACAAATCATAACGTACGTCGGATTATAAAAGTTCATTCTAAAAATAAATAAAAACATAAAGTTGTTAATGTAATTATAAAGGTGATTTGTGATCGACTAATTGGTGGATGGAGGAGATTCATTTGTATCATTGCTTGAATATTGATGTGAATATATATAGAGGAAGGTTCAATTGAGAACTTTTATGCACCGAGGTACAAAAGAACTCATATCATCCATTAGATCAAAAAATTGTATGGATTAGATTAATGGCAAAAGGGTAAATAGTTGGACAATTTGATGCATCTTGTGCATTATAGAATAAAACAAAGAAGGGCATTTTGGGGAATGTGCACACCTCATTAATTTTAATATTTCAACAAATAATCAAATAATAAATGCTAAATAAATTCAATTGATACATTTCCAAATTTAACAAAAATTACACAAATTCAAAAAAAGATGATGGAGATCGATGCATTTCATCGTAATCATGTTTATTTATGCATCGTGTTCAAAAAAGATGCATTTAACAAAAAAAATACACAAATTCGTTATGCATCGTGTTCAACTTGTTCATCATTCATCTATGCATCGTGTTCGTCGTTCATATTTTTTCATTCATGTATGCATCGTGTTCAACTTGTTCATCATTCATCTATGCATCGTCATTATTCATCATCCATTTGTGCATCATCATTTTTCGTTGTTCATCGTTCATCATCCATCTATGCGTCGTCATTGTTCATCATCCATCTATGCATCATCATTATTAATCGTTCATCATCTATCTATGCATCGTGTTCTTCATAGTCATCATCGGTTGCATCTCTTGTTCATGTTCATCATCATCGTTGTTCATCGTTAATCTTCGTCTTCAAATCATCATCACCATCAAAATCATGAAGAACACGATTAGAGAGAAAATGAGAGGGAGAGAGAGAGAGAGAGAGAGAGAGAGAGAAATGGGGAGGAAAATGAGGAATTTAGTTACTATGAGATTTTAATTCAAAATGTAACTCCTAAGTATCTTTTAATGATTTTTAAAAATAAATTAATTACCATATCTTTAGTTTTCCCTAAATGCCCTTTGTGCACCCTTGTTAGATTATCTTATGCACAAAAGTGCCTCGAGGTGCCCCGATGCACAAAAGTTCTCAATTGAACCTCAATCAATATATATATATATATTGACTAGTAAATTATATATGATTTATATAATAGTAAAGATGTACGTGATAAATTAATTATACTTAAAAAATGTGAGTAAAAGGGTTGTTTCACTTTGATTATTGTGTCTTTGAAGAATTAGCTAGAATAACGTAACGATCATAATTTAATAACAAAACGTTTCAAGTTATATATAGTTAAGTGACTTTATGTTTGGCATTAAATATTAGTAGTTTTGTCGCAACATGCATGTTTTTACATGCATACTTTTCAAATACTGAATTTATTTTTTAAAAAATCAGAATATATCTAATTGTCATGTATACACTCCGAATCTATCTATATATTCATTTTCTTCATTTAATTTGCTTTTATGTGTAACAACACACAAAGTCCTAAAAGAGGTCGTCTTAATTACAAAATAGGATGGGAACCAAAAGGGTTGGACTAAGATTTGTTTTGTTGAAAAAAGTTACATGGTGCATACCAAATATGACCTTCAAGGTCACGCATGAGTAACAGTAAATTCATATGGATTTATGCGTTGAACAGTAAATTATTTTGTCATCATCATCGTTGTTTGTGTTTTCAGATTATATGATTGTATTTTGTTTGCTATGGAATTGAATCCCAAAGTTGAAAATTTTAGTCAGTGTAAAAAAACTTATTTTCAGCAAAAAAAATTTTTGTTAAAAACAAAAGTTTCTAGAAAACACGTACAGATTCATTGTTTTTTCATGTTTTCAGTTATTAGATTTCACATTTACAAGTAAGCTTGAAAACACATTTTTAAGGTTTTTTATATTTTGTTTTCAATCTAGTTACCAAAATCTACGTTACAAAGATGAGTGAAAAATGAATACGCAAAAGCTATTATAATACATCTAAAGACATTCTTATATCTAAAATAATTTTTTTTTTTTCAAACCATCATAATTTCAGTTTTATTAAAAAATCCAAACCAAAAATTCCGGGTGTTTTGTCTGTTTGATCATCGTTAAGATGTGATGTTAATTTTGGAAAGAAATGATGTACGTCTAAATGGCTACATCTAGCATTTGTTTTTATCTCAATCTGATGGTGTTAGACTGTTAGTTATTCTATCATGTTAGATGAGTTAAGAGGGGTAAAATCCTCAATTATTACTAGATTTGAGATCCCTCGCTAGGAAAAAATAATAGAAAAGCACATAAAAGGATCTCCAATTATGAAGCCAAGTTTTGTCAGAACACATTTTCATTTAGTTGACACTGAAAAACCGAAAATAAAAACTATCGCCGAACCAATAACCAAAAAAATCAGATTGACAAATCCCGAGTCGAGAGACCATGCTTCGTGGTCCTCCAAACAATAATCAAAATTACATACTCATTTCTAAAACACAAACAACATAAACCCAACAATGCGGTTAAAAATATAAACCACCAGAATGACCTTGCGGTGGGAGGACATATGTTGAAGAAAATACGTAAAAATCTAGACACCAAAATGTATAATGCAACGACTGCTTATTAGTCAAATGCTCTCTTCAATTGGCTTGATCTTGGGACAATAAATTAGTGGAAAAATCACACTTCAATTTGATTCAACAAAAAGGTATATCAACTCACCGGTAATCAAGGTTTGAGTGCAAGAGCCAAACCGAACTTGGGAGTTTTGTCCAACGCTTTGGTATCCAACTCGCTAGACAAAGTCACAAGCGATTTGGGAATAATCTCATGCTGCAAGAGTGCACCCAGCTTTCCATGATTGTTGAGCTTGGCTTTGACCACGGTTAGACTATCAACGGCATAAGATCCTCCAACTGTGAAGGTGTTCTCATTTAACGAAAACCTTCTGGTAATCTCCCCTACAGCAGCAGTCTTTTTTAATTGATCCATATGGTGGATATATGATGCACGTATCGTGTCCCCCTTGTCACCCCTGAAAATAAATGTTGGTTGGCAACATGATAGATATTTAAAAACAGTTTGATGTGATAGTGTAATTGCTTACAAGATTATGGAAGCACTTGAGTCCGGTTTGTTAACACTCATGCCAGCAGTATACTTTGTTAATTTCCCAGAATTTGGTTCATAACCGGCTTCTGCACCAATAACAAACGTCGGAGTACCCATTGTCGCCGAAAGGTCAACCGTCGGGGTTTGGTTTAAAGCAACCACTGACGTCAAAGTAGCATGGTTATGAAAGTACTGAACCTCAAACTGCAAAAAGAAACAAATTTGTTGTCGAACCCTTGTAATGAATATAAAAACTACTAATCCTTCCTCCAAATTATGGATGTTCCTTGAAGATTGAAACATACGTGTTTATTGGAATATATTCATGTTAATATTACAATGTTAGTCCATCATCATCATTGCAAATAAACTGACAATATTGGCTTCAATAAAAAAAGATCACTCGATTTTGCCTTTATATTTGCATATAGTGCTAGTTGCAATTTATTGGGCTGGAGCCTGGAGGAGTAACAATAAACTTATCAAGATGCTGAAACATGTACCTTGCCAGAGTTTAAATCAGGCAGTTTGAATGATGCAATCGTCTTTGTTGAGGGCACAATATCTGTGAAAGTCAATGTTGTAGCAATCTGCGAAATCAGTGTGATGTTAGTTGAAACATGAATAAAAAGCTTATTGTTGACATTGCAGTAGTGAGCTAAAAACATGCCTTTGATTCTGTGTCAACTTTGACGTCAACTAATATATTGTTGTATTTGTACACGGCTCCCACATCTCCAGTTGACAGGCCGCCTTTTTTTGTTGCAGTTGAGGTTATTGCCTGCGATGAAGCGATTGATCACATTGAATGAAAATGTTGAATACACGTTAGATGGCTAGGTCAGCTACTCTATCAAGGGAGAAGTTGAAGTTGTCAAAGCCCATGGAGACCGATAAATACACCTTTCTCCTTAAAGAGATCTCATTCGGCTAATCATGAAGACAAGTTCGGCAGTTGTAAAGAAGTATCTCTAGCTTACGATCAGTTCAGAGTTTAATATTTTGTCAGAATTGGAGATGATGGGATAACTGTTGGAAACAAATTAAGATCAACGATTTTGATGCAAATGATGAACATTGATTTGAAACATTGTTCTTTAAATATCATTCATTTATTATTTGTATTCATTTTGTTGATCTGCACTGGTCGTGATCACTACCTTTTGTAGTGGTCACGACATGGTAGCAGGACTTTCGATAATGGTCACGACCAGTATAGTGGTCACGACAGTGTAGTCATCTTGACCCTATGTAGTGGTCACCACAGTGTAGTGACCATGACCTTATGTAGTGGTCACGACCCATAAGAAAAGACAAGATATTCAATTTCAGTGTAGTAGTCCGGATATGAGGCACTGTCATGATCATGAATTCATGATTACTACCCCGATTTCAATAGAAAGCTTAGATTTGATAACAAATTTAGAATTTTGATAGTAGATTGTCATTTTATGATTCCAGGTTTGAAACTATAATCGGTGACATGTATCAATTGATTAATGACTAGAAGTCTTGAGCTTGTGTGATTGGCTTTATGACCTCAATAGCATCGTAAGTGACGATTTTGTGATTTTATAACTGTGAATATACTTATTAATTGTCATCATCCGAATTAATTGATAATCTCATTCTCTTATTATAATTCACAAGCAACCTTATATGATTCGTTTTTATGTTTATTCGTGGGGTGTTGTCCCTTTCCACACACATGCATAATATGGTATATACTGGCTGTCATGCTACTCTGTGTGGCAAAACAGATATCGTAGGGAGTGTTGTCTCCTTGAAATACTGATTGGAGTGTTGTCTCCCTTCTTTTACATGTACTTTCACTTATCACACATATGCATTGTATGCTTTCACCTTGTTACTAGTTAGGCCATGGGCTTACCTAGACCAGGCAATTGGAGACACGAATACACGAATACGTGAGAGACACGACATGATACGAATACACGACAAGAATACATCTTATAAAGTGAGATAAAACTTATTACCCTTCAAGTATTCGTGTCGTGTCAAATTCGTGTCTGACACGTGAAAACGATACGAATACACGAACTTCCAAGTCTAGCTTACCCCATTTGGAAAATTACTTTTCAGATGGAGGCAAAGGTAAAGTCTTGATGGGCTATTGATTATTATTAGCTAGAAAGATGCTTAAAGATGCGGATTTTTGTAGAAGACTTATTTATATTAGTGTCACCTAACGATGTTTTGGGTCAGCTAGACTATTTGATCAGTAGTTCACATGTAATGCAATAATACTTTGACTTATGATGTAATCCGTCTTGACTTGGTATTTTGATTATGGATGAATGTTTAGTGTCTTATATTATTGAAAGTAAAGTTTTAAATTATCCAGTATTTTTAGAGGTAATAACTATTAGTCCGAAATAGATTAGAACAGGTGCTTTATTCTGCCGGTAGAACCAGGCAATGTGATGCAAACATAAAGATAGCACCCCACTAGAACACTGGAGTATTTAACTTTAGCAACGATGCTGTTAAAATTACTCTAGAATTAAAGAATATCTTTGACATCAAGATAGTACCTACCAAAACACTGGAGCATTTAACTTTAGCAACAGCTCTGTCAAAAATTACTCTAGAATCAAAGGATAGCTTTAACATTTCAACATTATGAAATGAAGCAGGAACCATGTAACAGCAAACAATCTCATAATATTACGAAACAAATCCAAGAATCAGTTTGGTGGTGTTGTTCCACAATTAAGAAACATGGTTTGTAAATGACGTTTTCTTAAAATTCAGTAACACAGATACAAGGAACTAATATCCAAGACTAACAACCTTCAACTTGGTTCGTATACTGAAGAAAGGCCACTTCTAAGGTTCTACCTTATTAGCTACTCAAATGTATTAATTTCTTAGTGAAGGCCATAGTTTCTATGATATTATCCTAAACTTTTAGACGATGTTTATAGAAGGGGCCAAGCTCAGCTTGTGATCTAGAGGGCAAACAACCATAAAAATATAATACGCCTCAAACACGGAGATTATAGTGAGCATGTATACTAGCGTTTTGCATGCTATCAATTACATAGAACAAACTAATAGAGTTTGTAGTTTTGTTCAGATTATTTTGGATTTACCACACGAGTAGAAAAGTGTGTTATTATGTACAAAAAGTTATTTCTACCTAAAGCAAAATCACTCTGACCGTCTCATCCTCTGTTTATTCCTTCCTATCGCTCGTCCCGCTCTTAAGGAACCAATGAAGCACTCTATGTTTTACAAACAAAGGAGAACAACTTATGATGCTTCATTCTTTCCCGTTTTTACCATTTAACTAATATAGAAGGCATATGTAAACATTAATTCAGACACGCAAAAAAAAATTAATATAAGAGTAGTATTTCTGAAGTATTCTTACAAAAACTGAAATTGATAACAAATTAAATTGAACAAATATTTCACTAGTGTCTAACATGCGGTCAATTTTCATTGAGTAATCACTAACGAGTAACAAAATGTGCATAAATCACAAGGAAAATAATGCAGACGATACTTACAACTCCGGTTACACTGCTTGTTGAAACAGAAAATTTCTGATCTGTTATGTAGTCTCTCGTTAACAGATCTACATAAACAAAAAAGTTACAGTACCACACGTCAAATTTGCTCAAACACACTCGATCAAAAACTCTATACAAATCACGGTGTGTTAATTATACGTACAACAAGGATTACAAAAACGAAGAATCTAGAGTACATATGAATGGTTAATAGGATTCAAATTAGCTGATTACCTTTGGCTTTCTTGCCGATGTCGGAGAAGAGCCCTGGTCCGTTGCTCATTTTCGTCGCAAAATAATTTTCAATCAAGAGAGAGAACGAGAGGGAGAGAGAGATGTGTGTCTGTTGGGGAAGATCAGATGTGCCAAGGAGAGAGGTTATTATTCGTGGCTATGACGAAAGCAAGGAAAGCGATTACTCTTACCTCACCTGGGTTGTGGCTGACCAATGGTCTTTCACCACCACACAGCACGTGTTCGATTTGTACGAACGAACCCCTAATGTAAGATCAAATAAGTGTTTGGGTTTTCGTTTCAAAAAGTCCGGTAGCGTTTGGTTTAGCTTCTGCTGTTTGCTATCGTAATCATCAAATAATCAGTTTTTAATGTGTTTGGATTTGCGTTTAACTTGTAAAATGGTCAAATAAGCTACATTTTTAACTTATGAAAAAATATGGTAGGATTAATTCTAAACTCAAATAATTACTTATTAACATATGCAATCCAAACACTTTAAACCAATATTAACATATGCAATTTAAACACTTTAAACCAATTATTTGCGTTATTGTAACGTAATAAACTAGTAATCTCGTTTATAACGTAAAACCAAACATTCTCTAAACAAATTCTCAATTGGCATGTGCGTTCAAAATACTCAGAAATGAAAATACGAAAAACTTAAAAATTGTTTTGATTTTGGTATTAAATGAGCCGGAATTTATTATTATTATTTTCAGTTTGCTTTATTGAACCAGAAAGAACCTTCGACTTTGGTTTCGGCTTAGGTTTATAAATTTGATGTCAGATGGTTAACCGAAAAACTGAAAAAACAAAATTAATTTAATATATTTTAACTTTTAGACTTACAAATATTGACATTTATCTTAATAATAATATAAATTTTTGACACATTTATTAGTTTACACTAATTTTTAAATCATAACAACAAAAAATACATACATAGCTTTGTAACCTTGCCTTTTGGTCTATGCATTAAACAATCAAAAAATATAATCAGATTTATGTTATTTGTAGTAATTTTGATTATCAAATACAGTGACGGGTATAGAACTTCTTTATCGACATCTCTTTATCAAAATATCAAAACAAGGTGTGCAGGGGTTTTCATTTTCAGATTATCTTATTTTTGAATATCTGAATTTTGGATACATGAAAATTACTATCTGAATCTGTATCCAATTTTCGAATAATCCGAATTTCAGATATTTGAAGTTTTAGATTATCCTAAAGTTGAATTTAAAATAAATTCAAATATATAAAATACAAATCTATATACCTATTAACATGTCAAACATGTAATTATGTCACAAACGAAAATATATAAATCCCTTTAAACTTAAAACAATAAAAAAGTTATCTAAAGATATTAAAATAGATTTAAAGAGTTATAAATAAGGTTAAGTTACATTTGACACATAAAACTAAATAATATAACTATTGTTGTTCAAATAATGTTTGGTAAAAAAGTTTAGAGAAATAAAAAAAATTTAGATTTCGAATAATCCATAATCATGCAAAATCCGTATCCGAAAATACGGATTATTTTATATCAGATTTAGAGATTATCGAATCGGACACTCCAATTCGAATATTTTTGAACACCCTTAAAATTAGTGTCTAACGGTCTATATCATATAAATTTTACGAAAAATATCTAACATATTACATATCATCGTCAAATTTTGTCATACCCATAATTTGTAAACTAGATATGCGATGGCAGTCATGACACAATACAATACTAGTCCAAAATATAGCTTTTTCTTAAACCTACATTGATAAACTTTTATCTTATTTCATAAGGCTTGAGATAAACCCTTCAAATGAAGAGCCACACATTCAAATACAACTAGCTTCAACTTTTAGGAGGTCATCCATCTCTATCTTCGTGTTAATGGTTCATCAGTAACACCTTACTTTTAGTTAGCATTTATTTAGCATGATTATGTAACTTTTATTTAACTAAAATTGTAATTAATAACGGTTATATAAAGCTTGGGTTAAAGGTGTTAATTGTTTAAAGTTAAGATTAAGGGGTGTGAAATAAAGATATCTCAAAGTCTTGATAACTAGCCACATTATGTTAAGATGATGAGTCGTTAAGCAAACTTGATTACTTATCCTCTTTGATGCTTACTCATTCTTTACATGCAAAAGTCATTTGCATAATGATTTCTTTCCTTTCAAACGATTAACACATGTAAGGCCGAAGGATTCAAAGGCAGACTCACGGGTTTGAAAGTTACGCACTAATAATTTTTTCTGTTAAAAAGCTTTCAACTATCGTTCAAAAGAAGCAGATGGATCCAAAGTATAAGCGGAGAAAAGTTTTGGTGCAACTCGTGGGTTTCTAGGTAAACGTGTGTGTTTGGAAGGAGATTAGATAAACTGCCTTCACGTGAAAACTTAACTGAACATGGAATTATAGACTCTTCTCCCATGTGTGTTCTATACGGGCAAAAGGAAGAAAAGCTTCATCATATTCTTTTCCAGTGTGTGAAGGTTAGAAGGGTGTGGAAGAAGCTTTAGGCTTGATGAAACATTTTTGTCCTGCTATTGTGGATTTCAAAGATCAGGTTCGGCCTCCAGGTGCTTATAATCTTTCGAAAGGTGTTGGGAAACTCTTTAACAGTGTGAGCTACATTGCTTTATGGCATATATGGAGCTGGAGAAATGAATTTCTTCTTCGGTTATCAAGAGAAAGAAGAATTACAAGGTGCTGATATTTCCCAAAATTCAAAAATTCAGTATATTTTGGATGGAAATCAAAAGTGAGAAATCATGTTGGAGGTGGAGGAACTGGATTAATGTGGTTTTTTAGGTGCTTATTCTTGAAGCATTTCTCGAAGTTTGTATAATATGATTTGCCTTTCTAAAAAAAGTATTTAGAAATTGAAAAGTTTTGAATTAGCTACAACATCAATCATTTTTGAGTGATTGACTTGTTAAAATATAATTAGGACTGATAAGAGGATCATTTGTCCATGAAACCAAAACCAAATTGGAGAAACACCTCTTGCAAAAATGATTGATTTTAGATGATGTGTCAAGTATTATAGTTTTTTTTTTCTCTTTTACATTTACATTTATACCAATACAACTCTTTAAAAAGTGTCACTCTTTGTAATTTTTAGTTGAAATTCTAGCATTTGTAAGGTTAGTCGTTTGTATTTTTTGATTCGGTTCCGATATCTCTTGATAATTTTATCGGTACTGAATTTTGAATTATTTTCAAATTAAAAACTGAATACGGAACCAATTGTTTCCGATCAATACCGGTATGGTTACGAATTTTGGATAATAAATCACACCCCTACTATTAAAGACATTTACAGTTTTAATCATAGATTTTCTTTAGCTAGTTAATTTTCACTTATGATGCAATTTAATCTAAAAATGCTTGTTTCTTTAAGCTCTAACCTATCTTCCTATTTTATCTTCTTTTAAAATATGATTATTTTTCCCCCTATGTTGTATATAATAATCTTACTTTTAGAAAGATTAAATAATGTCGTGTTATAATAATGTTATATATTAATAAAATATGTGTTCGACCTTTTTAATTAAGGAAAACATACATGGGATGTACCTTTTGGTTTTGACGCGGCTTTTAACGCGTTTCAACGGAAAACACGTCGAGGGGGACCAAACGATCCTCTCCTTCTATAAAACCAAACACTGGTCTATGGAATCTTCCTGCCAATTTCCTATCAACGGAAACCCATATCACACTTTTCCTCTTTCAAATTTTGATTCTCTCACTGTTATTTCTCCTCTTTTATCGTACGATAATCATACGAAGTTTCCTCGATCCTTCTTCTCACCAATTCAAACGCTGAAACTTCGTCATGTTGTCCGTCGATAGGACGGTTTGAGCTTTGATTCTTTCTTAGTCATTTCCCTTTATGCTTTTTCGAATTTTTCCTCCAGTTTAAACGGTTTGTTACAACTTATATATGTATATATATATACATATGCTTTTATAGTGTGTTTCATCAAGAAGCAATAAGATATAATCGATTGTGAATTATTTTGTGATTTGATTCCTGGTTGATCCAAGTAATTTTATCGAGTGAGACTGTGAGAGTGGGTTTCTCAAACGATGGAGAATTATTTGAATGAGAATTTTGGGGGAGTGAAGCCGAAGCATTCATCGGAGGAGGTGTTACAGAGATGGAGAGATATGTGTGGTCTTGTAAAGAACCCTAAACGGCGGTTTCGTTTCACCGCTAACCTCGAAAAGCGCAACGAAGCTGCTGCTATGCGTCGTACCAATCAGGTCAGCAATCTCATTTCACATCGTTTCTTTCTAGCATTTTCACAAACACATGGTGGTTTCGGTTTCTCATTGAAGAACATACCCCTGGTGAACGTTTGATTATTTACGTCTATACACAAGGGTAATTAATTCAGGATTTTTTTAGCATTTTAACTAGATCGAACTCGTAAACATGTAGGACCAAGCATGAGATCTGTGAAATGAAAATGTTGACCAACCTTAGACTTTTCTTGACCAAATCAAAAGAAGGAATTTTTAATTTAAATCTTCAATGAAAAGAGTTTGGTATTGTAATACCGTAATAGATTGCTCTTAAAATTCATGGGTATGATTTTTCTCCTTAACACAAATAAAAAGTAATGCCATTTCTAGATAAAACATCAATGAGTTCTCATATTTTGACCATTTTCTTTGTTGACTGATTTCATCTTGATGGTTTCTTTCATGATTACAGAAGTTGAGAGTTGCGGTTTTGGTGTCAAAAGCTGCAATTCAGCTTGCAAAAAGTGAGTTTTTACCTGCATTTCTTTGTTTTCTTCATCATGCAAATGTAATACTTATAAATTATAAACATGGTGATGTTTGCAGTCATAGAAACGGGCGTTCACAAGGTACCTGAGGAATTCAAAGCAGCTGGTTTTGGTATTGGTGCCGATGAGGCCGGAATCATCGTTGAAGGCCATAACTCCGAAAAGCTAAAGTACCACGGTGGGGTAGATGGTCTTGCAAAGAAGCTTAAAACGAGTACCACCAATGGACTTGCTACGGAGGACAAAGAGTTGAACCGAAGACGGGAACTTTTTGGAACCAATGAGTTCACGGAGCGTGAGCAACGGAACTTTTGGGTGTTTGTATGGGAAGCCCTCCATGATATGACTCTTATGGTCCTTGCTGCGTGTGCCTTTGTCTCTTTGATCGTCGGCATTGCAACAGAAGGATGGCCAAAGGGAGCTCATGATGGTCTTGGAATTGTGGCTAGTATCTTGTTGGTAGTGTTTGTAACCGCAACGAGTGATTACCGTCAGTCGCTACAGTTCAGAGATTTGGACAAAGAGAAGAAGAAGATATCGGTTCAAGTTACTAGAAACGGGTATAGGCAAAAGCTATCGATATATGAGTTACTTCCTGGTGATATTGTGCATCTTGCAATTGGAGATCAAGTCCCTGCGGATGGACTTTTTCTCTCAGGATATGCAGTCTCTATTGACGAATCTAGTTTGACTGGAGAGTGCGAGCCAGTAAAAGTTAACACCGAAAACCCTTACTTATTGTCAGGAACTAAGGTCCAAGATGGTTCGTGTAAGATGTTAGTTGTGACAGTCGGCATGAGAACTCAATGGGGAAAACTAATGGAGACTCTTGTTGAAGGGGGGAATGATGAAACCCCGCTGCAGGTTAAGTTGAATGGAGTGGCGACCATCATCGGAAAGATAGGCCTCTTCTTTGCTATCGTGACGTTTGCGGTTTTGGTGCAAAAATTGTTTGCTAGTAAGATGATGGAAGGAACTCAATGGAGCTGGTCTGGTGATGATGCCTTAATGTTGTTGGAATATTTTGCGATTGCTGTTACCATTGTTGTCGTTGCGGTTCCTGAGGGGCTACCTTTGGCCGTCACATTGAGCCTTGCGTTTGCCATGAAAAAGATGATGAATGACAAGGCACTAGTCCGTAATCTTGCTGCCTGCGAGACTATGGGGTCTGCAACAACGATCTGCAGTGATAAAACCGGGACGCTGACAACAAACCATATGACGGTTGTCAAATCATGCATTTGTATGAATGTAAAGGATGGGAGCGAACAACATGCCTCTGACATCCCGGCTAGCGCTTTAAAGCTTCTCTTACAATCGATATTCACCAACACAGGGGGAGAAGTTGTGAGCAACAAAAAGGGGGAACGTGAGATTCTTGGGTCACCAACCGACACCGCGATATTGGAGTTTGGCTTGTCCCTTGGTGGCGACTTCCAATCCGAACGCCAGGCAACCAAAGTGCTGAGAGTTGAGCCATTTAACTCTACCAAGAAGCAAATGGGAGTGGTGTTGGAGCTTCCGGAAGGAGGCGTAAGAGCTCATTGTAAAGGTGCTTCAGAAATAGTATTGGCTGCTTGTGACAAGGTTATTGATGCAAATGGTGAAGTTGTTCCTCTTAATGAAGAATCCCTTAACCATCTCAAGACTACAATCGACACGTTTGCCGGTGAAGCTCTTAGAACTCTATGCCTTGCGTATATAGACCTGGAAAGTGGCGTTTCCGCAGAAACTCCCATTCCATCTTCAGGGTATACTTGTATTGGAGTTGTTGGTATTAAAGATCCGGTCCGCCCAGGTGTCAAGGAGTCGGTTGCTCTTTGTAGGTCAGCTGGTATAACCGTTCGTATGGTTACAGGAGACAACATAAATACCGCCAAGGCCATAGCCAGGGAATGTGGAATCCTTACAGATGATGGGATTGCAATCGAGGGTCCAGATTTTCGCGAGAAGACTCAGGAGGAATTGCTCGAACTAATTCCCAAGATTCAGGTTCGTGCTATATTTTCATTAATGTATCGGCTAGTTAATCTACTTGTGGTAACAGGTCTATTAAAGTCAAACCTTCTTTTACTTGGTGTAGGTTATGGCTCGATCTTCACCTCTAGATAAGCATACACTGGTGAAACACTTGCGAACCACATTTGGCGAGGTTGTGGCAGTTACAGGAGATGGAACGAATGATGCACCAGCGCTTCATGAAGCAGACATAGGTCTTGCCATGGGCATTGCCGGAACTGAGGTAAGCAAACACGAAACCTTCTGGATCCTGCAAATCATAGTTTTTTCCCACATAGATGTTGTAGTTTAAATTTTGCTTAAATTTCAGGTGGCGAAAGAGAGTGCGGATGTTATTATTCTGGATGACAATTTCTCCACTATCGTAACCGTGGCTAAATGGGGGCGATCGGTTTATGTAAACATTCAAAAATTCGTACAGTTTCAGCTGACTGTCAACATCGTTGCGTTGATAGTGAACTTCACTTCTGCTTGTTTGACAGGTATGAATCGTTATTTTTTTTTTTTTTTGGGTTGATTCAAGCTACCAATTTAAACTATTTACTAGAAATGGATTCTTACATCTTTCTTTATTACTGCTTCAGGGAGCGCACCCCTCACGGCTGTTCAACTTTTGTGGGTCAACATGATCATGGACACATTGGGCGCACTGGCGCTGGCAACCGAGCCTCCAAATGATGAACTAATGAAGAGAGCACCGGTCGGAAGAAAGGGAAACTTTATAAGCAATGTGATGTGGCGAAACATCTTCGGGCAGGCTCTGTACCAATTCGCAGTGATATGGCTACTACAATCAGAAGGGAAAGCGTTCTTTGGCCTTCATGGAGATGATTCTGATCTGATCCTCAACACACTCATCTTTAACTCTTTCGTCTTCTGTCAGGTAACTTCATTTATAAACGATTGACTCTTTAAACCAATTGTGCTTGGCTGTTTTCAATCTTTTGATCGGTCCCAATTCAGATAACATGAGCTGATATTCGTCTGATAAATTCTGCAGCTCTTTAACGAGGTGAACTCTCGGGAAATGGAGAAAGAAGACGTTTTAGACGGCATATGGAACAACAAGGTGTTTGTAAGCGTTATTGCTGCGACTGTAATGTTCCAGGTCATAATAGTCGAGTACTTGGGTACGTTTGCGAATACATCACCACTATCACCCACACAGTGGTTTTTTAGCATCTTTACAGGATTTTTAAGCATGCCAATTGCTAAGTATCTGAAGAGGATCCCTGTTTGAAGATACGTTG
Source organism: Centrapalus pauciflorus (assembly GCA_020465985.1). Lineage (NCBI taxonomy): Eukaryota > Viridiplantae > Streptophyta > Magnoliopsida > Asterales > Asteraceae > Centrapalus > Centrapalus pauciflorus. The sequence continues at coordinate 320,929 of JAANYP010005136.1, forward strand.
CTTGATTTGAAGAAGTCATTAGATTTAACTAATCTGCCATCCAATCTGTTTATCAAATTACTGCGATGGGCATTCCGTTAACCTGACCAGAAATCCTTCAAAAAATGGACTTGAAAGGTTGGGATCTTACTGTAAAGATCCCAGATTTCCTTTTCGTTTTTTTGGGAGTTTCGAACTCAAGTTTGTATGTATGTCTTGGTTGTGTAGTTGTGTAAATATAGGATTGGATTAGTTGTGTAGATAATTTTGGTTTTAAGATCAAATGTAACAAGGTTCTACTTTTTACTTTTTTTAGTTTGAATGAAAAAAATATATGAACTTCAGTTGATCTCGCCTATTTTGATATCCAGAACCACAAATTAGGCTTCATTTCTGATGTTACTTGTAATCGTAGTGTCAATTGAATAAATCAGATAGAATTTCTTGAAACCGGTTAACCAAGTAATGGGTTTTCAGTTAATAATTTTATTTTTAAATTAGCAAATTCTAATAATTAATTAAAGAACGAAAAATCTGTTGATTAAATTTAACAAAATATATAAACAGAAATCAAAATTAATAATCATTGAAATTGTAGTCCGAGAAAAGGGAGTATTTCAAAGGGGTAAAAAAAGATACAAGATTTATGAGCGTTGTTAGTCATGCAGCTAAGTTTTGACTGCATGCCGAGTGAGACTTGAGAGGGTTCCATGCTATTCACAGTAAAAGCTCAAAAACCAGTTTCCATTGGCTCCTTAGACCCGTTGTCAATGTAACATCTCCAAATGGGTTCAACCAATGCTCTTGTTCTTTCCAACCGTTCTTTTTCATCTCCGTTTCCAAGCTCGTCGTCCAACCTCCTCAGATGAGGGTACATGCATCCCAGTGACTCCAACATCAATTTCATGTCCACCCACTCCCCGTTTTCATGCTTCACTAGCTTCCTGCAGACAAAAAGTAGGAGCCCCGAAAACAATTCAAAATCTTTCTTCCTCAAACCGACCACTGAACCAGCCAACAGAAACGCCCCTACTGCATCTAACACGCTATGGTTAGCTCTCAGCAGCTTGATCATCGCCTCAACAACTTTTCTAAATGAAGAAAATTTCGACGATAAGATAACTTTTTCATCGTAGCCATCCACGTCAGTCTCCTGTTGGTCAAAGACCTCGATCTTTGCCAAGATGAAAGGCCACGAAGGAAAACCTAACTTTGTCTGAGCAAATGCACTTGATGATGATGATGATGGGTTCTGTATTTGCGAGGAACCCAATGCTAGGATCAAATCAGGCAGCCATAGTTTTGTCACAGGAAAAAGAAGTGATCCATATCGAGACCCTAGATGTTCTTCAACTGAAATGATGAGATCAAGCAGATCGTTAGCAAGGTTGTGGACTTCTGTTGACGGTGGGGTAGATTCTGAGGAACTTGTGAGGATTAGATTTAATAGCTTGGCTGCGTAGGTGAACGAGCTCTTGAGACACAAAAACGTCTCCTTTAAGTCTTCTTCCTTAAACTCGAGCAGGCCATGTGAACGCTGCCTTAGGTTACAGATAACAAAATCTATGTACTGTCTTGTAAAACTCAGACATCTTTCTTGGAGCTCACGGGTATGCTCCACAGTACTTGCATCAATGATAAACTTGAGGATTGATGCTGACAGCTTAACCATGTTAGATATCCTCCTTTGTTCTGCAAAAGGTGATCCTACATAAAGTACAACTTATACACATGCGTAAAGATCCTTACTACAAGCAAATGACTGAAAAAGAGGAAACAAAATGATTTAAAATGCTAGAAAGATAGTCGTATAAATTATCGGTATATGCCACTAGGAAACATTTACCACTATCCTTGTGATTAGGGTCATCCCGGTGTGGTGGCACCTTGCATGGCTTTCTAGAAGCACTTGTTCTATACACCTTTTCTGTACAGTGGAGTAGATGCTCAATTGTTTGTTCCAACAGAGTTCGCTGCAACCAAAGAAAGCAAGAAAATTGGAATGATTAGATGGGAGTGACATGAAATGCCCAACAAAATGTGCAGGTTTTAACAATAAAATAGAAGTCTCTTCAAGAGACAGTATATGACATTCATATATCGTAAATGATATAGTTAAATAAACAATGTAAAATCCCTTTTTATCGATTCTACTGTGTAAGCAGATAACACTTGCCCAAACTTCAACATTATCTAAAAAGACTATAATGGGTGTACCAAATAGAATATGTTCTCAAAGATTTAAATTCCTTGCTTCCCTAACAAGTAACAAGCCTTTGAAAACCATAAATCCTTTATGTACAAATCATTAAATTCTTGCAAATTGTAATGGATGCTAATCATTATATTAGTGTCACAAGCACCAAGCTGTGAAAACATCATGGCATTGTTGATGAGGTAATCAAAAGAAAAAGTGGGTAAACAAATTACTAATGATGATATGGAATAGGATTATTATTAATCTTGAGGCTACTTCTTGAACACATAATTTAAACCTAACATGGAATAAAGAACATCCCATTGGCCAAAAACAAAGTCCAGAAAAAACCACAAACTTATCACTATCGCAAGTCTCAAGTTACACTGCTACAGCCATAAGTATTCCATAACAGATTAATTGATGCCATATTAGTAGGTTAAAAGAGGGTAACCCAGTAACCCACCCTCTAGGCCTCATCGATCGATCCCATAACCAACATGGAGAAGGTAGATCGTATAACCCATAGTAAGGGACATTTGCTGGGGTTTGATCTCTGGACCTCCACTATAGATCCCATAACGAAAATGGAGAAGGTAGATCGTATAACCCATATGATATTGATCTTTTTAATGGGTACAATGCAACCATACATCATGGTTTTTGTTCTACACTAGTCAACTATAAAAGAAAGAGAGGAAAGCAAGGAATGTGTCAAAAAAAGTTCACAAAAACATGTATAGAAAAAAGCATTTCTTGAAACACAAAGAAACTATTAGGAAGAAAAAAGGAAGCAATTAAAAAGTGATGTCCATCGTTGTGAGTACTTCACCTCAGAACATAATCTTGTTGAACCAGAGCAACCAATGATCCCCGAACCAGAAATATTGCTGTCTTTTAGTGTCAAATTCTTAACCGACATATGTATACTGAGAGATGTGTATGCCAACACAGGATGAGTGTTAATGTAATCACACTGCAGGGACTCCATAATGGTGAACTCAGATATGACCTTTAAAGCATGGAATGCAGACTCGAAACTTTTAGAGGTTAACACCACTTCCTGGGTGTTGCTGGATGTGATTAAATCCTTTAATTGCCAAGCTATACCTACTGAAACTCTATAATCCTCGTAAAAACTACTTTTAGCCTTATCAGAACCCTTCTTGTCATTGGTATGCTTACATTTTACTGAAACTTTACTGCCATGTTTAACTTTTCTCTTCTTTCCTGAGGGAGAATTATGTTTTGTTCTTTCTGTTATGTATTTGCCAACACATCCATCAGCAGTCTTTTGCAAAAGCTTTGTCAAAGCTTCAAGCATATAGTCAATCCAACCACAAGACAACATCATTTTATGGACCAACCTTACTTGAGTTTGTCTTTCCTTATTATCAGCTAAGCCGATACATCTTGTGACTAGTGACACACATTCTTGGCGAAGAACATCAGCAGCATCAGGAAGAACAATTGAAACAATGCTGCACACAGATGCTTGAGCACGACCAGTATTTGCTGCAGCAAACAAGCCCATAAGCTTTTTACCAGTCAACTCGTCCTTAAGGGCAGCTTTATATTTGGATTCGGTAGCTAGACTGTTGCCAATGTTGGCAGCAGCCATAAGTATTCCGTCAATCTGATCTGCAGTACCCATATTGGCAGGTGTGAGAACCAAATTGATGAGAACTTTGAGAAGTTTATTGAGGCACTGTGGGGATGCTCCTTCAGACAAAGCAAATTCACAAAACCTTGCACCAGCAACTGGTGATCTCTTTATAAGGGTCACACATCGGTGACATGCTTCTTCTGGAGTTACTGTTGTGGGAAAATACGAAGGTAGGAGAAGCTTAGTAATTTTTTGCCCAACCAGCGGTTGATCATTCGCAAGTGTTGATAACAGAGTATCTAGATGCACTACCTGTAGAAGATAATTTGTGGGAAAAAAAAAACATCAATGGTCAAAGAGGTGCTTGGGTAGATCCATTTAGTTTAGTCACAACTCAAAACTTACAAAAGTATGTACCTTGTGAAACTGAAAATTATGAATGCCCTTTAGAAGGAGAAGGAGATCTACAATAGCACTTCGAATTGACAGGGCTGAATCCAGAATCAAATGCCCTAACCTTGGCAGAATTACTTTGAGAATCTCATGGGATTGAGGATTACCAAGTAAATAGATGATACCATTGACTGTAGAAAGTCTGACCATGTTGCACATATCATGGGTCATATCATCTAATAACTTGGTGATTAGTTTGGTAATGGTCGAAGAAGGAATTATCTCCCAAAACATATGAAGAATGCGACAAACACCTTCAACAGCCACAGCTCTTATATCAGGACAATCATCCATAATTAATTTCTCTATTAAGAAAAACTGCTTATGAAGCAGTGTATCTTTAACTTCCCTTGTCGCATCAGGATCTTCAAGAGGGAAAACATCTATCAGTAAGTGCAATGCATTTAGACGAACATTTGAGTTTGCAACCTGCAAAAAAAAAAACATTATCCAACATCATAGTTTCATCAGATTGATTCAATCATATAGCTCTTGAACATTAATTATGATTCAGATCAGCAACGAAAAAAGCTCTAAGCAATTATGCAAAATTTTACTCCGTCATTGGCATTATGTATGTTATTTGCACGTCATATTAAATTAGTCTTGTTATCCATATAACAGTCATATGAAATAGTTTCCGTTTGTCTCTATTCTAGCAACCCTAGAGATCATAGCTTCATATATCATGGAATAAGAGGATTTAAGGTATGCTATGACTTCCCTCCTTGCAGTTTCTCATAAAAGCAAGTCATCAAGCCTCATTTGTTTAGTTCAAAGCGAAAATTCCTTGCATTTCTGGTGTTAATAATTTTCATTGGACGAAGTTTCAACATTCGCAAAACATTTTTTTCAACTCTAGAATTTTCGCAGGCAAGTTCTGACTTTACTGTGTTTTTCATATTCTATTCTGTATTGAAATATCTAAAAAAAACTAGCTTACATGATCTACACGGTTAGTGTTTCAAAAGTTGGTCAAATGTCATGGTAGAAGTACCAACGTAAATTCTAAGTTATTCAGACAATGGAAAACGGTTTCTTGCAGTTACTAGTTTGCCAACAAATTCTCAACCAAAGACAATGTATAATTAAAAGTCATGTCCAACCGTAAGAACTCTTGCACAAAGGAGGTGCAACCGTGAATAATGAAGATGAAGAAGAAAGACAAGCACCTGCAATGATCGGAATATAACAGGCTCTGCAAGGTTGAAAATGAGCTTCTCCACACCATCAGTGGTTCGCTGGGTGATAAAACCTCCTAAAATCCTCCTGATAGAAGCTGCAAAAGAACCAGTACTAGCATGAATGGAGCTATCAACCAGCATCTGCAAAAATCCATTCTCAATCTCCTCTCTTGACTCCCCCTCCGCAGCTTTCCATGCCCGGAAAACTATATCAGCATATGCCTCCAACATTGACTTCCGCCCAAAAGGAATCTGGGACTTAATCATGGCCAAAGATTCCTTCACAAGCTGTCTAGATAACCCAAATAGGAAAGCTAAAAAGCGCCTCCCCTCATCCATTTTTAGATACAAGGGGGATATCAAGCACCTTATGAGCAATAATTTCAAGTCCTCGCTGCTCTCGTCGTCAAAATCAAACAAGGTGAATGCTTCACGAAGAGCATATACTCTATGAACGTCCACTTTCTTCTTCAGAGTCAATGATTTTGACAATAAGAATGGTAATGACTGCGAAATTAAAGCATCCCTACCTGGCAACCCTCTCTTCCACCACTCGTCACATAAACTCGCAATATCCGACAATAAATTGGATTCCAATTCGAAGACAACTAAATTGTCATGTAATTCCTGAACCGTGGGTAATAAATCAGACGCAGAAAACACATTTTCCGGATGCGTAATACACATATGTGCCACATAAGCATATATCTGAAGATTGTCGGTAACTTCAGACTTCGCATTTACAAGTTTTGTTTGTGGATCAGCTGTATCCGGCACGTCTTCGTTGTCATCGTTTTTGTTGCTTTCCGACCGTCGTGAGGATCTACGAACACGCTTAGTCGGCGGCGTCAACGGTGAGTTAGCACCGGATGAAGAGGCGCCTTCAGTGGTGGTAGATCCCGTCAGATCTTTGAATTGAGTGATGGATTGAGATATGGAATGGTGGAGAGAAAGAGGAAGTGAAGAAACGATATCAGATGATCGCTTAAGAGAGTGAATTAGGGTTTTGAGAGACGGTTTTACCGAACGGAACCCTAATTTCGCCGCCGACGAGAGGAATTCGTCGGCCGATGACTTTAATGATGTGCGAAGTCTCTTCTCCATCACCAATTCTTGAAGATGATTTCACGTTTCTGATGGTTTTGTTCTTAAACGAGCCGCCGATTTGAATTTTTTTTAGAGCGAATGCTGTACGGGTATAAGTTCTTGCGTGTCTATGAATGTCGGTTGAAATTTTTAAAACCCTCGTTATGGCGCCTGATTCAGCATCACATTCCACGAGTCAACGACTATAAAATTAAAAAAAAAAAAAAAAGGTAAATTACAATTTTCGTCATTGTAAAAACAATAAAATTATAATTACAGTACTTGTAGTTTGAGTTTTGTTATTCTTTTGGTTCCTTCCTCCAATAATTTTTAAAAATGACAATTTTTCCCTTTCGTTTTATTTCATTTTGGTCCCTAATAAAAATATTTCTTTTATATTTCATTTTCTTAATCATTTATTATTCATTTATTATTTATTTAATATATTATCTTATCATTACTATTAAAATTTAACTGAAGTAATATTATTAAATGTGTTTTATCTTCATTATTTACTAGTTTATGTACCCACGTATTACGTGGATAATTTTAATAAATAGTAATTTGTTATAGAAAATTTTTGTAAACATAAAATTAATACATATAAATTTTAAATGTCGTTAAAATAATAGTATTGTATTTCATATTTGACATAATTAATATTTAATAGTAGTTAGTTTTTTTAGCAATATTTAAAATATATTTTGTAACATCCCGAAATTGAGCCTGGTACGTGGATTTAATTTATTGGCTTATTTATTTAATAATTATTGCGTGTTCCAATTAAATTCCGTTTCGTGGATTTAACGTGTCAAGATTGAGTGATACGTGTCTCCGAGCTAATAATTAGTGGATTAATTATCTCCTTGAGATTGTGGATTTAATTGGGTCCTAATGATATTAATTATGAAAAAGTGATATTGGGTTCGGGATAATGGGTTCGGAACCGGATATGGATAAAGACGTATATATGTGTGTTGAGTTCCTTTATTCCTTTCTTCCTTATCCAAATTGAGACAAAAACCCTAAAGGTGTGAGTGTGTGTGTATTTGTGTGAAGCTCCAGCAGAACCTTGTTGCAAATCCAAGTGTTGGGTGTGGAAATTGCAGAAATTGAGTTGCCTTTCTTCTCTTTGAGTTCTTGAGGTGTTCAAGGTAAGAATCTATGGTTTTGGTAGCTAAAATCTTGAGTTGTGTTGTGATATGTTGAGGAATTGATTTCTGTAGTATAAGGAGTGTTTATGTATAAGTTTGGTGTTTCTTTGCTGTTTAAAATCGTGTGGGGAGGGTTGATACCCCCTGGTTCAGCTATGGAGTTCGAAGAGCAGGGGTGGGTGCAAGCGCATGATCGCGGCGCGACGCGCAGGGGGGCGCGGCGCGACGCGCAGAAGAGCATGGGCGCGGCGCGAGGTGCAGGGGCTTAGCGGCGCGAGCCGCAGCCTGCAGGGGAAATCCGGTTTGATTCATTTGGGAAGGTTTGGGGCGATAAGTGTGTCGATTTCCTTCGAGATATTGTCGGACTGAATTGTTTTGGGTTTTGAGTCTTGTTGGGGGTCCCGTAAAAGAGTTTCGGGAATCGGTTAATTATCCGGGATTGTATTTCGGGTTTATATATATTGCAATAGTTATGCTTGACTTGAGTTACATGGTTATTGAGTTGTAATAACGTGGAGAATTCGTGACGATTACAGGTTCTAGCCGATCGCGTGCCGAGCCGCATTGAGAATTCCGGGTTTCGAATCAAGTTTCGGGTAATCGGTGAGTACTCGAGTCTTTTATAAAGTGATATGCCGCTAGCACACCTTAATTTTAATTAAGAAATGGATATAAATAAACTAGAACTAGCGGACAAATAGGCAAGTATTACCTATCGTTTACTAGCATAGCTTAAGTAAGTCCGGGTTGTCGAACTCAGGGACAATTGGTGTAATGATGATAGGAACCGTCAGTTAATGGTTAGCTATTGTTGAAATTGATTTAAAATGCATGTAAGATAAATATGGACAAAGATCTATCGCAATGACACACACGAGAAGGAAAAGAGATTAATAACTTGGATTTCTAACAAGGGAGAATATGTAACCAAATGGGATCACTCCCCCTAAACAATGGATGAACAATTTAAAGCGCAGATTGGATAATATGCCTACATGATTTTTAATGAAACAACCACACAAATCTCTAAGCTATGATTGAATTATTTAATCATGATAGCCAATATTGTGATCACTCAAATCTCTTATACATGAAAACAATATCGACTCATAATGCGAGCAATGACAATTTAGCTATGCGGATCTCTCGTTATAGCACAATAATCCCATAACTCACGAATTGAACACGCAAATCTCTTTTATATGTTCAGAACTTGAGTCATGCAAAACCGAATGCTCACAATAAGTTTACGAACTTTGAAAGATGATTCGGTTGACAACGAATCATAAAATTCATGCTATATTCTCATAAAAACACAAATTCCCTCTCATTGTTATGAAAACACTTTTTAAACATACTCTTTCACCATCTCTAGTAGAAAGGTTCAAAGACACCAAGATATTTGGATCATCAAAAATGAATACTAACTATCTCGAACTCTCGTTATGGACATAATAAAGCATTCATAGCAAGTTTAAAGAGTCTCAAACAATACAACGAGATTTTCATTCAAAGAAAGCAAACTATGACATATCATCCAATCATATACAAAATATAAATCATCCAATGTTTAGGGTTTGTTACCCAAATGATTACATAGCAAAACTACTCCATTCTCATGGAGTAAAACACCATCTCAAAATAAGAAAGAATTCTACACATTAAGATAAACTTAGATATAAGAATAACTCCCCTAATGATGTATGTGATGATGAAGATGCAATCCACCATGTCAAAACTCTAAGATAATCTCCTTCCTTGCCTTCCTTCTTCCCCTAGAAATCAAGAGTGTGTGTGTTTTTGGTGATAAAAATCGTCTCCCTTCATAAATGAGCAGATTCTTCCTTTTATAGGCTGGAGAGAACTCGCCGAGTACATTACAAGAACTCGCCGAGTACATGTGTTGTCAACTCCTGATTAGATCCCAAATAGAGTGAACTCGCCGAGTAGATTACATGAACTCGCCGAGTTCATGTGTTGTCGACACCCTATTCGATCTGGCAATTATCAGGAATATTCAGAAATAAGCAGAATTCAGGTGTACTCGCCGAGTACCATAGAGAACTCGCCGAGTTCATAGTGCAAAATCGGTTCTGTAATTGGGAGAACTCGCCGAGTAGATTACATGAACTCGCCGAGTTCTTCGAAGATCAGCTTTTCTGCTTTGGGTTGAACTCGCCGAGAATGCAACTGAACTCGCCGAGTTCTGCTTGTTTCAGCATCTTTGGCTCCAATTTATTCAACCAGCACCTGAAATGACAACATAAACCTATAAGATCGAGTTTGGGACGAAAATCAACCAAAAATCTATATAAAACACGAGATATCGTCCGATAAAACATGTACAAATTGGACGATATCATAAAGCGCGCGTAAACTTTTATGAGTCGTGTATATGCGTTGTGATATATTGTGTATGAGACCGAGCATAGTGCGCAGGTATGATCCATTCTACCCTATACGTGTTATATATGTTTGAGTTGCAGGTGCCCGCCATGTGTGATCGTGTGGGCTGACTGTCCCTAACCAGTCACGAGATATGAGGCTGTATATATACGGCAGTGATATGCCAGGTCGCTCCTGTGCCTATTGAGTAGCTAACCGCTGCTGTGTGCGGCCTGTTAGCTGGGGAACGTGGTCCCCTTTTGAGCAGAGATATGTGTTATGCATCGAGTTGCATATATGTGATGAGATATATGTGTTGTGCATGTGATATGTGTTTACCTGCAGTGTCTAACCCTCGCGTACTCACGAGCTGTCCAGCTTATGTTTTCGAGTCCTGTGTGTCTCCGGCAGTCATACCGTGGGGTCGCAGCCACAGTCGCAGCAGCCGAAGTAATTCAGAGATCGTGGGTGTTTGTTGATTGCTGTTGTTAGACTCTAGAGCTGTTGTCTGTATCTTATACTGGATTAGTATTATGTTAGCTTTCAGTAATCTGTGTTTATCAGTATTCAGTTGTGTTTATGTATCAGTGTCGGTTTACGAGACGATATATGACGCCGTGTTAAAGTTTTAAATTATCAGTGTTTTCCGCTAACCCTGTGACATGTGCATTATGAGATGATTGCGTTATTGCCACCTGTGTATTGTATTGACGTGGCATTTGTGTGAGAATTGTGGGTGTTACAGCTTGGTATCAGAGCTTGTGGTTTCAGTATCGAGTATCAGTGGATGCTTGAGCTCTTACCGTGTTCAGATCCGTGGGATTCTTCCCTGAGACTGAGTTTAGCGGAATTAACTGACCTAGCTTATTGTATAACGCTGGGTGGTCGATTTGTTATCTTACCTTTGTGATATGTGCAGGTAGTTATGGCAGATCATGGCAAGGGATCTGGGCCCGAGAGACCAGCGGGAGACGAGTATGTCCGCCGGTCAGAGATGTTATCCGTGTTGACTGAGTTCTACAGAGAGAGGGATAGAGAGAGAGCAGCAGCGACAGAGATCTGATCCGCCGCCAGTGACCAGTGTTGAGACGGGGGTTGGGGCATCTTCTTTTTATGCTCCGCGAGGTGGGTCCTTTAAGGACTTTATGGCGGGAGCCCCACCTCAGTTCCGAGGTGGTGGTGAGCCGGGTGCGGCTATGGCTTGGGAGAGAGAGATAGAGGCGGCATTTCGAGTTGCCCATGTCGATCCTCGTGATATGGTCGGCTATGCGGCTTATCAGCTGAAGGGAGGGGCTTCACAGTGGTGGAAGTCCATTGAGTCATCTATGACTACGGCTGCAGCGTATGCGATGTCATGGGATCAGTTCCGTGCTATCTTCGAGCTTCAGTATATTCCCCGGGATGAGCGCCGGGAAATGGAGCGCCGGTTTCTGCACCTCCAGCAGGGTAGCATGTCGGTTCAGCAGTATGTGGATAGATTTAATGAGTATGCCCAGTTTGCACCTCAGCACGTGGATACAGAGGTCCGTAAGGCCGATGCCTTCATCAATGGGTTGAGATCTGATATTCGGGAGTTCGTTGGGCTTCACGACACCCCGACATTTGCGAGAGCCTAGGAGTTGGCTCGTGTTAGAGAGAGAGATCGAGATGCAGAGGGGTCAGCCTCTATCCCAGAGACAGAGGACAGGGACGTCTAAGCAGTCCCATAGTCACTATCGAGAGCCCCAGGAGTTCCAGAGAAAGAGACAGCCTGAGCAGCAGCAGGTTCAGGGGCAGGGTTCTGGATTTCGTAGAGATAGAGATAGAGGCAGAGATCGTAGGTCCAGGAGGTCAGGACAGTATCAGGGGTCTGGGATGGCCAGTCAGAGTCAGGGGCAGACCTCCCGATACAGTGCTCCCAGTCAAAGCCAGAGCAGCGTGGGACAGGGGTCTCAGCCGTTAGGGAGCCGGGCAGACAGTTCAGCCGGGGAGAGAGACTGTCCGAGGTGTCGCCGTCGCCATTCCGGTACTTGTACGTCAGAGCAGCCCAGATGTTATCGCTGTGGTCAGTATGACCACACTTCAATTACATGTACTTCGAGGGATTCCCTGTGCTTCCGCTGTGGGAGGCCAGGTCATATTGTGAGAGATTGTCCGGACGCGCCGCCTGCGGTACAGGGAGCGAGTACCAGCGGTGCCAGAGCAGAGCCGTCGACTTCGAGCCGCCGTGAGTCAGCGCCCAGAGGCAGGGGTAGAGTATTCCAGGCTACAGCAGAGGAGGCCCGCGAGTCCACCGATGTGGTATCTGGTACGTACATCCTGAACGGGCTTAGTGCTCGTGTTTTATTTTATTCGGGAGCGGACCGCTCGTATGTGTCTGTTGTCTTCTGTGCATATTTTTCTGTGCCTCCTACTGTTTTATCTGTGCCGTTTGTCGTTGAGAGAGTAGACAGTAGTACAGCTTTAGTGAGTCGAGTATTCCGAGATTGTGTTTTAGAGATCGATGCTCACCGGTTTTTGATCGATCTACTGCCGATAGAGATCAGCAGTTTCGACGTGATAGTGGTATGGACTGGATGACAGCCAGGCAGGCCGATATTTTGTGTGCGAAGAAGATGATCCGGATACCCATTTCAGACAGTGAGACGGTGACAGTATATGGAGAGAGGCGCCGAGGTGAGATCGACATTGTGTCTATGGCCCGAGCTCAGAGATATGTCGCGAAGGGATGTGAGACCTTTCTGGCTTATGTTGTTGACGCCAGATTAGAGAAGAAGACCCTAGCGGATATACCCGTAGTTCGAGAGTTCCCTGAGGTATTCCCAGAGGAGTTGCCTGGGTTACCGCCAGATCGTCAGGTCGAGTTCCGTATCGACCTTATCCCTAGAGCGGTGCCTATTGCGAAGACGCCTTATAGGCTGGCACCTACCGAGATGAGAGAGATGATGTCGCAGCTTCAGGAGTTGCTTGATCGTGGATTTATCTGTCCGAGTTCGTCCCCGTGGGGAGCTCCAGTGCTGTTTGTGAAGAAGAAGGACGGTTCTATGCGGATGTGTATCGACTATCGAGAGTTGAATAAAGTAACGGTGAAGAACCGTTATCCACTTCCGCGTATCGATGATCTGTTCGATCAGCTACAGGGTTCGAGCTTCTTTTCGAAGATAGATCTGAGATCAGGGTATCATCAGCTGAGAGTCAGAGATGAGGACGTGCCGAAGACTGCGTTTCGGACGAGATACGGCTATTATGAGTTCCTAGTCATGCCTTTCGGACTGACTAACGCACCCGCGGCATTCATGGATTTGATGAACAGGGTGTGTAGATCTATGTTGGATCGATTTGTGATTGTCTTTATCGACGATATCCTGATATATTCGAGGAGTGCCGAGGACCACGAGCAGCACTTGCGAGAGGTTTTGACCGTGCTGCGAGAGGAGCGTCTTTATGCGAAGTTCTCCAAGTGTGAGTTCTGGTTGCGCGAAGTCCAGTATTTGGGGCATGTTGTGAGCGCCGAGGGTATTTCAGTGGATCCGGCGAAGATTGAGGCTGTGATGAGTTGGGAACCGCCGAAGACTGTGCCTGAGGTCCGCAGCTTTTTGAGATTAGCCGGGTATTATCGCCGCTTCATTCAGGACTTTTCGAGGATTGCCAGGCCGTTGACGAGATTGACACGGCAGTCCGTTCCTTTCGTATGGTCCGATTAGCAGGAGTCGGCCTTCCGAGAGCTGAAGTCCCGGTTATGTCAGGCTCCAGTGTTAGCATTGCCTGAGGGTACAGAGGATTTCGTGGTCTACTGTGATGCGTCAGGTACCGGTTTGGGTTGTGTTCTGATGCAGCGAGGCAAGGTGATTGCATATGCGTCGCGACAGCTGAAGACCTACGAGGAGAATCATACCGTGCACGACCTCGAGTTAGATGCGATAGTGTTCGCTCTGAAAATATGGCGTCATTATCTGTACGGTTCGCGGTTTGTGGTATATACCGATCACAAGAGTCTTCAGTACCTGTTCAGTCAGAAGGAGCTAAATATGAGACAGCGGCGCATCCTTGAATTGTTGAAAGATTATGACTGCGAGATTCAGTACCATCCTGGTAGGGCCAATGTGGTGGCCGATGCGTTGAGCCGTAAGGCGTGCGGTCAGACAGTGGTTTCCCGAGCAGCGAGGCTCGAGGTTACATCGACTCTTGTGGAGAGTCTGAGATTGGCCCAGTTAGAGGGCCTACGAGCAGAGAATGTGAAGAGAGAGCGACTTTCAGGGCAGCTTGAGATGTTGAGTAGAGATAGCAGAGGTTTGTGGGCGTTTCATGATCGGGTTTGGGTTCCGAGAGTCGGTAATCTGCGGCAGTTGATTTTAGATGAGTCGCACCGATCGAGGTTGTCCATCCACCCCGGGAGCACCAAAATGTATAGAGATCTGCGTGAGTATTATTGGTGGCCTGGGATGAAAAGAGATGTGGGCCGGTATGTCGAGGAATGTATGACTTGTCTACGTGTGAAAGCCGAGCATCAGAAGCCTCACGGACATTTGCAGCCTTTAGAGATCCCAGAGTGGAAGTGGTATCATATCACGATGGACTTCATCGTTAGACTTCCGCGCACCGTTCGAGGCAATGACATGATCTGGGTGATTGTGGATCGGTTGACTAAGAGTGCTCACTTTCTAGCGATTCGGGGCACCATCACTATGGATCAGCTAGCTCGGTTATACATCAGTGAGATAGTGTCAAGGCACGGCGTTCCGATGTCGATTACGTCTGATAAAGATACGCGATTTACTTCGAGGTTCTGGCAGAGCTTTCAGCGCGAAAGTTCAGTTGAGTACAACGTACAGACCTCAGACAGAGTGGACGAACCAGACTCTCGAGGATATGCTCCGAGCTTGTGCGATCGATTTCAGTGGTAGTTGGGACGTTCACTTGCCGTTAGTCGAGTTTGCGTACAACAACAGCTACCATTCTTCCATCAAGATGGCTCCGTTCGAGGCACTGTATGGGCGTAAGTGCCTAACCCCGGTGTGTTGGGGCGAGGTCGGCGAGCGACCTATCAGTGGGCCCGAGTTGTTACAGGAGACGAGCGACAAAGTGGCGGTTATCCGCGAGCATATGAGAGTAGCACAGAGTCGGCAAAAGAGTTATGTCGATCGTCGTCTGACTGAGCTCGAGTTCAGTGTTGGGGACCGTGTTATGCTGAAAGTATCGCCGTGGAAAGGAGTTATTAGATTCAGACATCGAGGTAAGCTGAGTCCGCGATACATCGGTCCGTTTGAAATCATTGCCAGAGTCCGAGATCAGGCGTATAGACTGAGATTGCCTCCCGAGCTGGCCGGAGTCCACGATACGTTTCACGTGAGTCATCTGAGAAAGTGTCTGGCCAAGGATGATCAGTTTGTGCCGTTATCCGAGATCACTGTGGACGATCACCTGAGATATGTTGAGCAACCTGAGGCGATTACTGATCGAAAAGTGAAGAGATTGCGGAATAAAGAGATCGCGCTGATACTCGTTCAGTGGAGGCATCATAAGGGTACTAGTGCCACCTGGGAGCCCGAGGCCGAGATGAGGAATCGTTATCCGCAGCTATTCCCGAGTCCGAGCTAGATTCCGGGACGGAATCTTTTTAAGAGGAGAGGATTTGTAACATCCCGAAATTGAGCCTGGTACGTGGATTTAATTTATTGGCTTATTTATTTAATAATTATTGCGTGTTCCAATTAAATTCCGTTTCGTGGATTTAACGTGTCAAGATTGAGTGATACGTGTCTCCGAGCTAATAATTAGTGGATTAATTATCTCCTTGAGATTGTGGATTTAATTGGGTCCTAATGATATTAATTATGAAAAAGTGACATTGGGTTCGGGATAATGGGTTCGGAACCGGATATGGATAAAGACGTATATATGTGTGTTGAGTTTCTTTATTCCTTTCTTCCTTATCCAAATAAAAGAGACAAAAACCCTGAAGGTGTGAGTGTGTGTGTGTTTGTGTGAAGCTCCAGCAGAACCTTGTTGCAAATCCAAGTGTTGGGTGTGGAAATTGCAGAAATTGAGTTGCCTTTCTTCTATTTGAGTTCTTGAGGTGTTCAAGGTAAGAATCTATGGTTTTGGTAGCTAAAATCTTGAGTTGTGTTGTGATATGTTGAGGAATTGATTTCTGTAGTATAGGTAGTGTTTATGTATAAGTTTGGTGTTTCTTTGCTGTTAAAATCGTGTGGGGAGGGTTGATACCCCCTGGTTCAGCTATGGAGTTCGAAGAGCAGGGGTGGGTGCAGGCGCATGATCGCGGCGTGACGCGCAGGGGGTCGCGGCGCGACGTGCAGGAGAGCATGGGCGCGGCGCGAGGTGCAGGGGCTTAGCGGCGCGAGCCGCAGCCTGCATGGGAAATCCGGTTTGATTCATTTGGGAAGGTTTGGGGCGATAAGTGTGTCGAGTTTCTTCGAGATATTGTCGGACTGAATTGTTTTGGGTTTTGAGTCTTGTTGGGGGTCCCGTAAAAGAGTTTCGGGAATCGGTTAATTATCCGGGATTGTATTTCGGGTTTATATTAATTGCAATAGTTATGCTTGACTTGAGTTACATGGTTATTGAGTTGTATTAACGTGGAGAATTCGTGACGATTACAGGTTCTAGCCGATCGCGTGCCGAGCCGCATTGAGAATTCCGGGTTTCGAATCAAGTTTCGGGTAATCGGTGAGTACTCGAGTCTTTTATAAAGCGCGCGTAAACTTTTATGAGTCGTGTATATGCGTTGTGATATATTGTGTATGAGACCGAGCATAGTGCGCAGGTATGATCCATTCTACCCTATACGTGTTATATATGTTTGAGTTGCAGGTGCCCGCGATGTGTGATCGCGTGGGCTGACTGTCCCTAACCAGTCACGAGATATGAGGCTGTATATATACGGCAGTGATATGCCAGGTCGCTCCTGTGTCTATTGAGTAGCTAACCGCTGCTGTGTGCGACCTGTTAGCTGGGGAACGTGGTCCCCTTTTGAGCAGAGATATGTGTTATGCATCGAGTTGCATATATGTGATGAGATATATGTGTTGTGCATGTGATGTGTGTTTACCTGCAGTGTCTAACCCTCGCGTACTCACGAGCTGTCCAGCTTATGTTTTCGAGTCCTGTGTGTCTTCGGCAGTCATACCGTGGGGTCGCAGCCACAGTCGCAGCAGCCGAAGTAATTCAGAGATCGTGGGTGTTTGTTGATTGCTGTTGTTAGACTCTAGAGCTGTTGTCTGTATCTTATACTGGATTAGTATTATGTTAGCTTTCAGTAATCTGTGTTTATCAGTATTCAGTTGTGTTTATGTATCAGTGTCGGTTTACGAGACGATATATGACGCCGTGTTAAAGTTTTAAATTATCAGTGTTTTCCGCTAACCCTGTGACATGTGCATTATGAGATGATTGCGTTATTGCCACCTGTGTATTGTATTGACGTGACATTTGTGTGAGAATTATGGGTGTACATATTTTATTTTAAAATTTATATGTATTTAATCGATATAATTTAAAAGTTTCAATTTTACTTGAACTTAATGTTTATATATATTTTATTACAATAAATAAAATGTCAATTATGATTTTATTAATATTGTATTATGCTTACGTTTTACTTATATCTAATATTGTTTGTGATATTTATTTATGTTTAATATATTTTAAAAAATTTATAACACATAATAGGTTTTTTAATTAGACATAATAAAGTGTATTGATTTTTTCTAGATGTTATTTAAAAATACTGTATTTTTTTCTTATAATAAAATCTTATTTATTTTAATATGTTATTTGAAGTTTATAGATATATTATATAATTTAAGGCTTTTTTAAGTTTAGATTTAAATTAGCTAAAAATTATAAAGTATCGAATAGATAATGATCATAAATGTTGAATTTATTTTATATTTTATATTTTATATTTATATTTGTATTTATCTTTTATTTTATATTTGTATTTATATTTTATATTTGTATTTATCTTCTCATATTTGTATTTATCTTTTATTTTATATTTGTATTTATATATATTATATTATATTTTTGTATTTATCTTTTTAGATGAAATGTGGAGGCGATGGCAAATTATGTTCTCTTTTATTATATATATAGATTTGACATTATTATTACTAGTATTATTATTAGTTTGTTATAGTTCAAATAATTACATGACAAAATAATAGTAATTGAATATAACTTGTATATGACTACATTTAACTTATTGTATTGTGGTTAGTTATTGTTATTAATATTACTATTATTGTTCTTACATACATTGAACTATTTATATATTTAATTTTTTAAATGTATTTACTTATTTTATTACTTTTCATCTATAAAGTTTTTAAGTATTTATAAATTTAATTTATTTATCTTTTATCTCTGCTTTATATAAATACTTATAAATTTGGCCTATTTTTTGTCCAAATCTATACATGTATGTATTAATTTATATATTTTAATTTTAATTTTAATTTTTTGTATTCGTATAAATATAATATGTTCAATATAATTTTAACTTAACGAAATATATTATTTACATGTAATCCATTCAATTTATTTATTTCATAAAGTTAATATTCAGATAAATTATAAATGTCCAATGCATTAATCCATTAAGCATAACAAAAATTATGTACGAAATTATAAAAAAATTTAATAGATTAATTTAATTTATACATATAATATGTCAAATTTATATATTTTATTAAGTTTAACTACCTTTAAACATTTGCAGTTTATATACATATTAAACTTTTAGTTTAAAAAAAATTAAATTTTTCATTGAAACGTTATACATACATACATACACACACTAATATATATATATATATATATATATATATATATATATATATATATATATATATATATATATATGTAGGTATGTATTCTAAAATAAATCAAAACATATTCACTTAACAAACTAATAAATTAAAGATAAGTAAGTATTTATATGAGTAATATGTAATATTGAAAAAGATAAATAAATTATATATATAAATAGTTATAATTTATAAAACATAAAAGTAATAAAATTTTTAAAAAATTAATGTATGCATAGTTAAATAGATATTTGAACTTAAATGTAATATTAATAATAATACAAATTATTTATATACAAATTTCATATTTATAAAAGTTATTTTAATTAAATTCTTGAAATAATTAATAAATAAAAAAAAGAACACGTCAAACAAATAAATAAACAAATAATAATAATCAAAGACAACATATTAAAAAAATAATACTTTAGTTAAAAAAATAATACTTTAACTAATTTTGGTCTTATCCTATTAGTCGTATTTCAAAATTAAATTCTCCTGTATTTTCTTTAAATTTCCTAAACATAAATAAACTAATATTATCATGTTTTAAATAAATTTGAATTTATACGTATAAATAGTTAAATATTGATGAAAAGATAAATATCCTTTTCGTAATAAATTTAAAAAAAAATTCAGGCTACTATGTTTAACATACATCAACTTACATGACGTCAAATAGTTGTGTACTTTTGAGTTTGTACTCATTTATATAGTGTACTTTTTATGTGCACATTTGGTTGTCAAACTTTCAAAAATGTTTCGATTAGGTAGTTGGATGACTTGGAAACCGGCATCAACCGGTCACCATGCTTACGTGGACAGGTTTTCAAAAATAAAAGACATTAAATAGCTATGTACTTTTAAGTTTGTTCACATTTATGTTGTATACTTTTCTTTTGTGCACATTTAGTAGTCAAGCTTTTAAAAGTGTTTCAATTAAGTAGTTGAGTTACCTAAAAATCGATACTAACCGATCACTGTGCTTATGGGGACATATTTTTATAATTTGGAATTAAAAAAACCTAAGATGATTTATTTTTTCTATAAAACTATAAAAAGATTCATAAAAAATATGTATCAAATTAATAAAATATGTTTTCATTTTATAACAATATAATATAACATTAATTTTCAACTCCTAAACATGATATCAAGTGGAAATGATATGTATTGAATTTGATAAGCATCAAGACCTTACAAATGATCGATCATTTTTTAATAAATGTTTTATAAATTTATATATATCACGTAATATATTGTTACGGATGAAAAAAAAAAATTTTGTTGTTGAATCACTGCCTATAAATATATAACATGCATGATTGTATAATACCAACTGTTTCTAAAGTTTGTTACTTCAAAATTATACGAGTAATATATAATTATTGGCATGTGGTCACATGTCAACACATGCACTTTGACGTCATGTAATATAAATGACGACATTGTTTCCTATAAATCTAATTAATACTCTGATTAGCTTGTAAGTATTAATTAGCGGATACTTAGGCGGCGTTTGGTTCGCATAATGTTTATTCTTGGAATGGAATCTGTCAAGGAATGGAATTCCGGAAGGAATGGAATCTGTCGGAATAGAAATGGAGGCGGGTGAAGATGAAGTCTAGGGTTTGGTTTAAGAACTGTCAAAATCTTTGAAATGGAATTTGAATTCCATGGCACTAACCCAAGGAAAATAGATTTCTTCAAAAGTGATGTTTTTCTTAAAAAAGGAATCTTCATTCCATTCCTTTTTACTGCCAAACAGCACACTGGAATGGAATTTTCATTCCAATTCCATCAAAGTCTATCAGATTCTGTGAACCAAACGCCCCTTACTATTTCAATATTATTTCATCCATCCTTAAGTCTTAACTTGTTCCAATCTTCAATACCAACATAATTATCATAGAAGATATAAATTTGATTGATTAAAAAATTACATTTGTTTGATTACTTACAAATGTCACTAAAAATTACAGATAAATTTTTTAAATATCTATAAAAGAATCTTTTTTATATAAATAACTACAAATCATATAAACTGTTCATGGTATTTATTCAAATTTTGTTTTGTTAAAGTCCTTTAAATTATTAAATGCTATTTTATATATGAGTGGGGTTCAATGGATAAATTTTATGTATAGGGAACCGGAAAACTACCTTATACTTGTTGGATTAACTTCATCTTACTATGCATCTTGTGATGCAACATATCAGATGCTAACCTAAAGGGTACTTTAAGAAAGTAACGTATCTAGTCAAATGAACTCTAAAATTTTATATTAATAGAATTTTTCGTACAATAAATTATGCATTAAATGCTAAATACATTTATACACATTACTACTAATATTAAAACAAATTCAATTGAAAAAAAAAAATCATTTGTTGAACTTTTTTTTGCATCAATGTGATGCAACAACGTGTTCATCGTTCTAATGTGATGCAAAAATGTGTTCATCAATGTTTGCCTCAACGTGTTCATGTTCATCATTCCAACATGATGTATCAACGTGCTCATCATTCCAACATGATGTATCAACGTGCTCATCATTCCAACATGATACGCTATAATGCGCTCATCGATCCAACGTGAAAAATCAACAAAAATTCAACGTCTTCATCTTTCTCTAACGTATTCATCTTCTTCAACTTTTTCCAACATCACAACTTGTTCATCTTCATCTTTTTTTCCAATATTTTTATCTTATTCCAACTTTATCATCATTTAACTTATTGTCTTCATCGTTCGAACTCACTGCATCCTTCGAACACACAACATAGCTAGGGTGGTAGACATCAACGCGGTGGACGACGATGGTGGTAGTGTTGGTGGTCGATGGTGACGGTGGTTACGGGTGCAGAAAGAGAGAACAATAATGCACAACATAGGGTGGTGGATAGCAATGGTGGTGGATTCTGATGGTGGCGGTGGCAGCAGTTTGGTGGTTACGATCGCGGAGAGAGAGGATAGGGAGAGAAAGATGAATAGATAATAAAAATGTAGTTAAAATTCTTTCGATTTTGAACTAGGTTATACACCCATATACTACATGTGTTGTATTAAAAAAAAGTAAAAAATAAAAATTTATAAAAACATATGAAATAATTAAAAAAAATTGAGTTTATTACTTTTTAGTTAATTATATTGGATTAATTAGATTAAATTATAATAGATTGAATTGGATTTAATTTTAATTAAAATTTAATTTTAGTAATGACATGTGACAAATTAGAATTTTGACACGTGGCGAATTAAATGAAGGGTCGACACATAACAATTAGTTACTCATTTAATAGTTTTTATAGATTTTGATTTACTCCTAATTTACCTCTAATAATTATTTTCCATAAATTTAATTTCCCATTTAGTATTCCAAAAATATACTTTAGTGTATTTTTAATGGAATATTTGATACATAAAAGTTTTTGTGTTTCTATGATGTATAAAAGTTTTCTATTGAAACTCAATATGTCTATATGGCTGTATGGATGTATATGTGTGTGTGAATCTGAAATTATGTTGTTTTATGAAATTAACTGTAATTATACATTTTGCTTTCCGATACCAAAACATATGCTTCCAAAAACGGACAAACAATCAAGAAGTCTTTTCATGTTCAACATTGATCGGTAATAATTTTCAGACTTTACTATGATATTTTTCTGGCCAAAGTTTGATATTTCTTGATATTTATTTTCAAGGAAAAATTTTTACATTAAAAAAAAATACAATTACGATTAAACATAAAATTTAATGTGCATTATCCTACTTTTATATCAATTAGTAAGAAAAAGTAAAAGACTAATATCCAATTTAATTTATCACGACTTATTATGATTGGTGTTTGGTTTTGCGTTATGAACCAGATTATCAGCTTATTACGTTACAATAACGCAAATAATTAGTTTAAAGTGTTTGGATTGCATACGTTAATAAGTGATTATTTGCGTTTAGCGTTAATCTTACCACACTTTTTCATAAGTTAAAAATTGTAGCTTATTTGCTTCATAAGTGATTATTTGGTCATTTTACAAGTAAAAACGTAAATCCAAACACTTTAAAAACTTATTATTTGATAATTATGATAGCAAACAGCAGAAGCTAAACCAAACACTACATTTCCTGCAGCACTTTTTATTACAGCTATTATCTGATTATTAGTTTCCAAAACGCTACAGCATTTTTTCAAACGCAAATCCAAACACCCTCGTAATATCATATCTTTAAACCCTATAGTCCTCATGAAGTTTAATAAAATAATTATTTATACCATTAAGGTATTGTTGCAAGTAGTTATTAATGCTATTGCTTATCTCTTTTTATTGACAGTAGTTAGTAAAATTATATTTCTACACAAAACAATGTTGATAAAAATTAAACTAATGTTACCAAGTGCATATTTATTTATGACTTAATAGATTTAACTATGATGGAATTTACTTCAGCAAAACATATGTGGTGGTTTTTTTATGACTTAAATCAAACAAACATTTATAATAAGATGTCATTAATTTTTAGTTGCTCATATTTTAATGGGTTTATTATTAAAAAAACCAATGTGTTTTTATATTTTTTTACGTTTTCGTCCCTTCATGTTATTTTTTTCCATAAAAGTTCTCAAGTTAGTTTTTTTGGTTTAGTGAAATTTATACGTTGGAATTCGTTTTTTTACAGTAATGAAAGTTCAGTATTTGATTTGTGTTACTAAAACAAAAAAATAAAAAGAAGATAGATCATGTTACATACATAACATTATAAGGTGGTATTAATAAAAGAAATCAAAAGTCATTACATGCAATAAATTGATAACTTTACGACTTGCTAATTAAGATTAATTGTAAATCTTAAAATTAAAAAAGTCCAAGAAGAAGAAAGGAAAAAGAATATTAAATGTGTTATAAATTCATAAATAAAAATTTAAGAATTCAGTTAAATCTAATAACACTATTTGGACCCTTACGATCATTTACCAGGGACCATATAAACAATTAGTAGTCTCTTAAAAAAGTGTCAAGCATGTGGAATTAGATTAGCAAATTAAATGTCATGAGTTTGTACGGTAAATGATAGTGATGTATGATGAAATAATTGGTGTAGATTAAACGAATCTGAGAGTACAAAGGATCATGAAGTCATGCATGAACCGTTGGAGTGGTACAAGAGAAAGGGTCCCAACGGCCATCAAAGAGCCACGTCAACAATTGGTAACACGTCAATTTTATATTTTCTGTCTGTTATATCAAATTAGATAAAAGTCATAAAACTTTCAAATAAATCATAGTACGTTAAGGTAAAGTCGTGATTGTTCATGCATTGTTCGAATTATTAATTGTCATCAACTGTATGTATTATAACACAAATTAATGTTTTAGTTCTATAGCACCATAGTTTACGGTCTAGTGGCGGATCTAGAAAATTTTTTCAGTGGGGGCACCCGTGTATGGTCTAATTCCCTGTTTGATTGTTGAAATTCTTCATGAATTGGGTCGGCAACTCAGATTGAGATTTTTTCCAACCAACTCAATTAATTTAATGAAATATTCTGTCTAAAAATTCAATAATTTAGTTAACAAAAACTAATCAACTAATTTGACAAAGTAACATACGTTAGGTCAAAAACTCAAATTTATGTTAACATTAAAATCTACTAAGCATGTTTTTTAACAAAACAATTAGCCAATCAAGAAAGCAAACAACTAAGTAATCAAACTTGAAAAACTGCATATATTAAAAATTTATCGATATGTATACGATTAAGATACTAAGCACTCTAAACAAAAATTAAGTAAACGATCAAAATAGTTAAATGCAAGTTAAAAAAATAAACAGTGACAAAAAATGACTTATTATACATTTATACTATCCATTCAAGGTTTGGCAAATGAAAACATAATAGATATTGCAAATAAAGTTTAATTAAGAAAGAACCAAAATCAAAAGCAATAGACTTTTAGGTTTTCAATTTGTGGGCTCAGTATATTAGGCAGGGGTCACCTAAAATTTTGGACTGGGTGCACTATAAATAAAATGAAAAAAAATATCTACGTAGTGGGCCTCAAACACTGGTGGCCTGGGCCACCATAAGAGTTGTCTTCCATCCGCCCGTGGTTTACACTTTGTGATCGTAAGTTGGTAACGATATAAAAATCAGTATGAACTAGGAAAAAAAAATTTTTGATCAGATTTAGCAAATTGGACACATTTGATTTTTTTTTTTAAGTTTTAGAATTTAAAAAAAAAATCGATTTTCAATACTATAAAATTTCAAAAAGTAGTTATTTGTTTAAAACCAAATATTTAAAAAAAAATTATTTTATTGCATTTAATGACATTTTTATACACATGAATCTAAAAAAAATCATTAGTTGTTTTATTCAGTTCACAATTGACAAGCTTTTAGCAGTATATATATGGTTTCGTTATTTTGTATTCTTAAGATATTGTTGACCGATGCACTCCTTAAGTCCATAACCAACGTCATGATACCATGTAGACTTTGTAACCTTTCTGCATGATGTTTGATGATTATGTGAAAAGAAAATTAGCTTTCACACCAATCTTTTATCATATACATAATATAACTGACATTATTTAACCAAAAATTAGTTGTTGACATTTAACATGTTGGTATGGAAAGAATTCACGATCCATCAAACATTTAGCATATTAGTTAATTGTGATCCTCACTCGAGGATGAATCCGCTTTCAACTTCTAAAGGAATTGAACAGGTAGAAGGTGCCTCCCTTACATATTGCTCACTTATGTCAACCACCTTGGGTATATTGTTAGTTAACAAAGGTTTATAAACATCATACAACTCCAAAACACTTTCAAACTTTTTTTTTTCCCCTTAAAAAAAAAACAAACAAACTCAAGGCTGTTACAAAAGCCTACGACTTTACATTACTCATATAATTTGGTTATCATGAATTTGTTACATTCATGTAATTTTGATCTTGAGTATCATCATATATCCTTAAACTTAAGGAATTTCAATAAACTAATAAAAACTGAAAGTTGAATCGATTTGTTTTAATTACTTGTTTTGGTAATTGGTATCATTAACAAAAAAAAAAAAAACATGTAAGAGAGAAGAGTATTATTAATACACATAACAATAATACCCTTCAAATAATTATCGTTAAGTAGATTATTTTTATTTGAATTATAAAAAAACTTATTGAGAAACATGCATTATGTATGGATGTGTGTGTAATTAGCAAAAATTAAAGAAAAAAAGTTTACATAACAATGCTCTTAAAATAATTATCATAAATAGATTATTTTTATTTGAATTATAAAACAAAACTTCTTAAAAAAAACATGCATTATGTTGTATGGATGTGTGTGTAATTAGTATCTTGCATAATTTACCTATAAAAAATTACGATGCGTTTGTCTATTTCGATATTTGCATGTTAACATAAAAAGTATATGTCCTAATAGTCATCGGGGTTCGTTTTGCACAAATCAAAACTGGAAGGGGGTAAAGTGAAAACTACCAACGGTGAAAATGAAACACGTGAAATCCCAACCGGGAGAGTGCGCGTGGACGGACGCTGCCGCGTCGGATTTTTATTTATTTATTTGGCTTTACAAACCGCACGTTTTAACCTATGCGTCGGAGCTGACAAAGAACCAAATAATCACATCTCACCAACCAAATTTCCAGATATTTTTTAAATAATCTAATTTTATTTTCCATGGAATTTTCTATAAATCATTCGCCATTTCTCTCTCTCCTTCATTAGTCAAGAGACCTCAGGGATCCAAAAATCAATCTGCCATTGTTACAGGTTTGGTTGGTGGCAGACCACGGCGGACGGTGGTGGTGCTGTTGATCTCCTTCCTTGTAACAATCGGTGGAGAAGTTAGTTAGCCAGAATATATAACACACGAATACAAAGAGATTGACGAGAATTAGGTTTCGGAGGACGAGATCAATGATTAAAAAGTAAAATTTCAAATAATTCTCAGGATCAATCTCGCCATTGTTCTTCATTTAATCATTTTGTCCGTATAAGGTAATTAATTTCATGTTTGTGAGATAGAAACGATTACTCGGATTTTAATTTTGCCTCAATCAATGGCGAATTGACGTGTCGTGTTTTGATTTTAGATCTATGCGATCAATTGAACGTGCATCGATCTGTACTCAATAATTAAGTTTCTAGTTTATTTTAGGAATAAATTATTAATACATCATTGATTTGACAGAGAAAACAGAAGTTTTGCTTCAGACGAGGGAAGATATTATGGGTAGTAGCTTCGAGGAAGGTGGAACGGTTGTCAATGGAGATGCACCAGTGCCTCCTCCGTTGCCGACTACATCAACGACGGCAACCGTGATGATTCGCAAGGTGGCATTGGGGCGGAGAAGCTGTTGTGTCTCTGCTACCACGACGGAATCATGGGATCGTTTATTTGATGATGCTTACAGAGCAGATGTTTCCATTCATACAAGTAGTAACGACATCATCTATGCACATGCTAGCATTCTTGTAAGTTCAATCATCCTACAAATTCAATTCATCGTTTTCGTTCGAATCTTCAATTCCAATATATGTAACAATCTTTAATTCATGCTTAAATTTATTTTAAAACCAGATTTTAAAAATACGATGTTATCATAGGCAAATTTTTAAAAGTACCATGCTATAATAAACAAACAAAACTGAAAGTATAATGCAGGATTTGAAAGTAAGATGATATCATAATAAAGTAATGTAAAGTAGGTTGTTATATCATCAGTTTGATCTTTTAATCGTCTATTTGTTTTTGGTTTTGATAGATTTGGAGTTTATTCATAAGATGAACAATCATAAGACAATGTTTGACGAAATTGATGTTTTCTTCAACAGGGGTTAGCTTCGCCTGTTTTCAGAAGCATGTTTAAGCGACAGAGCAAAAGAAAGCGATTATTCGTCATTCCTATTCGTGGGGTTCCAACTGAGGCTGTTCGTGTTTTCATCCGATTTTTGTACTCTTCATGGTAACATCTTTTTCCCACAATTACAAATAACATCGTCTTTTTTTTTTTTTTTTTTTGTTATTCATTTATATGATTGGAATCTTGAATGCATATTTGTTTGTTTTGTTTAATATAGTTATGAAGAGAATCAAATGGAAGAACACGTTTTGTCCTTGTTGGTGCTTTCACACTCATTCGTGGTACCACGTTTGAAACGAGAATGTGAATATCAGCTTGAAAACAAATTCCTAAACATCGAAAACGTGGTAGATGTATTTCAGCTTGCGTTGCTATGTGACGCCCCTCGACTTAGTATCATTTGCCATCGACTAATCCTAAACAACTATAAAGGAACATCTTTATCCGAGGGATGGAAGGCCATGAAAGAGAGCCATCCAATTCTCGAAAAGGAACTTCTTGAAACCATTGCTGATGAAGCCGATGTAAGCACTTAAAAATCCATCATCCTTACACTATGTTTGTTACAGGGAATTAATGCTAGGAAAATGGACTCTTATTTCCATTTCCCTGACCTTAATTCTTAGTACTAAACGCACTTTTATTGTCTTGCATACATTATATAATGAATCAATCAAATTTGCTAAAACCGACAGAACCCGTTTAAAGATAGGTAATTGACATTTTTAACAATATATTTTGTAGAGGGAGAAGGAGAAGTTGAAGAAGACGAAGGAGAGGAAAGTTTATTTAGAGTTATACGAGGCGATGGAAGCCCTTGTACATATATGTAGAGAGGGTTGTAGGACAATTGGTCCATACGACAAGGCATTGAACGAGCTTCAAGAGCCCTGCAACTACGAGGCTTGCAAAGGGTTAGAAGCACTCATTCGCCATTTTGCTGGATGCAAGTTAAGAGTCCCTGGTGGTTGTGTTCATTGCAAACGAATGTGGCAACTTTTGGAGTTACACTCGCGCCTTTGTGTGGACTCAGCCGTCTGTCGGGTTCCTTTATGCAAGTACGGCTCAAACATTAATACATCATGATTAATCGATAACTCAGATAAGTAAAATAGTTTACTGATTTTTGGAGGGATTGTTGTTACAGGAACTTTAAAGAGAAGACAAGGAGACAAAAGAAGAAGGATGATATAATGTGGAAAATATTGGTGAGAAAGATCGTGAGAACGAAAAGCATAACAGGAGCTCCGTATTTTTCAGTGGCAGCGTCGTTCTGAATGATAGTGTCGGCCTTAGAGAATACGCAGCCGTGAAGAAAGCTAAACTCTCGATAACGAAATCGATCTCGTTGTATTGTAATTATATAATCATCAGCTAGAACAATGTTATTGCTAATTTGTTCTAAGCTTGTACTATTAGGTCATGTGTAAACGCAGACTTCATTTTATGGTTATAAACTTATAATACAAGCGTTTTTTTGTATATTGCTTTGATATATGAAACTATTTAATATTTATGAATCTAAAATCAAAATAATTTGTCCGGGAAATGGACAGGTGGGCCGTGAAAATGACCTCATCGTAGATTTACTAATTATTGTTTCGTTATTTACTAAAAAATTGACAATTATAACAGCATATTTTACATTTCATCAGTTATAGACTTGTAGCAATTTGTTTTTTTAATTTTTACAGTTAGAGTAACCTAATTTATAATGAGAAAAGTAAGTTTGTGTCGGTTACTCTGAGACTGTTAGGTATCAAAGCTTGTTAATTATAGAACCTTGAAAACGACATCGTATTAGATAATAATAATAAATAAATAAATAAAAACTTCCCCCCACTTCCTTGCTCTTTCAATTTCAACATGGTCTCCACTCTTCAGCCTCCATGATTATCCTATACTTCAATCGATAATCAAAATTGTTGCTAGTTTACATGATCCTTGATTCTCCTCTAGATTTAATATGTGCTTAATCAAGTATAGGGCTCTAAAAATCGATCTTCATTACATGATTTTTTGTTGTGCTTCGTGAAAATTGATCTATATATTATGGTTTAGGTTTATTTAGAATTATCAATTTAAATCTGTCTTTGATTTATCTCTCACCATCCTGAAAATTAATCTATATTTTTGCTTTATTAATGATCTTTCTTCAATTTAAGAGATAGAGATAACACAATATGACATATGGCTGGATTTTCCATTGAGTATGTTAATTGCATCCTATCTCTAGTCCATGCTAAGTTTAATCAATCTATATTTTATTCATGTTAAGAATCTAATACACTATTGAAAGTGATGATGGATGTTAATATTGGATGTTGTGTCTGGTATTCTAGTGTTTATGCCTCGATCCAAGAGTAGACAGCCGCAAAACAGGAGAAAACACTAGGTGAAGGTCGAAGTAGGGGTGTCCTGCGTCGACACTCTGATGCTTAAGTCAGTAATCGAGAGTGATGAAGTTTAGAGAGTAAAATAAGAGTTTTTATATTGTGCGTACTTTTTTCTGAGGAAGAAAGTTCTATTTATACCATTTTGTTTTGTCTCTGATCATGAGCTTTTAATCAGAAGGCGACACTTGGCATTCCCTTTAACCGAATTTGTTCACACTCAATGATACGTATCTTAAACGGATATTTTGGCATGACTCAGGTGGCCCACGTGAAGGTAACGTATGCAACTTAAATGTATTGGTCCACCTCAACAAGTCAATTCCACGTCACTCTGTATAATTTTTATACATATCTCATCATCCAGAATTGATTAGGCACCATCAACAACACTTGTTCTCTACTTTAGATGTCCATCTCTCCATGCCTTTACACAACATATCATAGACAATTTCATAACGTGAAGTTGGAACCAACACAGACTTGAAGAATGTATTCTTGGTTGGATGTGAGTCAAGAAGAAGTTGAATAGTTGATCTTGATTTGAATTTTTTGTTGTTCATATTAAAGGTATTTGGATGATGATACAAGTTCCGATAGGAAATACATTTTGTTCTCTTATAACGATGGGTTTTTGGGTTTTTTCAGAAGTGTATCATTAGTTTTTGGTGATCGACAAATTTTGGGCTATGGTGTCACGGTTTGGTCCACCGTGGTTTGGGGTTGGTTTGTAAATCGATTTGTTTGCCTTTTGAATAATTGGCATTGTCGGCTTAGTGTTTGATTTTTGGTTGGTCTGTAACAAGTTTTGGGTGGAGTTTCTCATTCATTTAAGATTGAACCGTTAGTTTTCGAGACTTTGGGTATTTGAAAGAAATTACACATTTAGATTTAGTTGCACTATTTAGTGATCATTGTGTTTCGGGTCTGAATTGTGTTGATCGATTGTTTTTTGGGTTGTCGCTTTCACATTATTAAATGTTGTTTGAAGAACTAGTTATGTTTTTTATATAGGATATCGTTTGGTTGCTTCACTTAGAAGTATTGCGCGTTTCGGAATAGGTGGAAGGTGTTTCCAAGTAGGCGGAGCTCAAGGTCTTCATCGTTGGGTTTGCGGGAACACATTCGGTACTTCGGTTTTGTTTTTTTGAGTATCTTTGGATTTCAAGTAAAGGTAGAGTTTGTTGGGTTTTTTTTTTTTTTTGAATGACTTAAAATCAAGTGGTTACAATGTATTAGTAGTATAAATAAGACTCATACTCTCGTAGTGTCATCAGCGTATACATAACTCAAAATGCAGACATTAATATCCCATTTGTAGACTTCTTGATTTCATGATAAAATTTCAAGAATTTCTTCTTCATTTATTGGTTTCGTTTACGATTTCGATTTGAAATTCGGCACAACAATAAGAAAACTTATTAATCTTACAATATGGATATTCAATAATCAACCGGTGTTTGTTCCCTCCAACGTTCTTTTGTAGGCTACAGATTTCAAAAACCTTTTCCGAAATCATAAAATGTACAACTCCTACAACATATATTACAAGCAGACATCTTTTTCTACGCCAGGAATACCTTCCTCTCCACTCCAATTCCAAAACCCCATTTCCCAAATTCTCTCCACCATAAAATCATCACTCCGACTCTCATTCTTTCCCTTCAAATCACATTCATTTCTCAATCTCCGAAATCATCACTGAAATGTTGAAAATGGCGATCCTCTTCAATCTATTAGCTCCGCTTTTCTTCCTATGTTCTTTTGGTAAGCTCACAAAAACAGAGTCCTCTGTTTCTTCTGTGATTTTTATCATTTAATATGTTTTTTTTCAGTTTTAGGTCAAGAATCGTTGCAGATTTTGACTCTGCATCGTTATGATTCGTCATCTGTGGCTCCACTCCAAGCAATCGGAATTTCTATGGACGAAGAAAAGCTTAATGAGGTTTCAAATAGCATTTTGTTAGCAGAGAAATGGTTAAGGATTCATGTTTTATCTCGTTATCCTTCACGAAATATAAAGTTCATTGTTGTTTCTAATGGTCTACTTTGTAATGAAGAGGGGATAAAAAATCGTGAAGAGATCGTCAGGTTAACTGTGGATTCAATGAAAAATATATATTATTCTCTCACTAGATGGGGTTTAGAGAGAGACATTAAAGTTTCTGTTTCTCTCTCGTTAAGTTGTTTACACGAATCGCATCTTAAGAATGTTTATAGCTTCTTGGAGAAGATAAATTCGACTTTCACCATAAACACACCTCAATTTTCTGATGAAATTGTTGGATTGTTGATTTCTGAGTTGAAAACGATGAATGATTTCGGTGTTTTCCAAACAGAAACCATGAATGTAATCTTCCCTGTGTTGAATCAAGCAAAATTCACATCCAGAAAGCTTTCATTCATGGATTACATGTGGTCGGCACCGACTCCACCATCACCGGTAGTTGAATTCTCACCGGCGCCGGAGATTCAGTCTCCACTGATTAGTCCGGCGAGCAGTCCATCTCCACATAACGGATTCAACTTTCCGCCTTGTAATCCGTATCCTCATGGCTACCACGCTCCTCCACCAGTGGTAAGTAATGGTGATGGATCAATGGCAGTGCCGCCCATGGTTAGTAATGGTAATGGAGGCGGATCAATGGCCGCACCACCGACGACTGGGCGGGAAGAACGGTTGTGGTGTGTGGCGAAGCCTAGTGTACCATCAGAGAAGTTGCAGGAGGCGATGGATTATGCGTGTGGAGCTGGTGGTGCGGATTGTGGTCCGATCAAACCAAACGGGAGCTGTTACTCACCTGACTCAGTTGTAGCTCATGCATCTTATGCTTTCAATAGTTATTGGCAGAAGAAGAAGAAGAATGGAGGGGTTTGTGGATTCGACGGGACTGCTATGCTCATTAGCTCCGACCCAAGTAAGATTTCTTCTTTCCATCTTTCAATTCAATTCTTGAAACTTGAATGTTACTTACTAATTTACATTATTATGTTTTATATATTAACAACGTCTCAATTCATCAACACAATTCATGTTCGTATTCTTGAAATGATGTTTGCAGGTTTTCTTCATTGTCATTTCACCATTGGATGATTTTTTTTCTAATGAATTTTGTCAAATTAAAGGAAGGATTTGCAATCAACAGCAATACTTATAACCATTGCGTTTACTCTACTTGTTATCTAAAATATCTGTATGATGATAATATTTTGTAAATAAAGATTGACCACCATAAGTCTTGTTTCTCTTGCTAATATCATATCTTTAATTTATAGTCATATATATTTAACATATCTATTAACTATAAAAGTTCGAGAAAACAACACCATACTTGAGGCTGCAAAAGAGTTAAAAGGAGCTCAAGCTCCACTCGACAATGTTAGACCCTTGAACAATTGAACTTGAGTCTTGAGCTAGTAGTTTGATATTCAAGAAGTTTTATGAACTCATATATATTAGAAGATCTATCTCAATTATGTTTGATTAAGATAAAATTTAACCAAAGAACTCTTGATTCAAACTAGAACAAAACATATTAAACACATATAAGGCTCGAAATGCTTAGTAATAAAAACTTGACTCAAGTTCTATAAATTCACAACTTGATTCATTATATATATATATTTTAGTGTTTCAATTCTAAATTTCAAACTTGATATAATTTGATTCAAACAAGCATTATCAAAACGTCAAGATTGAGAAAGTGAGTGATCATCTATAGTATTAAGTATAGTTTAAAAGTTCTATATTCCATTCCAAATTCTTAAAACTGGGAAAGAATAGATTTCTTTCCTATGGGTCACTCAAAGTTATCAATAAAGTTTTAGATTTTGATGAATATCCTCATTAAGTATAACCCTCTATATATATATATATATATATATATATATATATATATATATATATATATATATATATATATATATATATATATGTGTGTGTGTGTGTGTGTGTGTGTGTGTGTGTGTGTGTGTGTGTGTGAGAGTGTTTTTAAAGTATCACAAATGTTCAAGGTACCGGAAGAATTAATATTGGTTGTAGGATCGATAAAAATAATGGTTTATACTATATTTAATTATACATAAAAAGAAGTTTAACATTATAAAATTCAAATTTCGATAATTAAAAATAGATAGAATTTTAAATAGTTTTTCATCACGTAACCAAGTTTTTAAAAAACAGTTTTCAAATTCGAAGTCACCTAGTTTAGATATCAATAAAAATATTTGCTAAAGAACTAAAAAGCTAATATAGTATCAAAAATATTTAAAAAAAAAAACTGAACTTTAAAATCGGATTTTTATAAAGATAAAAACCGATTAGAAAACCGAATAAAAAACCAGTATCCAATCTAGTTTGCAGATTATTTTTGATCCGATTTGAAATCCATATATAGTAAAATCCATTCCAATTCGGAAAAAAAAAAAATCTAAACTCGGATTTGAATCAAATTTGATATTTTGATTTTTTATGTACATGTACCGGTGACCAGTACTCCCAATCCCAAGGTTCCGATTTTGGGGACAATATATAGCATGATGCAAAATATTGGGCCAATCGTCGATGACAGTAAGCTGGGCTTTTCATTTTATTGGGCTTATTATTTTTTTTTTTTTGAACAACAAAAGGTAAAACCAATCAGGAGCTACGGCATTGTCATCACCCCCGAAAGGAACACCCAAAATTTTATAAATAACAAGACAGCTAGCAAGAGACTAGCAGAAAAGATACAATACCGAAACAAATTAAAAGAAGGATGACGGATAAACCACCCATAACGACCACAAAAGAACATTACAATTAGCTCTAAATTTAATCCAAGAGAATAGATTTGCCTGCAATTCATCCTTGATCGAATCAACATCTGGTCTCAAATTGTTGAAAACTTTCTTATTTCTAGCTTTCCAAATGAACCAAATCACACCCCCAACAACGGATTCCAAAAATTGTTGTCTTTTTTTCGATTTCCCAGCAGCTACTACTCTCTCAATCAATTGTTCCAGCGACTGGTGCTGAGGAATTGAGATATCACACCATGACAGAATCCAATTCCACAGCTCCAAACTAAGGTAGACCTAAATATGTATATGTATATGGAAAAAGTCTTTTGCTAAAATCAGATCACTATTATTCAATCGTTCTATGTTTTTATTTTTAAAAAGGCACGATATGTTATGAACGTTAGGAGTATGGGAATGTCTCTATGTCTGTAAATGAATCAAATCGGTGGGATACAAACAATACTTCCTTTTATTTGTTTAGTTTAACTGGAACAATATTTTTATTTTCATTTATTTATTAAATGTATAAACACGAACAAGATACTATATCCAGTCAAATTTTTTGTATGTTTTATTCTAAAAAAATTGTGTTTGAAAATTATAAAAATGATACAATATATAATATTAAATCATAGACAAACAAATGGAAGAACTAAGAAGTATGCATTTCTTCGTTTTTTTTTATTATCTAAGATCAAGTGTAGCATTGTTTTTATAAGGTAGACCTAAATCATTAAATAAAAATATGTAAGTAGATCATCAAAGATCAAGTCCATTTGTTTTCTTTTTTTATTTTTATTTTTAGCATCTAATGGTTAGTTAACACCTTTTGTTTGTTAGACACCTTGATAGTGAGAACCAAACCACACACCTCCACCTAGGCTTGGCAAAAAAATCTGACCCCGATGGGGAACCTGAAACTCGACCCTGACATGATAGGGGATTCCCCGAACCCGAGTTGAACGGGGATGGGGATGAGAAACGCTTTAATCCGCGACCCCAACCCCGGTCCTATTTAATATCATAGTATAAATTATTATGTTTATTTAATTTTATAATGTAAGTTATTCACTATAGTTCAAATAAATTATATATATTATTGTTAAATTATCTTATTTATTTTATTCTATACGTTTTATAAGCTTTTTACATGTATATCTTTTATTTGGTTGTATTATGAACTATTAATTATCATTGTATATAACTAAAAAATGTTGAGATAATTTGTTATAAAGTTTATGTACGCGTATATATACTTTTTAAAACCATAATTTTAGTAAAAACTTAATAATTTGTTAGAATGTAAATAAACCTGATACCTAATGGGGTCGGGGATGGGGGCGAGAAGTCAATACCCGACGGAGATGGGGACGGGGATGGGAAATGAGATCCTCGGTCATACCCGCCCATTGCCATGCCTTGAGGCTCCACCTAAGAAGAAATGTCGTTGGCAAGGCTCGCACTCAAGACTTCAACCAAGAGGAACCTCTCACCTTTGGTGCTGACCAGTGACCACTTGATCTATGTTAGAACATTTTTTCGAAGAACGATTAACGAAAACATTATAATCTATACTTATTAATAAAGGAGAACAATTTATGCCACATGTCAATCTCTCATGCATTTTCATCTTCATTTTTCCCTCCTAATTTTCCTAAAATAACTCATCTTTTAAACTTTCTCAAATTATTAATCTTAAATAGTACTTTTTTTCTTGAATCATTAATTATTAAGAATAAAATATTAATTCAAAGGAAAAAGTGTTTTAGATTTTTTTTAACTAATATATTAAAATCATTCAATAAAATTTCATTTTATTCATTTGAATTGAAGCTTTTTAAAATTCAAATTTTCTTATTGAATTAAAAACTATATAAATACAATTTCAAAATATTACGATAATTTATATATCTATACATGTTACAAAATAATAAAAAATAATTATTGACATGATATTATCTGCATCAATCATTTATTTTTTCTTCCATTATCCTAAGAGTAAAAGTCATGTATTATTCAAATAATACATAAAGTTATTTAATAGATTAAACTAAAATTTGTAATTAATACTTTATTAAATTAAAATTTAGTAACCAATAAATAAGTAACCATTTTTCAAGTGTTACTTTTCATCAATTGTTATTATGCTCTAGATTTAAAAAAAATATATTAACAATCAAAATTTTAGTTTCAAAAATTTTTTATCATTAATACTTTACTAATATATTATTCTGAAATAGATATAAAATAATTTATAAATAGATTCCCATATACTTTTATTAATATAATTTTTATTTGTATATGTTATAACTATTAAATATTTGCTATTTAATCTAAAAGAATGTTCGCGAGAAGTATTATACTTGTATTATATAATTATAAAATCTAAATTAAATATGTGTGTGCGCGCAATAAAAATATATTTAAATTTATGATCTATTACCATATTTTTTTGAATAATTCATATATTATAATTATTGAAAATATATCTTAATATATTTTTACCATATAAATATATATATATATATATATATATATATATATATATATATATATATATATATATAGAATATGGTTCGTGTGAGTACCTAAAAAATGCAGAGTACCGTGAGTACCTGTGAACACACGGGTTTCAGATGTGAACTTGCTCCGAAAAAAAAAATTTTTTTTTGAATTTTTTTTCATATTCATTTAGATACATATAATATAAGACTATACGTAAAAAATTATATACATTTACACTTTCTATCATCTTAAAAGTCATGTGAACGTGAAAAAATTCATGTGAACATGCTTAGTTGTGAACACACGTTCACAACAGTACACTTCATGTGAACACACACGTTTCACATAGTTCTAGTGTGTGTTTAGGTGTGATTTTTTGCAAGTAGTCTTGTATTATTAATTTAAACATGATTATGAAAAAAAAATTCAAAAAAAATGATTTTAAGCGAGGTACCTCCGGTACTCCGCAAAACTAGTGGTACTCATTTGAACCCAAATCTATATATATATATATATATATATATATATATATATATATATATATATATATATATATATATATATATATATATATATTCAATTAATCCATGTAATACATGGGTTAATAGACTAGTTTTCAAATAAACAAACACAAGCAAATGTATGTATACTTTTGATTAAAATTACTTTCGATTCCAAATTGAATAACGAAAAATGATCAATAGAAGGAGAGATATAAAATTTTTGGCTTAAGAGGGGGAGTCTCTTTGGTCTATTTTTTTTTTCCTTAGGTAGGATTAGGGTGTCTTAGCCCCTACAACCTTTATTTAATCTAGTTAGATAATCGTCTCAGACTCTCAATTTGAATTAAAATATTATCTCTAATGATCTTAATGTTTATCAAGAGGAATAATACCCATGTAATATTATACCATTGGGATTGTGGTTGTAACATATATATGATCATCAAATAATCATTATCTCTCTCAATAATATCATGTAACATTGTTATTATTGTTCAATTGCATATGCCCGGTTTCATTAACCGATGACGATAGCTATAATACCATACTATAACATAAACATACTATGATCAAAATACTTTTTGGTTTTTATAAATTTTATTATACGAATCGGTTGATTCCTAATTTTGCTCAATCACGTTCAAGATTTGAAAAAATTAAATTTTTGTTTGTTAAAACTTAAAATGAGACTTTATTATGTTAAATTACAACAAACTTAAACATTTATTCATTTCTTGATTTGGTTTATTTTTGAAGAATATATATATGAATCAAATAAAGTTGCATTACCACTAAAGTACTAAACCGGTTTAAAATGTTTCAGTTTGCGCTTATATTATTTTGATTATTTTTTCAGTTAGATAATAGATCCATATGGTTCAAATA
Source organism: Centrapalus pauciflorus (assembly GCA_020465985.1). Lineage (NCBI taxonomy): Eukaryota > Viridiplantae > Streptophyta > Magnoliopsida > Asterales > Asteraceae > Centrapalus > Centrapalus pauciflorus. Next base: position 359,746 of record JAANYP010005136.1, read on the forward strand.
TGATACACAACCCTACATCATAAAAACAAATATAACCATACGTATTTCACGAAAAAAAAAAGCAGCATAAAAACAATGTCCATGGAGGATTGCAGTGTTATATAGCATTTAATTAATATAATAAAATAATTAAATTAATGAAAAAAATTAATATTGTTTGGATTGAGAAGACATGTAATATTCGTTGGTGATAGGAATAATTGGTTTGTCAAGAAATCTGAATCGGGTGGTGGTGCCCCTTTGACCGGGGAGTCACAGAATCTTGCTAGATTTCTTATGTTATAATTAAGGTCATTAATCGCACTTTTAATTGGTATTATTGAGATGATTATATATATATATATATATATATATATAAAACAGTAAATTTGAGAGAAGGAAGAAGTGATGAATAGAAAGAAGACATGGTTGTTGGGTCGGGTATTTGGATTAACACGTGAAGCTTCCTTCACTTTTGACTATAATATTAAAAAATAGAAGAATATATATTAGTATATATATATAGAAAAACAACGATAATATTATTGATGAAAGGGAATGGAATGGATAACAACCACAAAAGAAAACTTCATACCCATTATTTTACTAAGAATTTAATTGAATTGAAAGTTTTAGAAACCACGTGAACTTTTTTTGGTTCTAATTTCAAAGTAAGAATGCACGAGTGGACCATGTGACTCCCATATACATACTCATCCAGTCATCCTCACACTCACACTCACCCTTTAATAATAAGAAATGCTTATTTTCATATACACATCTATATCTAGAAAAGTATTTCACTATAATATAATTTCTTTTATATATATATATATATATATATAGGGTCAGATATGTATCGGGAACCTAAAAAAGAACAAACCACAACCCAAAGATTAAATGATCATTGATGCATCACGTCATGCACGTATTTTGTATGCATATGGGTATTTTGGGAAAAATAATACATTTAGTCAAATAACATTTAATTTTACATTAATTAAATATTCTATCAAATAGTTAAACAATAAATGTTACATTAAATTAATTGATACACTTCCAAAATTACAAAATCTAAACAAATTCAAAAATGATTACTTGAGGTCGATGCATCTAATGTTCATCTTTCAATTCATGATACATCTTGGTTCTTCATCCTCATCTTCGGTCATATTCATCATCTTATTCGTCCCACCATCATGGGTGATACACATTTATAGGATTTATCTTCAAACACGATGCATTTTCATCGGATTCATTAACAATCCAATGTATCTTTATCGAATTCATCTTCAAACACGATTCACCTTCATATACACGATGCATCTTCGTTGGATTCATAAAAAATCATGATGTATCTTCATCAGATTCATTTTCAAACACGATTCATTTATTTATAAACACAATGCATCTTGAATGCGTTCATCATCTTTCTTGAACATTCATCATATCACTATGCATGATCTTTCTTGAACGTGTTCATCTTCATGGTCGGATGCATCGTGTTCATCTTCAACAAGTTTATGTTGGAATCATCATACATATCTAATTTCTCTTTGTTTTTCATCATCTTCGTTCAAGAAAAGCACGGTGGTGGTGGTTGTCGTGGCGGTGATGGTGCATTATCGTGGTGGTGGTGATGGATTGCCAATGTCATGGTGGTTGTGGTGGTGAATTCTCAAGGTGATGGTAATGGTGGTAGGTTGTCGCAATGGTAAATGGTGGTGGAGGTGGGTTGCCGTAAGAGAGGTGGTGGTGGCGCGACGGTGGTGGTGGTGGTGTGGTGGTCCGATGGATGGAGAGAGATAGAGAGAGAGAGAGGTGAGGGAGAGAAAGGTGGGATAAAATAAGAAATGTAGTTAATTTTTATATTTACCTTCTTAATATAGTTTTATTCTATTTTTAATAATTAATTAATTTTAATATAATAAGTATTCCAATAATGCCCCCAGTGCACCCTTACTATTTTATTATGTATTTTTGGTTTCCACCGGTTCCCAATGCATCGTGGTGTCCCCTAGAACCCCCTCTCTCTCTCTCTCTCTCTCTCTCTCTCTCTCTCTCTCTCTCTCTATATATATATATATATATATATATATATATATATATATATATATGTATATGTATATGTATATGTATATGTATACATATACATACATATATATATATATATATGTATATGTATATGTATATCGTGTGAGTATTTAAAAAAATACACAATACTGTATGTACATGTTAACACACGAGTTTCGGATGTGTACATGTTGCGAAAAAAGTTTAAATTTTTTTTATATTCACGCAGATACAAATAATATAAGACTTTTTACACAAAAAAACACACCTTCTAGCTTCTTAAAAGTCATGTGAACGTGAAAAAATTTACATGAACATATGTTCACAACAACATCATTCATGTGAACATACATGTTTCATATAGGTCTAGTGTTTGTGATTTGTTTGCAAATAGTCTTCTATTGTTAATTTGAACATTATCATGAAAAAAATTCAAAAAAACTGGTTTTAAGCAACTCTAGTAATTCGCAAAACTATTGGTACTCACTTGAACCCATATGTATATGTAGAGGTGGGTTCAATGGAAAACCACAATGCATCTGAAAACTTGTGAAAACCGCACTGCACCACCACAAATGCGTCAAATTTCCCGCGTGATGCATCAAAATCTCGCGTGATGCATCACCTTATTTACGATAATGCCACCGCGTTTTTCATGAAATGCACCAAATCGGACGGTATGCATAGGTTTCCATAGTTTTCAGGTGCATAGTGGTTTTCCATTGAAGCCACCCATGTATATGTATATATGTAAAAATCTAAAAACCAGAATAAACTTGGGTGTTTTGCGTAAATTTTCCGCAAATAAACATACAAAAGAAAGTGTTATTAATTTTTAATTTATCATGTTTATTATACTTTTTAATTATCATTAGCTTTAATACAAGTGTTTAATGTGAAAAAAATCTACATGTTTTTCATGTTTTTAGGGTTTAGGCCCTCCGTGTTATTTTTTACCAATAAAATCCTGAAGTAATATATTTGTTTGTGATTTTAAAAAAATTTCTTTATTTTTATAAAAAAGCTTTCAAGTTTGTGGACTTTTCGGAGAAAAATAGTGGAAATATGTTCGTTTTTTTGTGGAAAAATACAGTGTTGATTATGAAGAAAAACAAAACTTTTTCGAAACCAAATTGAAAACAATAACTTGAGGACTTTTTTTAGTAAAAATTAACATGGATGTGCTAAATCGCAAAAAACACGAAAGCATGCTGGTTTTTTTTTCATATTAAACCCTTAATATAATTTATTTTAGGTTGTTGACATTTTTTATTGAATTGATTGGAACATCTCAATATATTGTCGTTATATTTAATTTGTTATATTTTTTAAAAGAAAATTCTGTTAAGTATGAATCTAAATTAGGTCTCGTGGCAACGCAAAGGCTCGTAATTTGTGTATAACAACAAGAAGCCACAGCCCACAGGCCCACAGCCACAATGTGGTCACAATGACCATATAAAATTATTCATTTTACTTTACTGTTACGGGGCCCTATGCACTATGCATGCATATACCCTTTACCACCCTTTAATATATACTACTACTACTTTTTTATATTTATATTTATTTTAATCAGAACCATTTTTAATAAACCTTACGAGTCTTACAAATATTTATTATATTATATTCATATCACTTTAACGAATTTACTTAACATAAATTATTTATATTTCTTGAGTACATGATCAACCTCCACCACGCTAATTTATTTTATTCTTTATTTTTTTTTCAAACTAATAGTATTATTCTAATTACGTATATGATAATTTATAAGTTCTAAAAAACATATATGAACTTGAGAATAATTATAAATCAAGAATAATCGAATTAAGAAAAATCACCAAATTATTAATAAAATTTCAAACACACATGACAGCTATAAAAAGATAATTACAAAGAAAGAAAGCAATGAACTTTTTCTTCAAAATATACGACTCGACAAAAAGGTATATGATTGATGGGCAAAGGTTACCTCAAAGATTCTGATTTATGTATTAAAATTTAACTAAAAAACGTACACAAGGTGTGTGATGTTCTGAAAAGCTCTTAGTATCATTTGTCCAAATAAAGTTTCATAATTTATATTCGAGGGGTCGAATCCAAAGTACTAAGGTGACGTTTAGTTGATTGAATAGAAATCGATGAAATGTAAATTTAAATTTAGGTTGTTTACAATCTTTTATATTTAAGACAAAAGTTAAATTTTATGTATTTTTCATCAAATTTCTTTATTTATAGGAATTTGACATTCTTCCCAAATCATACATGAATTAAATTTCAACATATACATGAATTAGATTCCAACATATATCCATAATCAATACTAAAAATTATTTTCTACATTCACTATCAATAATATTAATAACTAAAATTCAAATTCAAATTTCTTCGAGTTTCATTCCATAAATCAAACGCTACCTAAAACTAAAAGAACTCAACTTACAGCCGCTCATATTCCTAATTCATATATAGGGGTTGCTGATAATGGTTATAACTTATACGTCCATCCCCAAATTACTAATTATCTTACATGTATTTTTTTTCCTTAATGTCTTATATTGATAGGTTTCACATTAATTATCAAACAAGTTATTAGTAAAATAAAGGGTTTATTATGAAAAAAATTAATATGTTTTTACGTTTTTTGCATTTTCGTCTCTACATGTTATTTTTTTTCCTTAGTCTTCAAGTTAAAAAAATTTTCTTGGTTTTGTGAACTTTGGCTATTAGAATCCAATTATAATTGGTAAACTGAGTTTTTAAAAACTGAAAACCAGGTTTTAATAACCAAATTTCACTAAGCCAAAAGAAAAAAAAATTAACTTGATGGCATTTCTGAAAAAAAAAATATTGGAGAACGAAAACGCAGTAAAAACACGTTGGTTTTGTTCATAAGAAACCCTAAAATTAATGAGTGTAAAGAGTATGTATGAATAGTAAAATTAAGAGGTGGGGAGGTACATATAACACCACCAAAAATTATAAATAATAATAATAATAAAAATAAAACTTCTTTATTCAAGGATTATTTTTAAATCATTGAAAAGTATAAGTAATTAACATACCAGGGGAAGAGTGATGCGGTGACAGAGTGACTAATAAAAGTGATAGCCCCAAAAATACACATACACCAAAGGGCGTTTGGCCTGACGGTAAGAGGATGAAGTTATAAGTAAGGGGTCACGAGTTCGATTAAGTCTTGTAGTAAAAGAGTAGTTTAGGACTTAGGAGTAGGAGTAGGATAATTTGTCGTTCAAAAAAAAATACACATATAATCAATACATAAACCACAAATAATTAAATACGTTGGTATATAAATGATTAATCTAAATTTAAATCTAAACTTATATTACAAAACATGTGATTAATATTGATTTTCATGTATACCTCTAACTAAGAAATACATTTTAACGTAATTTAATGGTGAACATTGATTTTAGTCTTTGATCAATTACTAGTAATCTTATTATTTACCTTAAACATGCATTCACTCAAATTTAACAATCAATTAATACAAAGTTATCAAATATATCTTGATTAATTTACTTGATTTAATTGAATAGGTGACATATTACATCTACTTTTTTTTTTTAATAACGATAAGGTATGTGTATTTCAGTTTTCCATACCTGTATGACTATATTTGTAATAGAGTATGATTTCTTCATACTAGTAGAGTCCGATTTTAATTTTAAAAACTGGTCTTTATTATGTAAATTGATCATATTAGTATAGAAAACTGAAATACATGTATTATATTGATAATAAAAAAATAGATGTATCATATCCGTAAAGTTTAAAAAAAGTAGGTTGTTATTGTATAAGAACTATTAAATAAAGTGTTAAGTATCATTTTAGTCATCTAACTTTCAGATTTATCCATTTAGCCACTAAATTATTTTTTGTATCGATTTAGCCATTTAACTTTTGTTTACCGTTTTACTTTGGGGTAAATATAAAACTAATGGCTAAATCAATATAAAACTTGGTATTTTCAGTGACTAAATTGATACAAAAAATGTTTAGTGGCTAAATGTGTACGCAAAAAATAGTTTAGTGACTAACTCAATACAAAAAATTATTCTAGTAGCTAAAATGAAACAAATCAAAAAGTTGGAGGCATGAATAAAAAGATAAAAGATTTGATAGATTCCCTCACAAACGTATCGTTGGAGACGGAGCATGGCATTGCTGAGGACCCAAAGGATTAATAATAAGCAAGTTTTAAGGAAATTTATTGCGGGAAGTGAGTGAGAGTGAGAAGCAACTTTTTGATGAAACGTTGGCTTTTTGTGATAACATGCTGTTACTTTAGTGGCTGGCAAAGATTGGCGACAACTCATCTTTTTCATTCTTGGTTTCTATTGTGTTCTTCTTTTTCTATTTTTTCCCCCAATTTTGTGCGATCCCGTTTTTTCCTTTTTCTTTTTTCTATTCATCATCAACTACAAAAACCATTAATTTTTAGCCTTTCACATCGGTCTCAAATATTGTGGAGTGTGGGGTATCTTTTGTTTTTGTTTTGTCCCTTGCAACTTTTCCTTTCTTCATATCCTAAAAAGATTGCACCCCCACTGTTTGTCTTTATGCCTCTGAGAGACGCTTCAACTGTTTGATATCATCTTTGCTGTTTCTCTGATTGATTCTTCATACGCTTGATTATACCTTTAATTCTTGAAATTCGTGTTGTTTGTTTTTGATTGTATATTCAACCTCTCAAGTCCGATTTCAAGATAACTGAGGTTTGTTTGTCTTCTCTTTCAGTCATAGAATGTGTAGGTAGTATGTGGGTTCAAATGATTTCAGCTTAATTACATCAGAATTGTGCTCAATTCAGTATCATTTTCTGCATTATATAGTAAAATCAAAATAATGTTTATTGCAGAATATCAAGTCTATTGTATAAAAAAAAAAAAACGGTCTTAATCTTTTAGAAAACCCGAACTAGCAGCGGTAACAATGAATTGATGATGTAAAATCGTTGGTTTTAGTGCAAGGATGGTATTTTGTTTAAAGTACCAAAGCAAGTTGATGTTTGTTTGTTGTCTACTAATTTGGTGGTGTAATTTAACTGATACCAAGATTATGTTGGCTGTGTGGCAGGTACTCCAAATTCCCATTGGTAAGAGAAAGATTTTTATGGAGGAATGTGGATTTTCTAGGGTTTGAATATTGAAATTTGGGTGGTTTTGAGGAGAGAGAAAGAGATAAAGAAATAAGGCAGATGGTGGTGGATGTCAGTGGTGGCAAGTGGAGGTGCCTCTGGTGGTGTAAATATTGAAAATTTCTACTTAAAAGAGTCTGTGAAAGTGTGTCATTTGTGGCAGTGTCTCCTTGTTTACCCCATTCTCCCCACCATTTTTGGGTTTATGATAGCATCCAAGGTAGCAAAATCTCTTTGGGTTCATTAAACCTCTTGACCATACTCATTATAGTTTATTTTCAAGATATATTGAATCCCCCTCCTTTTTTGACTTCTCAATTAGGAATTAATTGCTCGTTACTGGGGTTTTCAGGTTACCCATTCGATCAGTGACGGTGGTGGCGAATCAAGTTGGTTAATTTGATTAAATCTGGAAGCGATTGAAGTTGTTTTGAGTGTTCAAGATGAAGTTCATGAAATTAGGATCAAAGCCGGATTTGTTTCAGTCTAATGGCGACAATATTCGGTCAGTCCGTTGTGATTTTCTTGTGAACTATGCAAATGAAATGATTGCATTTGATTGTCATCCGATCTTTTGATGGTTATGAAGTTTTGCAGCATATATTCTTTCAAACGTTATCTTCTGCATCATGTTTTATTATAGTTGATTATCAAATTCTGATTATTTAATATCACATAATCTGTATGTCACTGAGAGACTTAACCTAAGCAATGATTTTTGTTCATCTTCAGATATGTAGCGACCGATCTGACTACTGACATGATTGTATGTGTTGGAGATGTGAAATTTTATCTGCACAAGGTGTGATAGTTTTGTATAATGTTAACAATTTGCGTTACTTTCCTTAAATTGGTTGAATAAAATGTTAGTTGCCATTGTTTGTAGTTTCCTTTGTTGTCGAAGAGTGCTCGTTTGCAGAAGCTGGTTGCAGTTTCAGTTGATGGAAACAATGAAGAAGTTGAAATCCATGATATCCCAGGTGGACCGGCTGCGTTTGAGATGTGTGCAAAGTTTTCGTATGGAATGACAGTCACTCTCAATGCGTATAATGTGGTATTAGCTCGATGTGCAGCAGAGTATCTAGAAATGTATGAAACTGTTGATAAAGGAAATCTCGTGTACAAGATTGAGGTGTTTTTAAACTCCAGTATTTTCAGAACTTGGAAAGATTCAATCATTGTTTTCCAATCAACGAAGTGTCTTCTTCCATGGTCGGAGGAATTGAAAGTGGTCAGCCATTGTTTAGACTCGCTTGCTTCAAAAGTTTCGGTTGATACCTCTAAAGTCGAGTGGTCATATACTTATAATCAAAAGAAATTCGGGAGTGAATCACCATGTTATGATGGTGTAAGGAAACAACTTATGGTTCCAAAAGATTGGTGGGTGGAGGATTTATGTGATCTTTCAAGTGATTTGTATAAACGAGTTATGATCACTATCAAGACAAAAGGAAAAGCAAGTTCGGATGTTATTGGTGAATCTTTAAGAGCATATGTGCAGAAAAGATTACCTTGGTTTGGGAAAAAAGATGGCAAAAAAGGCGGGGATGATGCAAAAACTCGTTCTTTGATTGAAATGATCATCGGGCTACTCCCGGATGAACAAGACAGTGTTTCTTGCGGGTTTTTGGTTCATTTGTTGCACACGTGCGTGCTTTTTGACTGTGCGAGAACACAAAAAAAACAACTGTTAAGAAGGATTGGCCAGCAGCTGCAGAATGCAGCCGTTGCTGATATTGGGATTCTTGATGTTGATTTGGTTCAAGAACTGGTTGCGATATTTATGATGCAGGAGCAGAGCGGCGAAAACGAGTTATTGGAGGTGAAAAGCATTGACCCTGCTTCGAAAGTCAAAGTGGCCAAGATTATCGATGGCTACCTTGCTGAAATCGGAAAGGATCCAAATGTGCCGTTGTTAAAGTTTGCTGATCTTGCAGATATGGTGTCGACCTTACCAAGATTGACCCATGATGGAGTTTATCGCGCAATCGATATGTATCTCAAGGTTAATCATCAAATTTTGTTGTTAATTAATTTTGTTCTTTTCATCTTTGGGGTTATAAATCAGGTAACTGATTTTCATTTCAATCTTTGACAGGAACATCCTGGGATCAGCAAGAGCGAAAAGAAAAGAATTTGCAGGTTAATGGACTGTCGTAAGTTATCACCAGACGCTTGCAGGCATGCGGTTCAGAATGAGCGACTCCCTTTACGTGTCGTGGTGCAGGTGCTCTTCTTTGAGCAGTTACGTGCCACCACGACCAGTGGTACAAATGGCGGGATCCAGTCTGACTCGACAATGGCTTTGCCGCCAAGTGGGTCTCATGGAAGCTCAAGAACAGCCACAACAGATACAGAAGAATGGAGCTCGGTGCCCACAAGTGAAGAGCTCAAGACACTGAAAGGAGAGCTTGAGAAAGATGGTGGTAGGTCGAATAAAGTTAAGGGGATGCTCATGCCGAAGAGGATATTTATGAAGGTGTTTTCGAGCAAGGATAGAGACAGTGATAATGGGAGTTCAGATACGTCTGAGAGCCGCTCAACAAACGCCGAGGAAACGAAGTCTTCAACGCCACCATCGAGGAGCAGGAGACATTCTTTGTCGTAGGTTATGTTCTGTGTAAATTGTTTGTGTTTTAAGAGCGTAGGACTCGTGTAACTAAAGAAAGGGGGAATGTTGCCTTTTCTTTGAGGTCATTAGCAGAATTAAGAATTCGTAGCATGTTTGGAGAAGTCCATGTAGCAGTGAACAATTTTTTTTTTTTTTTTTTTTTTTTTAAACTAGTCAATCGTTTATTTACCTTTTACTGAAACAATTAAGAAGTTAACAAACTGCCAGGAAAAAGTTTCATCGATCAACGTTTGGCTGGTGCAATTCAAAGTAACAAACTGTTGAGAGTTATAAAATGGTTTCCTGCAGACTATTGTTGCTTGAAGTTGAAGAGGTTGAGTGTTTTTAAACTTGTTCTACTTCACTTTACTTTGTGTTGTCTACGAGAAGGTATTTTGACGTCAGAGGAAGGCTAATGAAGCGTGTAAAGATGCCAAGATTCCATGATCCCTGTTAGGATTTTCAGAAACGAAATTGCAAGAAATCAGAAAACTAAATTATCAAGAACTCGCAAAATCAACAACCTCAAATGTGAATCAAGAAGAAATACAAATAAACTATCAAATTAGGTTACATGTCTACAGATTGAGTTACTATTCACATTTAACCCAATGACCTATTTTATACTAAAAACTACAGCACTAATCAACACTAACTCTAATCTAACCATCAGGAAATTACACTTAATCCGCTGAACTATTACAACTAATTCAAGTCGCTAAACCTCACGATCCCAGTAGCTGCCTTTGCCAATCAAGATCTGATCACAGTGGTGAATACCAATATGCCATCCGACACAAGAGACGTAAAGCAGTGAGAATGACAAGGTATTGATGGAGTTCTTAGGGCTCTAGAGCCGAAATTTAAAGTTTTAAACAAGTGAGCCCTAACACTCAAAAGCCTAAGTAGTCGATATCCCATCAAGAACCACACATAAGTTTGCTTTCAACCTATGATATATAAAATAAAATAAAATTTGTTTTATCATTTACAGGTATGTCCACGATTGTAATCATGCCATTGTAAATCATCTGAAAACTCTGCCATTCAGTTTTTCATCCTGCATTTTCATGTTTTCTTCGGTGGATTATATGTCGAAAATAACAACTTTTTTTTTACTGTTTATAGCAACATCATTTAATTTATATCATTAATAACATCAACTTGAGTTGTGTTTACACATTTTATGTATTTCGGTTAAAGTTATTGATGTTTTTGGTAGAAAAATGGATAAAAGTAAAAATTATTGCTATATTCAGCAATTGGCTCTTCCTCAAATCCAAAACTCAGAAACATCCTTTTCTGCTGTCTTTCTCTAACAATACCTCAGATAATAAAAATACAGGAGGAAAAGAGAAGAAAACTCATCCCTCAAATCTCAAAATTGGAAAGAAAGGGATCGAAGTCTTTTTCAAAATCTCTTTTTTACCCTTTCTTTCCAAACCAGAGAACAGTGTTCGTTTTCTATGGTCAAAACACACATGATTATATCATCAAATAAAAATTGTGTTTACGTTACACTAGACCATTTCAAAATTTCAATACCAAGTTACCAACCAAACCTTTGTTGAAAAGAGAAGGCAATAAAAAACACATCATAGATGCATAAAATTGCTAAAAATATCGTAAGTTGATTTGCATTTTGAAATATTAGTAAATCAAAAGTCCCAATTACCATAGAAGATCGACTACGAGCCATAAGAAATATACAAATATCTCAAGTTTGAAGATTTGTCTGCAGACTAGCAATATTAGGCAAGTGCTTCAAGATCCTGACAAATCATTTGGAGAGAAAAAATTACATGAACTAATCCTTACTTTGTCTTAATTTTCCAAATAATAAAAAACACAGGTTTACAACAAATTATGCAATAAAAAACAACAATCCAGCAAAATCGAACATTAAAAAAATGGGGAGAACAAAATGAGTTACTGTGAAGGATGAACTAGGCCCGAGATCGGCTGCTCTCTGCGTTTCTTACAGGGTAAAAGTATGGATGTGCCTGCATGCATATATGAACCACAAAAAGTTTCAACTATAATCTGCATGTTATCATGTATGAATCTGTGTGTTGACAAGTGCCAGGGTACAAACATGTATTATTGCAAATGTATTGCCGGATGTTAAAACTTAAAACTTAAAACATGTTTTGTTTTAGTAACTTATAGAAGTCTCAATTTGAACGTTACTTTGTGGCACTTCAAATTTCAGGCTGGCAGCCTAAGGTGATGTTTGTACGGTACATACTCGTATTCAGAAGAAAGAAAATTACCATTGCCTCTTTAGCAGTTGGTCTTTCCTGATGATCATACCTAAGCAGCTTGTCTAGGAAGTCAATTGCCTGTGGAAGAAAATTTGTGTCAGACTGTCAGGCATAATAGAAGCCGAATGCCAGTGATTCAGAATGGGTAATAAAACCCTGGTAGATAAGAGCAACCTAGGACCACACCAAACGGGTTTGGATTAACCAGGGATGAAGCAGCCCTGTACAACTGAAAAGCCCTGTGCTGAACAAGCAGGATTCAGGGACCCAATTAATGTTCTTTGTATGATTTCCATTTTTTAAAATTTGCTAGTATCAATATTCACATTTTTTAACTAGTAAATTCTAAGATTTCTAAAATATGCCAACTGATTTTCAAAATGCAAGTTTTCAACCTTTTGAAAGTTGTAAGTAGCAATATCTACATTTCCAAGACTAAACTCCTCTTCGAGGCTCAACATTGGTTGGCAAAAAGTGATAGTCCATCTCCCCTAGTGTCCTGTCCAATTGTGCATACTAAGCAAAAGATTTACCTCTGGCACAGCTAAATGTTGATTATCAGCATTAATGAACTTTGTCCATGGTTTCCTGCTATGCCTGGTGCCAATAGCAGAAAAAAGGATGTCACAATCAAACCCAAAACTTCCAAATGAGATGAGAATTCGTTACCAACCTCCCAACAAGCGTATTAAGATGTGGGTCTAGCTCTATAAGATACTTTTGCAGATAAGTGTTTAACTCATCAGTGCCTAACACCTATCATCCAAAGAAAAAAATAAGATATAATTTATTAACCCTCAATCCTTAAGAAATTGTACTGCAAAAGAAAGCTCACAAGCATCAACACATAATTGGATAACTACAGGACATCACATACATAAACCAAAACAAGAACCCTCCTGAAGGCCTGGCAAACAAGAAACTAAAGGCACGTCATCAGTTTTCATGGTAGGAAATTAAGTCAATTAACCATCAAGGAACTATATCATTTCTAAGTTAGGTTGGGTCAAATTTTCCAGTGCCCTTTCCAACTAGGCTACCCGCCCGGAGACTTATCATTTCTAAGTTTAGTCACACATGCTTATAAATACATGTATATGATCGCACAAACATCTGCATATGCAAGCAACAGGTCATATGAATGTCGGTACTTGTTCTTTTTTCCTTGGGAGATGCAAAGCAATAACTCCAAAGTAATCACTAAACAGAATATCATTGCATGTTAAACCAATTACAAATACAGAGCACGGCTGAATCAGTGTGTACCTTGGCAATTTTGACTAGCTGATCATGATTGTCATGCCCATAAAAGAATGGTTCCTTGCGAAATATCTGTAGACAACAATCCCTTATAAACTAAGCAATTAAGCAACGAGGCACCTTAAAGTCCTTAATATAGCTTGAAAAAATCCTCTGTCCCCTTTACTACTATTATTTTACAAAATGCAACCTGTCCTAAAAATCATAAGTTGGTGCAAACAAAATTACCATCCCAGCAAACATGCAGCCAAGGCTCCATAAATCTAAAGAGTAGTCATAATCTTGCAAATCAACAAGGAGCTCTGGACCTTTGAAATATCTGCAATCACAACAAAAAAATGAGCCAAAAAACAATTAAACTATCATCCATTTAAGTAACTGAAAAAGCACGTTAATGATAAATTCTAACCGCTACTCCTTAATATCCTAATACTACATCATTCTAGCAATTTTATGAAATCGTCTTGCTCAAAGAAGTTTGTTTCTTTAATATATTGTAACACATGATGAGTGTGCAATACACGAGTGTAGAAATTTGGCATGGTCCCCCTGGCAATTAGATTACTTCAAAGTCATACTTGATGCCTTTAGCTATTGAATATAAACTCAATACCATATGACACGCCCTTCACATATTTAATAGACACAATTTGTTTACTACGAAGAGTGACCTTTTTGAAGTTCTACTAGTCCTTTGACCAGTTTCTGAATTTTCTAATACATGAGTATCCTAATTCCATTATTTACACAGTAATTATTCCAGTCAAAGTTATCCCATGTGCATTATAAGTAGCTTGTACTTGAGTTCTTTGACTTCACTGAGATAGCATAAGTTGTCCCCTACCAACAGAGGCATTATTTACCAACTAGTCTTTTTGAACATGTGATACCTGCATAATCCTCGTAAGCATAATTATCTTATGACTAAAAAATCAAACATAGGTACAAAGCATAAGGTCTGCAATCTCACGCAAAACACACAAATAAATCAGACCTCGAAGCTACACGAACATTGTACTCTGTCCCTGGATGATAGAACTCTGCAAGACCCCAATCGATGAGACGAAGCTTACGCTGCTCATGATCAATCATAACATTATGAGGTTTCACATCACGATGCATGATTCCTTGGGAGTGACAATAATCTAATGCCTGAAAAATAATTAACACAATTTTATGCTGGAAAAATGCAGCATTTGACGTTTAGATATTAACATACAAGTTATCAATGTATATGAGTATATGACAGGCAACTTATTTAGACAACAAAAGGTTGATGTGACAAATAAATTGAAGACCATCAAGAAAACCAATCAACCATGTAAGCACAATTAATCAACATAGATACAAAAGACAAATTGATGGCTGAATGATCAGTTAAATGAGAACTCTGACTAATTTTCAGAGATCAAGACTTTTAGCATGTTGAGACACTGTTATTGTAATATAAGCATTATCACTACACACTTCGGTAATGCAAAAGACACACGTAGAAAACTATTATCAATATGATTCAAATGTGTCCTAAATTAGAAAAGTAAATTGGACCAAAGAGGTAAGTCATAAGGGATGCTTGCCTTTAGAAGCTCATATATATAATAGCGGATATCAAAGTCAGAAAGTGTTGGATAGAGCACTTTGAAATCAGTGTTATTCACGTATTCAAATACTAGGCTTGGTGTCTTTGATTGCTGATCTCTAACAATATCTAGCAACCTCACAATATTTGGCCCACCACACAGGTTTTGTAGGATTTTGATCTCCCTCTTGATCTGCATTCAACAAGATTTGATTATTTGAATCGTCAAAATAGATTGTATCGATGAAACAAGAAATATGCTTGTTTAATAGTGAAACAATGCAACATGGAAAGAGAAAGGTGTGATGAAACATGATGCATGTCTGCAGTTTTCAACATTAATGCATACACTGTATACAAGTTATAAATAATTTTTTTACCCCATTCAACTCTTCAAATAATAAAATACATTTCTAAAACAGCACAAAGTCTTTGCCTAGAATAAAGTACCGAAAAAAATTCAATGGCAAACAAAGGCATAATGCCAAGCATAGCATGTAAGAAAAGCATGTGCTCTTCAAAAGTGTCCTAATGGGCACTTACAACATAATGTAAATCATTAATCCCCTCATTTAGCAAGCTTCTTAGTCCTTCCTTTAACCCGCCCAAGGGTAAACAAATAACCCCCTTCTTGAGACTTGAAAACCATACCTTAAAACGTATGACAGGACAAGACACAATGTCTAGTTTTCAAACTCTTCCATAATCATTTAAAATTTTCATGTTCTTGTCTGTGTATTAGTCTTGTATCCTTGTGTCGTTGGCATAACAATTCATCCATTTCTTCCACAAGACAGATCCATGATGACTTAGGCAAACAATATATCAAAAATTTAAAATTCCAAAAACCAAAACAAATTAGCTTCCAATTACACTTCCCTCACAGACTCTTCATCCAACTAAAGCTCCCAAACATGCAAAACAGCAATGCTCAAGCTTTTGCAACTATTAGGCACACCAATACACCTTCCATATTGGTGTGACACCTCATCATGCCATGCCAGATTTGTGAGAAAAAATAGAAGAGATGAGAAAAGCTAGATGAACAACAGAGCCAAATAGTTAGAAGGTGATTCAGGGTGCTGAACAGACATTACCATTCAGGATTTAATAGGTTGGCTCTATGAAAATAAGAAAGGCAGATCATGAGCATTGATTCAGGATTTCAGGGTGTAGAACAGACATAAACAATCAGAATTACTTTACATATTTCCTCTCCTATACGCCCCTGTGTATTGCCTGCTCTTCAAGACTACCAAACACACGTTACAAAATTCCAATGTCCAGCAGCAGTGGAGAACATCTGTTCCTATGAATAGTCTTAGTTACTACAACCAACAACACTCTTAACCTGGATCAGAAGGATATTAACGATAGCGTTAAGAAGAAGTCCACGCAACTAGTAATGCTACATAATTTAGACCAACCATTAGGCGGATCAAATCCAATCCATCAGCATAGAATCAGGAGATCTGCAAGCTACATAACTGAATCGATGATATAATTTACTATGTTCTGTGTTGTCTCACGTGTGTATGCCACGAATCAGACATGAATACATGATTCATAGATAGTAAATTCAAGAATACAGGCAAAAAACAAGGTCTTAACCTTCTTCTTCTTAACCGGTTTAAGTATCTTGATGATGCATTTTTCGTCGTTTACACAATGAAATCCCTCAAAAACCTCGCTGTATTTTCCTCTTCCAACCTTCCTTACCACCTCATAATCGTCTTGTTCACTGTAAGATTATCAAATTTAGATTAGCAAAACAAAACTAAGATCAAAAAATATATTGATATGCGTCGAAACAAAGCTCTAACCCCCATTGAACAGTAAGTGACTCGTAATCCGAATACTCCTTCGGCCGAACAACATTAACATCGGTATAAACCCTTGCCTTGGACGGGGCGCCGGGATGGCGGAAAGCTTTACCGATCTTCTGCGCCAGTGTTTCTTGGTGAGACAACGTCTGCCGGAGGCTATACAGATGAGATGGCGATAAAGTTCGCGGGTGAATTAGGGTTTCTTGTGGAGGATATCTAAATTTATTTTGTTTCTGGTCTTGGTCGCGGTAGTTTTGTTGCTGCGGTCGAATACCAGCGACAGGAGTAGCGGCGGAAGCGAAACAACGGAGGATTACGACGGAGAATGGGGAAATGGCGGTAGCAGGAGAGGGGAATTTAATGGTGTTGATGGAGGAGGCGGTGAATTGCAGAGGAGGCCTTACGGCCATCAAACGGAGGGTATTAGTATTATCGCGACAAATCGAGATGGCAAATTGGCAATCCCCCTCTCTTTTCCTGTTTATTTCCGCCTTTTTAGATTTTCGTTTTAAATTTTATTTTTTCATATTATTAGCTATTTATTTATTCGTATATTATATAAAACTGTTTGAACAATAACTTTTTAATAAATTATAATTACAAACTTTAGAATAATCATAAAATTCGATAATAAACAACATAAACAATGAATGCTATGAAAGGTATTTGACTTAATATTTATTTTAAACATTATATATTATAGACCAAACAATATAACAATTACCAAAAACATGTTATACATCATCGGTATATCAAATTTGCTAATACCAATTTGAATGTGGGTTATTAGAAACAAATAAAAAATTATGAGTTTGGTTATAATTTAAAAAAAAGTTGTTGTAGCTTTAGCTAATTAGATGTGAAGACTCTTGGAAATACATTAATTCGGTCCTTCAATGATTACATATATCAATTTGGTGATATATATTTTTTGGGAAATAGAATTAAGGCTTTACTAATGACATGCTATTACTAATTGTAAAGTGCATGTGGGTGAGTTTGGTGCAATAATAAATAATAATCAATGATGTTTTGATTGCATTAAGGAAAAAGCAAAAGACGTGTAATGAGTATTAAGAATGTTTATACCTCTCATTGGGTCTACTTAAATTAAAGTATGCTTTCTTTCATACCATGGGTATGTTTGGCAAAACTAGCTGTAGCTTTGTGTTTTTAATAGAGGTAGACCTTTTAGTAGCCGAAACTTTTGAGAGCTGAAATTTTTTAAAATAGCTAGAGCTTTTAGTTTTATAAATGTGTTTGGTAAAAGTAGCTGTAGCTGTAGTTTTTGGTATTAAATTACTTGAAAGGGCATTAATTTAAATTAAAGGTGGCAGTTTATGATTAATAGAATGGTAAAAAAGTAAATACGTTTGACTAAAAGCTCCGAAGCTTTTCAAAAGCTTCTTCTACTAGTTTTTTAAAAAAGAGCTTATTTTTTAGAAAATGAAAGCTTTATGTATCCTTCCAAACAAAGCTTTTATTTTTTAGTAGAGCTTATTCAAAATAAAAAGCTTCTAAAAGCTCTTAGAAGCTCTCTACCAAATATAGCCCATATCATGCCCTTTTTGAAATGGTGGAGGAATCTGAAGAGCACTTCTTTTGCAAATGTGTGGTACATAGGATTTATGGAGATGGCTTATCAATTGGTGTAATATCACGGTAGATCAGCATATGTTATTAGAGCAATTCATTCTTATGATTTTGGACTCGATGAAATATAAAAAGAGGAGAAAATTTTTGGAGACGTCGATTGGAGACATGGTATGACACATTTGGAAAGCGAGACACGACGTAATCTTTAAGGGTAAAGGATTTTCAGCGTCAATAATTAGAGATGAGCTTTCAGCAAAATTATTTGCTTGGATGAAATATAAGACGATGTGTAAGTCTTTAATTTGGGTTATTGGTGTACTAGTCCGATTTCTTTCTTTTAATATGTACTAGTTTATTAACCTGTGTATTACACGGATAACTTTAATAAATTTATTTTCTTAAAACTATATAAACTTAAAATTAAAATTTAATATTAAGACTTTTAATACTAATGATATTTAATATATCTTCTTATAATTAATTTATGTATAAATCATTTAAACAAAAAAAATCATTAAAAGGATCAAATCATGATATTATCCTAAAAGTAATTTGATTTATAAATTTTAATTTAATCTTGTAATATTAATTAACATTTGTCATGAGTAGAAGATGTCACTTGGTATCTTGAGAAGATAACAAGTGACAATTTAGATACTTTTTAATAGTATTTATAGATTGTAATCTTAGTCTAACATCTTCTTGGTTATTAATAAATCTTGGATTTCTAGTTTGAGGTGATGACAATGCCGAAAATCCGTGCTAGTTTTCCTTTTTGTTTTTAAAAAAAATAATTGTAAGGGTATTATTAAGATACAAATGATTTTAGCGTCAATAGATAAATTAAACAAGAAGTACACGGGGTCATAGAAATTCCTAACATTTTACAAGATTTAAAAGGAATGAAAGGATGCCAAAACAAACATTGGAAAAACCAAAACACTACAAACGAACCGGAAAGCACCGAAAAGGAACAAAACTACGGACCGACAAACGTCTAGTAGTGGACTTTAGTTATACACACGTACATTCACTTGTGACTTGACACACATACAAACAAATTAACCGTCAAGTCTAGTCTACCTTTAATAAAAAAAAAAGGTATAAATTTATTTATATACATTTAACAACACAATATTAGTTTTAATGGTTCAATTATTCAAAAATAAAAGTTGGTTTCGGATAAAATGGAGAAAAATATGATGGTTTCAATGTAAGTTAATAGCCTAATTTTTTTCTAGACGATGTTTTTCTTTTACTAATCCACTATTAAATATATTATTATTGGTTAATTATATATTGATAAGAACTTAATATGTTTTGTAACAAGAACATTATGGATTGAGAAAAGATTTTGATCCAAAAAAAAAAAGAAAAAATAAAACATTTTATCAAGATCACTAATAAGCAATATCAAAACGTGACAAGTACTCGGGTCCAATTCCATTCTCAAGCTCACGTATCTTTAAAATATGGCAACTGGTTTTAGTTTGCAATCATAATAAAAACCTACTCATTTGGTTTTTGACCTTTTCAAACTTTGATATAGCATTTATTTAAAAGATTCAAATAATTATACCGATTTGTAATTTTGGTATATCTTTAGTGGATGAATTTGTTCAAATGGTCCTACTTTCAGCACCTTTAGTCTATACGGAGTACTGGTCTCGAAAGCCATTCGAGATGCCACCTTGGACTAATCCCGAAGTGAAACCCACCCTCCCTCTCTCGGTCTCTCCATCCCGAACGGATCCTCCCTCTCTCTTTCTCTCCCTAAATTTAATGAGTATGAGTATTGAGACAGAACGGTGTGTATTTTCGAGATAGAACGATAGAAAAGATGGAAAGAGAATAGTTGATGTGACGTTGCGGAAAAATAGATTTTGGAATGTTGGGTACTCCCACCACCCTTAATGGGTGATTTAGATGGTGTTTGGTTTTGCGTTATGATGAAAATCATTAGATTACTATGTTATAATAATGTAAATAATTAGTTTAAAGTGTTTGGATTGCATTCATTAGCAATTGATTATTTACGTTTAATAAGTTATTATTTAGTCATTTTATATATTAAAACACAAGTCCAAACACCTTAAAAACTGATTATTTGATAATGGTGGTAGCAACAATAGAAGCTAAACGTCTAAACCAAACACTAATTTGTGGCTTTTTTTGTTACATTTATTATTTAATTATTAGTTTTCAAAACACTGTTACACTTTTTCAAACGTAAATCGAAACACTCGTAGAGTTGTTAAAAGTGTGGTTATGTAAGATATAAAACCATATCGAATTGGATCGAAACAAAAAAATCTTAAAATTACGAAAGGTTTAGAACCAATAACGGGATCGGATTCGGGAAATTCAAAAATTGATCCCTGTACGTTTTTGTTTCCATCCCGTGTGCTATTTCTTCCTGCATCTGATCTCAGCACCATGCAGCCAGAATGCAAAGTTTTGAGTTCGTTTCTTTAATTGTTTCCATAAAAGAAATTGTTCTTTATCAGGTCAAAAACTTTTTATTTATTATAATTTATATAACCTACATTTGTGATTGTGAAACGCACCGTTTTGGTGCTTTCACAATTTACAAAATGGTCCCTATGCTTTTCACAATTTACAAAAACATCCTTGTGATTTGAAAATTAATTATAGAAAGGTCAATGAGATTTGTAGCTTTTCAGTTTTTAAATATTATAAATGGTCCTTGTGCTTTTTCGCCTGATGACCTCCCTTTTTCCCAATGTGCATGGCTGACATTGGCATGGAATAATTTTTGTTATTGAATTTTAATTTTGTAAAAGCGGATATTATTATCAATGTTAAAATTCAAGATTGGTTCATTATCTATTAATTCTAATTAAAATACATATTTTGTCATTGTTTATACTTTTGATCCTTATAATTAAAATTTATTAAAAACTTCTTATTTTAATAAAACAAATTAATATAAAAATATAATAAAACTATTAATATTATTAATCATTTAGAAACAAAAAATAATTATAATTAAAAACATCTACACTTATGCATTTGATTAAATATTTAAATATTGAAAGTTTTCGAAACTACCTCAACTTGAAGAATTAAACAACTGTAATTCATTTTGTTTTGCTTTTTGGTTTTTACTTTTGTCTAGCTTCGTTATTCATAATTTTTGTGTAAAGATGTTAAATATGAAAACCAACATGTTTTTTTAAATGTTTTTGTGGTATAGTCTCTCCCTGTTATCTTTTTTACCAATAAAATTCTCAAGTTATTTGTGAAATTCAGA
Source organism: Centrapalus pauciflorus (assembly GCA_020465985.1). Taxonomy (NCBI): domain Eukaryota; kingdom Viridiplantae; phylum Streptophyta; class Magnoliopsida; order Asterales; family Asteraceae; genus Centrapalus; species Centrapalus pauciflorus. Next base: position 381,375 of record JAANYP010005136.1, read on the forward strand.
ATTTTTCTTTTTTCACCAAAATAATTCATTAAGTTTGAGGGATTTTCATGCAAAAAAAAGTGAGAACATATTGGTTTTTTTTGTGGAAAATACAAGATTGATTATGAAAAAAAAAATTCTGAAACCGGAAAGAAAACAATAAGCTGAGAAATTTATCAGAAAAAATAATATGGATAGACAAAACCACAAAATACATGAAAACATGTTGTTTGTTCATATAAAACCTTAAAAATATAATATACTTTAGACATCATCAATTGAGCCAAAACAAATTCGTAAATAAAGCATGTAGGCCACTAATGCTTAAATTCACAAATGCACTGTCATTGTTGTCAACATTAAATATGTTTCAATTTTTAAAGGTCATAATTTATCTTAAGCGATAGAAAATATATATTCATAACGGATACCCGCAGCAACGCGCGGACAACCATAATACTCGTTTGGAACAAAAGTCCAAAAAACAATAGTAAACACGTGATTTTTTTATTTCATATCAACCGGCCCGGTTTTACACGTGGGAGAAACAAACAGAAAGCGCGAAACTTCTGGCAATGAAAACCAGTGGGTTCTAATCTCCTGTTAGAAGACGTATTCCTTACCGTGTACACCCACATCGTAACGTATGCTGCTCACATCAATAACGGGTGGTTGTGCAGAGTTTTTCTATTCTTCCCGCCGCCGCCGACATGGAAGAAGTTAGGGCTACCTCCGCCTGGGTCGCCTCTCATTCTTCTCACGTCACCATCGATTCCGAAGGTACGAATGTTCGACTTCATCTTTGAAATGCTTTGCGCGAACTCAAATATCATTTGTGCATATGGATTCACCCAAGCTGTTTGTTTCGGGAATCTGCATGCGTTATGTGTTTGAGGTTGTACGTGATTTTGCAAGTAATTTGTGTTTTCTGATCCGTAGGCATTGAGAAAGTGGTAGAAAGTGTCGAAAACTCCATTCCGAAAGTTGAGTGGAATTACGAGGGGATTCATTACTTCGATAATGGTCCTTTAACAATCCAATACTTGTTTGTTTTGGATGCTTTGAATTTCTGCTTTTGGCCAGGTAACATTGCATCATTTTGTAAGATGTTTTAATCACAATGAAGATTTGGGACCAAATCGGCTGTATTTAAGCTTTTAAATAGGTTGTGAATTTTCACCATTTGAGGAAAAATGACTACTAATTTAGAACTTATAACAAAACTAGTCAGAATCCGTATCAATTTGAAATGCAATAGGTTTATTTAAGAGGTTGATGGTTTGCCCTTTGAATGGCACAGAGTTTAGTGATGTAGATTATAGGAGCGACTATCCAGATGCTTGTCAGTTGTCATTGCTTCAAAGTTGAAATTTTATGGAGCTCTAAGGTTTTAGCATCAGTTGAAAAGCTACTGTAATTCTCTGTTCAATAGACATCCATTATTCTCTTAAAGGATAAATGATCAGAATTAGATACTTGAAATCAAAATGATTGTTATTTTACATTTTTTTGGGTTCTGATAACAGACAAGGAATTAAACTATGATGATTTGGCTTTGGGATTGAAAACTGCTCTCCAAAATGACCAGTCTGTGTTTGATGCGGATCGACTTCAGAAATATACAGGTAGTTCACTTGACTCTGTATTCTTTTTTCCTGAAAACTTAAGGTGTTTCTTATGTAGTGGCGAAGACCGTCCCATCTTATGTTTTGACATGGATATTTTTCTTTAAAAACCGAGCATGAGAAACATGACAAGCCAAAAAAAGACGTGGGTATCAAATTTGGCTAATCATTTACAAAGTGATGCCTATTTGTTGTACTTCACATAACAGAACATTCAACTGGAACAAATGGTTATTGCCTAAACGATTGTCCGCACAGCAGTATTGATTGATTAAGCTTTTGGTTATTGTCAGGCTCTGAGCTGCGTGAAATGTTGAAATGGCCAAGGCCACTCCCTTTGGAGGATGAACGTGTTCGCTTGATGCACGAGGTATATTTTTGGGTGTTAGTACAATTTCATCATATTTTCAGACTTTAGAGTTTTTATTACAGGAATTGTTCTGATTTTTTATTGTGTGTGGCGTGTACGTGTACATGAATATATATATGTGTGTGTGTGTTTGTGTATGTGTGTTCTATTATTCTAAAGACGAAAGTAACTAATGTCTAACCTTGCGGTTAGGTGGGCTTTGAGTTGGAGAGAAGCTTTGGGGGAAAGGCATCCAACATTGTGGAGTCTTGTGGAAAATCGGCTGCCAAGCTTGTTGATACCATTGCACGTCATTTTCCTGGTATCAATGTTTCCACCTAATAGTGCTTTTGTTTTGAACCGTCCAATATTATTAACTTATAAATCGATAATAACAAAGATGTTGAATATGAGTCACTAAATATGCTGTAGGTTTCCGTGACCACACAGTATACAAAGGTCACCAGGTGTTCTTGTATAAAAGAGCTCAGATATTTGCTGCTGATGTATGGGGTGCATTTAAGGGTCAAGGATACGGAGAATTTAGTGATGTCGGTTCCATCACTATATTTGCAGACTACATTGTCCCGGCGGTGCTTCAGCAGCTTGGAGTATTGAGATACAGTTCAACTTTAGTCAACAAAATTGAGGCTAATAAGGAAATTGGTTCAGGCACCGAGGAGGAAGTTGAATTACGTGCTTGCTCCATATATGCAGTGGAAAAAATGAGGGACTTGATCTGTAAAAGAACTGGTAAACAGGTTAGTCTTGTTAATTTATGACCTCACATAGTTTGTTATATTTGTTCTGCTGGTTGTGCTTTTTATGGATTTCAAATAGTTTTCCTTGAGTGTATGCCAACCTTTGCTTTGTCCTACTGCATTTGAGAAATTTATAAGAGCACATACAAAAGTGTATTGAAACAGAACACGCTTTGCAGAAACAAGCCTTGATTTTGGATATATAAGTTGTGTGAATGCCACAAGTTCTTTTTAAATGCAAGAACTTGAAGATCTGTACATCGTATCGTATATGGTTCTCTGGAGTCTGGATGAGATTAAGATCTCATTGAACATTTGAACCCAATCATACATTGTTTTGGCCTAATATTGGCGTATATGGTTCACTATGGGAATTATATATATTTACTTATTGGGGTTCCAAAATCCCAAACCTAGTTCCTTATATTTATGTGAAGTATTGTGAGAGCATTTTCTAGCTCTTAACTTTTGGTTTCCTTGTTATGCATGTCTTTTCTTCAGGTGTTGAGTGTGGAACTGGATCTTTGGCTGTGGGCATACGGCATTTCAAACCCTTCTCTTCAACATCATCGTACGCTGTCTATTTATTACTGAGCTAGGTTTTCTACTGCTATAGGCGTACTATCTCTTTAGTTATAAGGTAAAAAATGTGGAAATTTTGTCTAAAATGCTGAAATTACAGTTAAAAGTTTTTATATATCCATGTGACTATGGGACCCTGATAGTGATGGTTGCTGGATGTTGCAAGTGCTCATGTAGCAACAACAAAATTTTTATTTAACAACCTTTTTCTTCTTTATTGTCGTTCTTATCAATGAGCAATTTGTTGCAAAACTGCTAACGATCAACAATGAGTGACGTTTGGATAAGTGTGCACTGTTTTTTTTTTTTTTTTTTTTTTTTACATTCTCGCAACTTATTCAAAATAGCTCATATTTTCAGATTGTTGTGTTCTTGGTAGATAAGGGTGTTATTTAGTTGGTTTGATCCGTTATACACATGTTCCATAACAAGCCGGAACCAAATAAGAGTTTTGAGTTAGTTGGGTTATTAAAAAACACTACAAAAAATTGGTTGATTCTATGCTATTTTTATGATATTGAATTATTGATGCTCTTAAAAGCCTGTAGAATTATAAAGGATGCATGTGGTTTGTTCTTGTGCCAAGAAACTGTCTTGACAAATTAGTTGTATATTTGCTATATTTAAATGCAAAAATATTTTTAATTCTCAATGCTTAAAAGTGTTGTGTCAAAGAAATGAATTTTTTTTTTTTTTAAATTTATAATGTGTTTGGTTAGAATTGGAATGGAATAATTTTCAGAGCTGGCCAGCAACCTGCTAGGTACCAACGAGCTTTGCCCTTTGGGGTCACAAACCTGGCAGAGATGGAAGTGATGGAAATGATCTCAATGAACCAACAATCAGACCAGAAAGTAAAGGTAAAATGCTCTATTAGCAAAAGGGTTCAGCACACGAAAAACAGCCAAGGTTCAATTAAACCAACAACATATACATACTCCGAATGCTTATCTCCCATCACATAATGACAACCAACAGACCAAAGCCCATATAGGAATACATTAAATGAGAGCAGATTAAAAATAAAGTCGCAAGTATATGTTTGTCTGACAATACTTCTATGTAATATATGCCTCACTTTTACCTCATGCAAAAACCATATAAACTAGCCAAACAACATTAAGTCATGCATGATAATCCCATAATTCCGCAATCTATGGATTGTGTTAACTTATTGAATCATGGTTTTTTGGATTCTTTCTTCATTTTTCAACATCCATTTTAGATATTAGGGTGGCAACAGAGATCAATTCCAAGGTTCTTGGAGAATTTTCACACATGCTACACGATAGTTGTTAACATTTGACAAAGATTTAAAAGCAATGTCGAAAACACGATGCATGCAAACAGCAAAAGTTTTGGGTTCGGTGTAGACTGATTAGGTTGTATATACTTCTAAATGCTGATTTTTCAAGATGGAGATGCACACTGATGAAGCATAAGGATACAGATACTTTACAAGATTAGTGGCTTCCTTTGGTTAATTTTACATTTTAGTATTTTACTCTGTGTGTGTGTGTGTGTTGATGAACCTCATATTATTGTTTTTATAGAGCTAATATACTTAAACTGAGTTTTACTGATTAACATTTTCGGACAGCTCTGATGCTCAAGTCATTTGCTTATTAATTTGATCTGCATAATCCACAACAACCAAATATATTTTGCATGCATGAAAGATTTAAACTGTATTAGTAACACATGCAGGAATGAATCTCAAGCTGAACAACAAGAAGAATATAAAAATGTTGCAATCATTTGATCATATTGATATTTCATATTTCAGTTTAATGTTTATGTTGAAAAAAACCAACATGTTTTTTTATATTTTATCTATTTGGTCCTTAGGACTTTTTTTCTCATTAAAAGAATCAAAATGTTAATATGATTTCTTAAACCTAATATGATTGGTTGCTTCAACACGTAAATACTATAAAGGATTTAGTATGAAAAAAGGTCACAAATAAAAAACTGAAAACATGATTTTTTAGCATAAACACCAAACTAAATGTAATTTAACGAATTTCATAATTTCATTAAGAAAAAGAATAACATGATGATAGAACCAAATTGATAAACCCTTAGTGCTCCTTTACCTTTCTTAGTTGCTCATGCAAGCAGGGAATCTAGTTCCGTACGAATTTACAATGAAAAACTTCTATTCGTTGTAAGACCAACTATGAAAATATAATGATTTATATCAATAGTAACCTTGTAATAATACCATAAACAAATATCATGAATATAATTAATATTCTTACAGAAGCAAACATGTATGCATATATACATACATCAATCAATATGTATCCTTTTAATAAAATTAATCAACTTAGCAAACATTAATCCGAAACATGTGAACAATATCGCAAACTAATTAATTTAAACATATGAAACAACTTCAACACAAGTAGTAACACAACTTTTTTCTATTACTTTCTCAAACTTTTCACTCTGACTAATGTAATTTCTATTGGGTCCTCTCTTTCTCCGGATGCTGCCACTTTTAAGCGAGTTTTGGGGGGAGAAATCCCAAAAATTCTGCACATATCACAATTCTAGTTCTGATTTTTTTAACTCAATTTTTTTTTTTTTTCATTTACTTCCCTCCAACTATGTAGTTTTTGACAACTATCAACCAAACTACAAATATTTGCTTTTCATAATTACGTAATGTTTGCGCTTCTTATTTCGTTATTTTTTCAATGTGGTATGGTCATCGCCCAAATTCACCCCTCACGTAACATATACCTAAGCTGCACTTAGTTATAACTTTAGAGTATATATTCAACTATTAATATCAGTCTGATCATGTTGAAATACAACATGGCTATTTTGGACATGTCTCGCAAAAAACGAGCAGGAGCCTGTGAGTTGTGATAGTTCGAATTTTTGCCAATAAACGCGTTTAGTAAAGTAGTTGGAGATGAAAAATATAAAATGACATAAATGTCCATATAATTTAATAAACTCAATTAGAATCATAAATAGTTAATGATATTTTGTTAATTTTATTTTTCATAATCTCAAGCCACTTTTAAGGGTTATTTAAATTAACCTATGGTTCAAGAGTTTATGGTTTTAATATGTTCTTAGAAAAAAATCCATTCAGACGCGGCTTATGGATTATAAAAAAAAAATGAAACTTCTAAAATAATAATCTTAATCTCTCATAAGCTTCCATAAACTACATACAAGAGACACACACACAAAAAACACAAGATTTGGATTGTACCATTGACCCATTGTCCACAAAGGTCATTTCCATAACAAGTTAAAACACTTCTCTTTTGTAAACAAATCTTTCTATAACGGTGATGGGTGTATTCAGCCCTCCCAAATCTAACATTTTGGAAACCTCAACGTCATATGAGTTTTTTTCTATCTTTCAACCATTTCTATTATAATCTTTTGTAAATACTCACCATCCTAATCTTTCTTTCTTAATTTTTTTATTAAAAAATGAAATTCATTTATAATTAATAATAAAAACTTAAATATTTAAGTTTATAAAAACTAACTTAAACTATTACATATATATAATTAAAAATTACGAAACTAGAAATTTAAAATTACAATAATGTAAAAATAAAAACTACGAAACCAAATTTCTCAACCCCAACACGTCACAATTTTTCTTTTTGTTTGTAGTATGCAATGCAACCCCTTGTAAATGGTCGTGTGTTCTTACGAAAAATTATGCATTTCTTTGTCGTTGTTCATTCATTGATTCTAAGTACGTTTGAGCTTTGTAAATATCAAAACTTTGTGAGAATTGTTGGGAAGATTGTTGGTTTTGTAAATATTATTGTGAATATTGTGGGTTTTGTGGTACATATAATATGATATTGGTTGTGAAAATTGTGGGTTTTGTGGAATCGGTGATGAAAATGGTTGTTGAAACGAATGTTGAAAAAATGGTACGTATGGGATTGATTGAGAAAATTTTGGTTGATAATTTGTTGTTGTGGTTGACGGAATAGAGAAGTAGATGAGGATCAGTATTACAACGTCGACGGCTCGAGAGGTTGCTTGTCGGTATTTCTATTCATTTTGAAGACTTCGAGAGAATGATGAGTTTGGTTTTGGTGTTTTGAGAGATTTTATAAAGAATTATTGAAAGAGTGATGGTCTGGAGTGTGCGGGGAGGGAGGACCGAGTCGGGGTCCAAACCAGTGGGGACGAAGGGGGGGGGGGGGGGGGCGGTGTAGCCTTCGACTTGGGGCTGGGATGGCAAGGCCGTCGTTCCAGCAGGGGGAGTTTACCCCTTAAACTAATGGACAAGTCATAAGATGGTTGACTGGAAGACAATATATCACTTCAAACAATGGGGAACACACAAAATAGTTCACCAAATGGTACATTTATGGTTCGACTGCTCCAAGGATGGTCTTTGTTTTCTTTGTTTTGGTTATGCGAATACTATGTTAGTCGATTTATGAGAATAAGTCTGTCCTAGCTCCCTAAGACCTTTTTTTTTACAATAAGCACTTACATCTTCACGTGGAGAGATATTTTGTTTTAACTATAGACATGAGAAAGATTTTAGACATTTAATCTCTTAAAAAACAAACAATACATAAGTGTTGATCTTGTCTGCAGATTTACATTATATTTCATGATATAAGTGCAATATTTATCTATCATTTTAGTGGTACATGTCATAAAAGTTTTAAAAACAATGATAGTTGTCTTTCATATCATGTGTACTATTATTGACGATGGAGACAATAACCTAATTTAGTGACCAAATTCTTGTGTATGTCCTAGTCACTTCTTTTGGTAAATTTGGATTGAGTTTGATGTCCGACTGATTTTTTTATGAAATTTGCATAAATTTTAATTTATTCTGCAATCTAAAGTTTTATGTATACTAAAATGATTGGAGTTTAATCCCTATCTTTTTAATTATTATTTCATGAGCTAAACGCACGCGAAAAGTGAGAGCCAAGAATTTGTCACCATATCACGGATTTGTCGATGTGGTGATGTTTTGACTTGTCATGCTAGATTTTTCTTTGTAAAAAGTATTGTATCTTAAATTCTGTCTAAATTTCTTATTAAAAATGCATATATTTTTAAATGATTTATTAGAGGAATAATAGTATCTTCCAGTAGCAAAAATATGTATGATTGATTGAAGAATCAATCACCTTTAATTTCTTTTAAGATAACACAATAGAAAATAAGATAAATCAACCACTTTTGATTAATAGCATTTCAAATATGAGCATAGTAATGACCAAACTGGGGGATGTTTGCATGACAATTTGTTCTTATAATAAATATAAAATTACTTTACTATCACATACACACATATATGTGTGGTTGGGAGAGAAAAGATTAATTGCTTGTTTATGTAAGAATGTTCTATTTTTTTAAATTAATTTATGCAACTTAATAGATTTTGACTGAATTTGTACGACCATGTTTCTAAGAAAAATCACTTTATACATGTGTTTTGCAACTTGTTCAATATATACTAGCTTTTAGGTTCCCAATGAAAGTGTTATAGTCGAAATGATATCATAAGGCATGACTGCACGAGCAAATGATTCGAAAGAGTAAGATGAACGCCGAAACTATGTAATAAAGAAAGATTATTGAATGAACGTTTCATACGAAAATAAATTAGTCATGAACAAAAACTATTTTGAAGATTATTGCATCTCCTTCAGTTAATATGTATAACTAGTAAAATTAAAATAAAATAAGTTTTTTATCATTAAAAAATCTTTAATAATAATAAAACATGTGGTTAGTAAAATTAAAAAGGATATGAAAATAATTTTTTTACAAGGATATTATCTTCCAATCATGTGACCCCATGGCCCCCTCACTTTTGGATTTTGTGTCTCCTTTTTCCCCCACTAACCATATCAATGGATTGGATTAGCTCACTTATTGGCCCTCTTGTTTGTCTTTTCATTTTCTTTTGAAATTATTCATATAATGAATTTAATTATTTTATAAATATTTTCAAATAAATAAAAATAATTTCACAGAACTTTTAATTTTATAGTGGCATACTATATTAATTATACTTTTTTATTCATTTTTAATTACATTACTTAATAGTTCAAAACATCATAATTGATAATCATATGTGAATTCCATTTTGCTACGTTGTCTTTCTAGTTATACAGAACTTGTGTATCGATGACAAGCTAATAATGAACAGACACAATTAGTGGACGTTCTCTAGATAGTTATTAACTAGACACATGACTATGATTGTAGGGTTGACTTGACAAGTCAAATGAAGGGATAAACTAGGAGGTGATATGACAAATATACAAGTAAGATACTCTGATACTGTCTTGTATGTTATTCGAAGGTGACGACATACCTGTGCAGATCTAATGGGTAACATCCAATGACTACTATAGATGGGGTGCTATCATAGTTGTAGAAAAGAGAATTGTTGAGTTTGAGTTTGACTCAATGATGTTGAGCTAAGTTTGAACATGTATTAACATATCTTGAAGAAGATTTATCTTTGATAACTCAAAAACTCAAAAAAATTTCAATAAAAACTATTTACTATAGATAAACTCAAATATCTAAAAAAAATATCTTGGGGTGTAACAGGCTTGAGCTTGAATCAATTATAATCTGAGAGCTTGAGCTAAAGCTTGGCTCGTTTTAAGCTTTATATGCATGTAAAGCTCGAGATTTGCTCATGACTTGTTTTACAAGCTCGAAATTGGACTCAATCTCGACTCTTTTATAATATAAAATCATTAGTTCTATAAATTTAATTATATATAATATATTCTTTCATCATAAAATTATCACATACAATTTTTATTTAATTTAGTCATATATTGAAAAGTGACTCAATCGAACTCAAACAAATATCACTAACAAATCGACTCAAATCGAACTCAAATTTAAATAATCAATGAAAATCTGAACTCATTTCCAGTCTTGTTACTTGGTAGGTACTCTTTTTTTCGTGAAACATTATTCAAATGGCCCATTTTGTCTCCGTAAGTCCATTTCAACGAACTTGTAACAACTGAGAAATATACACACACGTATATGGTTTATTATTAAAAAAAATAACATTTTTTTCGTTTTTGTTTTTTTTCCAGAATAATCCTCAAATTAATTTTTTATTTTTGGTTTAGTGAATTTGGCTATTCAAACCCAGATTTTCATTTTAAAAAACATGGTTTATAAATTATAACCGGACTCTAATAGTCAAATTTCACATAACCAAAACAACAAATTAACTTGAAGACTCTTTTGAAAAAAAAATAATATAGAGGAACGAAACGTAAAAACCGTTAAAATATGTTGATTTTTTCATAATAAACTCATATATATAAACAAACATTGTTATGATAAAAAACATTTTAAAGTACAAATGTTGTCACATGGGAAAGATAACATTACCATCTTACCCCTGATAGATCCATGAATTGTTTCTATCGATGTCAATTTTTTTTGAATAAGTTTAATAGTTTGATTTACAAAAAAAAAAAAAAAATTTAAGACGGCTCGGATTATTGAAATGAATTACCATTAAATAGCAGTATTATTAAAATACTTTTACCCTGTTAGATCTCAATAATATTTTGGATAATAAAAACAACAAATACAAAATAGATATGTATATAATACTTTTATGGGCAAATGACCAAAAATAGTAACAACTTTTGACATTTTTATCATTAATAGTAATATTATTTATTTTTTATCATTAATAGTAACAACTTTTTATTTTTCTATCAATAATAGTAATGGGTGACCTGCAAACCTGTTTAGCAGGTCACCAACTTTTCATTTATCAATAATAGTAACATCTTTTCAGATTTTTATCAATAATAGTAATATATCAAATTAAAAACATTATTTTATTTTATTTTATTAAGTTTTCTAATATTTCATAAACACCAAAATAAACCAAATTTTTATTCCGAATATTTATTCTGATTATTTATTTACGATTAGATAATATTTGATTTTATATTCACAATTATATATAATATGAACGAAAAAAATACTACGAATCATTTCAATTTCAATTTTTCCAAACGAAAAAACTATAAATCATTCTAATTTTAGTTTTTTCCAACAAAATAATATGAACTATTTTATTTTTTAGTTTTTTCGATCTAAATGGGCTGTAGGTTTTTTTATATAAAAAACTAAAAATAAAAATTGGTTGCAATATTTTTCAAGCAGAAATACTATAAACCACAATTATTCATAATTTTTTGTGTAGTTAGAAATTGTAACACCCCGTCTTTGAGAAATATTTCGTGGATTTGATTTATTGGTTGATTAAATTATTAATATTGCTTGGGGCAATGGTATGGCGATTAGTGAAATGAACACGTGTCGGGGTCGAGTATATATGTCACCGGGTTATAATTCTAGCGGATTATTAATAATTATAAGACCACAAAATTAAATGAGAATATTGATATTAATTATGAATATTGATAACAGGTCGGGTATCAGTGTCGAACCCGCATTATAAACGATATGTTTATATGTATAACACGTTTAACTCTTTGCTTCATTTTCATTCATTCCAAAAACAATATTTCATAGTTAATATCAATATTCTCATTTAAATGGTTTAGCAAGTGTTTTTTTCGTTGTTAAAAACACAAAAATAAATGAGTTGCAATTATTTTATACGAAAACTTAAAATGATTTATAGTGTTTTGTAAAAAAAAAACTTAAAAACATGATTGCGTCATCGTTTTTCATTCGGGAAAGCTAAAAGTTGAATGATTTGTAATCAATTTCGTTCGGAATTTACTAAAAAACCGTTCAATTGTAAAATTTTTATTCCAAATGAAAAGTACTACGAATGAAAAAGTATTGCGACCAATTCATTTTTTTTGTTTTTCTATGAATGGAAAAACCATTCCTCATTATGGTTTATAGTTTTATGAATGAAAAATATTGAGACCCATTTTGATTTTTTGTTTTTAAAATAAGAAAACTATGATCCATTTATATTGGAAAAAACTTAAAAATGGAACGATTTGTATTATTTTATTTGGAAAAAACTAAGAAAATGATGGTTCGTAGTTTTTTGTTGGAATAAGTGAAAATTGAAATGATTCATAGTATTTTTTTCATTAATATTATATATAGTTGTGAATAAATAATCGAATATTTTTCTATCTGTAAATATTCGGAATAAAAATTTGGTTTATTTTGGTGTTTATGAAATACTAGAAAACTTAATAAAATAAAATAAAATTATGTTTTTAATTTGATATATTACTATTATTGATAAAAATCTGAAAAGATGTTACTATTATTGATAAATGAAAAGTTGGTGACCTGCTAAACAGGTTTGCAGGTCACCCATTACTATTATTGATAGAAAAATAAAAAGTTGTTACTATTAATGATAAAAAATAAATAATGTTACTATTAATGATAAAAATGTCAAAAGTTGTTACTATTTTTGGTAATTTGCCCTACTTTTATATATTTTTCATAGGTGTCACTAAAAAAATCCTAATGTCACTCGAATTTTTTAATACAAACGCAACTCAGTACTTTGAAATTGTATCTGTGTCGAGTGACACCCGTGGTAATACATTGGGTCTGCCTATGCTTCTTACCTTAATATGAAATATTAAACACTATTTTATTTATAAATGAAAATACTAGAATACCCTTAAAAAGTAATTAGATTCGATGTGCCACCTTTTGTCATCATTATCCAAATTAGTAAAACTAAGTAATAGTTAGTCTCTATCATTTGTCTCATGATATATCCCGTGAATCATGCTTATTATTTTATTAATTAAATAAACAAAATAGATATTGATTAAGTGGATTAGCCTGTAAATTTAACTTTTTATGCGATCAATGTTTTAATGCAACATATTATAATGTTTATAAATAGGGCTCTTGATCCAACACATTAAATAGCGGTATTATTAAAATTCAAAAGCAGAAACATGATTTTAGTTAGACGAATCCTTATTTTATTATAAAATAGTAATAACATATATAAATACATTCATTAGTATTTTTCATGAGATATTCGTTGTTTATATTTTTGTATGTTTATTAATATAAATTTAAGTTATCTAACCAATAAGATGATTATTTAAAAAAAAATTAATTATAGCATTCACGTAATAAATAAGTGAATTGTTGTATTGCCAATCCTATTACACTAACACTAGTCTCAAACAAATAAAGCAATAACAAAAACTGAAGTTTAAATTGCCTATTTAATTTTACACTTTGGATTAAAGTTTCAAGTAACACTAGAATAACAAAAGCCTCAAAGCCATAATTGCATAACAGTATATTCATCCTGAAGGGTGAGCAGCTTCACCACCTAGGATGACTCCACCGAAAACACCACCCTTGCTTCCTCGACCCCAATTGAACCTCGTTCCTCGGCTTCACCTTTCATTGCAGGTTCCTCTTTCTCTCTCTTCCTCCTTTCAATCTTTCTCTTTAAATTTAATAAGTCTAGTGTTAGAATAAAAAAATGAGTATTAACAATATCAAAAGATTGTGATAGTGAATAAAAAAACCCTGATTTGGTTGTAGAGTTATCCAGAAAAAGATGAGATTTAAGATGGGTGGCTACTCCCTCCACCCTAACAAAATTGTACAATTATTAAAGTTCATGGATGGTGAAAGTTATTAAGTTGGATTTTAGTTAAATGATCATACATGTAATAAAAGTTTATTTTAATTTGACTTTATTTGTGTTAAACGTTATAGATTCTTTTTATTTGTTAAATAGCAGACGTTTTTATTAACCTGTGTAATAAATCAATATATTTTTTTTCTTCACATTATTACTTTATGAGATATATGTGTCAAATCAAATGTTAGTTTAAAACAAAATATCTAGAGATGGAGGTGATAAAATTGTGTGTGTTCATGTACCAAGATGATTGGAAAAGCATGTGGGTTTGGAGGAAGAAGCCAAGAAGGGAATGACAAATCATCAACACTCAAAAGGAGATATATTTATGCAAACTTAACTCCATCATCACTTATCCCTTTTCTTTCAAATATGTGGTTCACAAGTATCACAACTATAAAGACAATTTCAGCAATTAAATGTGATCAAATAATTCATTTTTTTTAATAAAATTAATTATATCCTTTGGCCAATTATTGTGATAGATCTTGATACTTAATGTGCAAATTCTGTATGTCCTTTTTTATGACCTCTATGGCTCTACATACATAAGAAGATAGATGATATTATAATTGATTTTTCTTGAAGACTTGTCATAACTACCATAAGATTTAGATATTGTTTATACACTAATTATAGTTATAGTGTATAAACAATGTATTTCAATTTTCAAGACAACCTAATTTTTCATATGATTGTTATTGCATCTAAATAGTGAATATTTTATAAGTGATACATAGCTTATTGTTTTACAAGTGTAGTCAAATAAGGTACTTGCTATGTATAACGGAACCAATTATCAAAAGCTCTAGATAGCTTATTTAGTTATAAAGAGTGGATTCAATAGAGAATCTCCATGCATCGAAAAACCTTCATGCACCACCATAAATACATCATAATTCACGCGTGATGCATTATTAATTCCATGTGATGCATCGACTTCCACGTGAGGCACTACGATTTTCTAGCGATTCATTGTGATTCTCTAATGTAATTCGATGCGTAGAGGTTCTTCATTGAACCCCCCACTAGTTATAAAATTATAATACAAGCATTTAAATGTTGATTTTAAAAGTATGTATATTTCTAATGTTGACATTCAAAGTATATATTTCTAATGTTGATATTAAAAGTATATATTTCCGTTACAGAAAAAAGTATATATTTCTATTTTTTTTTTCTTATAAATCATCCAATTTGACTATGGTTATAATTTGATGACATACCCACAAAAAGAAATGCAAATTTAGGGGTGTGAACCTTGAAACATGTATAAATGGTAAATTATGTTAAAAGGGAGGGAAATGGAGAAGGGTGATAGGAAGTGAAGTGAACCCAAAGGGTGGGACCAATTGGAGCCCCTGGCTCAGCCTTTTCCGCATAAACCGCACCCCACCCACCCTACCCACTGTCACTGACCACACCCATTTTTATCAATCTCTTCCTCCGGCAAAGCGTGCCCTGCCCTCCTCTTTAGATGCCAATTCATACGCGCCTGTGTGCACCTACCTACACATACACTTTTTATTTTTATTTTTAGAAAAAAAGAAAAAGAAAAACTTCACAGTTAGTTAGATTGCATCTTGACTCAAATCGAAGTCAGCACAAACACAATCAATTTAGAAAACAAAAACCCTTCTTCTCTTTTTCAACCAAGGCTCAATGTTAATCAAAATTAATAATATGGGGTGGTTCAATGGAAAACCTATATGCATCGGAAAACTCGGGAACAACTTTATAGCCATTGGATCAGGTGATGCCTCACACGGGAATTTGATGCATCACACGGGAATTTGATGCATCACGCGGGAATTTGATGCACCACGCGAGAATTGTGATGCATTTGTGGTGGTGCATGAATGTTTTCCAAGGTTTTCTGATGCCCTCTCTTAATAATATATTGGTTTCTACGTAAACGTTGTTTATTTATATAATTATGCATGTAACAATAACCATGAACTAAAAATAATTATCAGTTAATATTGATAGTACACATCATATAACATCGACATTATTATTACGAAATAAAACTATTTTTAAAATATATAATTAAATATGTTTTATATCGATGAAAAATTATTAGACTAGTATGTATAACTTATGTAACATATATATTGAGTAATATATCTTACATAGTTGATAGTTACATGAAATATATAATAAAATTTCATTTATAATCAAAATAATAAGAGTCTAGAAATACATAATTAAATATCTTTTATAATAATAAAATGGTTATTGGATCAGTATGTAATTGGCTTTGATATTAAATTTATTTGGTGGTTTTGATATTAGCAATGTTTATTTTTATAATTAAATTTGTATAGTAAATGGAAGAATCGGTTCTAACCGGGCAAAAACCGAATGTTTTAATACCGATGTCAAACCGGTATTGAAAGTCTATAATCAGTTTGGTACTCAGTTACAGTGGAATACCTCAATTCAATAACACATGGTTCAAAAAGATTTCTTTATCTCTTTTCTTGCAATAATATACACTCATTGTCAACTCTAAAGCAATTGTTAATTGTGATTTATCATAATATTTGATAGTTGATTCTCAGATATGTTATGTACCATAATTTTTTGTATAAGATTTATTTGTTATATCATGGTGTCATAAGGATGGAAATGAACTGATCCCGACTAAGTTCAAACTCAAATTTGGGTCGTTTGATTCATAATTATTTTCATAGGAATAAATTTAGTTTTCCAACTTATGTGTTGAAAACTAAAAAGTAATGGAATCCAAGGTTATCAAGATCATGATTAATACGATCCCATATGTTGATTTGATCAGAATTGATCTGGGATCGATATTTTTAGCAGGATCGTAAGCACGATCATGGGATCGATGGTAGGATCGATCATTGATCTGGATCTACCTTTTACCCGATCCGGACCATTTTATCCAATTTTCCCATAGGATTGTTTTCAAGATTGTAGAATCGTATGATCCTATAGTTATCCAATCCTACATTTTATTAAGATCAAATCATTTACCTGGTAGGATTGTGGGTTAAATCGTAGGATTTGTTGACTTTTTTGTGTTATTGTAAACATTGAAAACATGAACATATATTGTTTTTCCAATAATTACAAAAATAGTCATTTCTCACATGTTTATTCACTTTTTAGCCACTTTATATACATTTTACCAAAATAGCCACACTTTACGTTACCACATTTACGTGATAGCCACAATTTACGTGATTTGTACTTTTTTTTTTTCATTTTTTAATGCATTACGTTACAAAAGGTGTCTGGTCACGTAAATTGTTGTACTTTACGTGACCATTTTTGCTCCTTCCCCATGAATGCATTACAAAAGGTGACAAGACATCCCACCAAACATTCATGGGGAAGGAGCAAAAATGGTTACGTAAAGTACAACAATTTACATGACCAAACACCTTTTGTAACGTAATGCATTAAAAAATGAAAAAAAGTACAAATCACGTAAATTGTGGCTATCACGTAAATGCGGTAACGTAAAGTGTGGCTATTTTGGTAAAATGTATATAAAATGGCTAAAAAGTGAATATACATGTGAGATTTGGCTATTTTTGTAATTCTAATTATTTTGTGGTATGATCTTACGTTCCCGATCTGATCCTGTGATGCCGATTTTGTAAAAATAAAAACGATCTTAGGTAAGATCTCGATCTTGACAACCTTGATAGAATCTATAACGTATTGTTACATTCACAAGTGGATCCACTACACCAGTAATTTTTTCCATAATGTGCATTATATGTAGTCAAAATACAAGTGACCTAACCCTGCCTTGCCTTGTTAAAAAGATAAATTTTTTGTTGAAATTTCGAAGGATTTCAATTACTCGGAAATCTGAGAGTCGTGACGATCATTTTCAAATTGAAGTATTTCGATGGTACAATCGAAATCTCAATCGGATAAAACTCCGAAAATTCGAACGAGAATATGAAAATGTTTCTGATTTATTGTACTGCACCAAATGAATAAAACCACACGTATATTTGGCGGGAACCGCCAAAATGCCCACTCTGCCCCTTGGACCCCGCCAACGAGAGTGCTGCCCCTCGAATCTCCGGTAATTAATCTTAAACAATCTTGACAAGTGTTTATTCCGCATCATCCCAACTCGTTCAATATATAATAAGATTATTTTGGTCAAACAAGTTTATCTCATTATACTTAAATCATATTTGTGATAATTCATGCACATTTTTGGTGCAAGTAGCATCAACGGACGAGGGGGGGGGGGGGGGGGGGGGGGGAGGGAAGGATGAGATGTTTGTGTTTGTGTAGAAAGGTACAGAGAGAGTACAGAGTACAAGAACTAGAAGGAAGAGAAAGAGATCCCCAGACAGACCAGACCCATTGCCATGTGCATCCATCCTCTCCCCCACCCTTTTTAGATAACTCCACCACATCTACGCCTACACCTCTACCTGCATCGTGTGTATGTATTTTTTTTTTTTTTATACATTATTTCTGTAAATTACAAAATATTTAATTATCAGAACGGACAAAAAAATATAATAATCAAATTGACTGAAGCTAAAAATATACATTTTGTATGAGGGTGATATGTAAGTGAGAGGTCACAGGTTTGACTTCGAATCGAAGGCAAGTTGAAATTTAGATGGAGAAAGTAAGTTCTTAGTCCCCATTTGGAGCAAAAGTAGTAGTTTAGAAGTAGTAATAGGATAGTTTGTCGTTCAAAAAAAAATATTATTAATGGTCAATATTATAATTATTAAATAAACTAACAAACATGCATTTTGCTTGTGAAAATGAATCTTAAAAGTCAGATTAACGAAATTGATTTGAACTTTGATCACGACCGTTATTTATTGAATAATTAAGCAAGTCCACCCCTTACCCCACACTCCACATGCTTAGTTAATGCCATAGACAGGTTTATTGGATCTAATCAAATCAAAGAAACGACCGAAGCATAATAAACTCATCCGAGTCTTCTTTTTATCATTATATATATATATATATAAACACTAGATTTTTTTTTTCTTTTTCATTAAGAACAATTATATTCAGATCTAACAAAATATTTATTTTTAATATTTAAAGATACAATAAATATAAGAATAATTATGACTATATATAAGACACATTTTGGAGTTAAAGTTTATCTATTTTAACGAATCTTGAAGAATCTAACTTTAGAAATGGTTGTGATGTTGTAACAAATTTGTGAGCATATTTGGAATAGTTTTCATGGGAAAATATGCTTTTAAAATATATCTTAACAATGTATGAATTAGTTGAATGCATGTATCAGTTTGAAGAAATATACCCAAAAAGTGTTGTATTGATATCTAAAATGGCATGCAAATGTGCTATACATGTTTTGGCAATGTTCCAAAATGATTACAAGTGTTTCAGATGAGATTCACTACTATTATTTTGGGTATTTTGTGTTTTTGGATGTAATTTTGGTCTTTTGCTTGACACAGGTTTAATCATCAGTTGTCTCGGTCACAACCAGACCAACGCGATCGTGATTTTGGGTTCGACCAGTGATGGGTGATCGTGCCTCGTGTTTCCTTCTGTTTGTCATCTAAGATTCTTGCTTAAGGGTGCGCAGTACTCTCCATCATGGTTGTGTTAAGATTTGCAACCTCAATTCTAGGGGTGTGCAAAAAAACCAAAATCCAAACCGAAACCGAAAAAAACCGAAAAATCGAAACCGAATATCCAAACCGTTTGGTTTGGACTTTGGCTTGGATGATGGATTTTCATAAACCGGAAATTTTGGTTCGATTTCGGTTTCATCATACACAAAAATCGAAAAACTCCAAACCGAACCGAAAGTTATATAAATGTTAAAACTTTTATTTTATTTTTCTCTTTTAATAACGATTTCATTTGTTTTGTGTTATTTTTTTTGAGCATGGAACTTATTTTTATTGAATATAAGCAATAATTAAATTTTTATTGTTAAACTTACAAATATACAATAGGTTTCATGAACGAAGAATAAAAATTTTGAAAATATAAAAAGATTAATTAAAAAACCGAAAAACCAAAGTCCAAACCGAAAAACCAAAAACCGAAACCGGAAAAAACCAAATGGTTTGGTTTCTAAAATCCAAAAACCGAAAGGTTTGGTTTGGACTTTGGTTTTTAAGGAAAACCGATCCAAACGCCTTTTGCTCACCCCTACTCAATTCCCATGATGGGTTGATCGCGACTACGACCAATTACGGCCGCAATTCCATGATCGAAGCCCAGAATCAGTGTCAGGTCGTCATAATTCCAAATTTCCATTTCAAGCTTGTTTGGTTTCATTATAGTCTTGTTCAAGTTCTGTTAAGCTCATTCTGTATGCATGATTACATGTAATTGTATTAATATGCTATTACACTAAGCAATCATTTACAGGCGTTGAATTTTATCTTTTTAGGCAAACACAATAATACAATCGACCTTTAACTTAGGTTCACATTCTGAAGCTAGAGTCTTAGCACACTTCTGCAACATTGTGGTAAACTGGTAAAATAGTCGTGGTAATGTAATTGATGAAATAAATATAGTTGATGAATTTGTAGCATGTTTAGTGCATAACATTTTCTTGTAGCACCTTATGTTTGACATACTTGATATGTTATGTTTGATTTGAGCGGTTAATATCTTAATTCTAGGAGAATGCGTGTGATTAATAAGTAGGATATTACATCAAAATTTTAATAAGCTCGAGCATTATCCAAAAAACGAAGCCCATATAATTTAGTGAGTCAAAGAGTCAAACTCGAGCTTTTAATAGTTTGACTTGTGTTATCGATCTTTATGAGCCCTAAAGATTAATATGTAACTATGAATGTAAACGAATTGAGATTTTATTGAATAACTCAAGCATATAAAGTAACCAGAGCTATAACTATATCAAATCGAACTTTTATCAAACAACTTGAGCATATAAAGTAACTAGAGTTCTGACTATATCATACCAAGTCTTTATGGAGTTCGAGCCAAAAACCGAAAAGTAAACTAACAAAATGAGTTTATGATGTTTATAGATATATTCGTGGCGAGCTACAACCAAATTTGAGTTAATCTTGAATCTCGAGTCAAGCTTGAGCCTGTATGTGGAGAGCTTGTCGAGCTATCGAGTCGAACTCAAGCTATGTGGAGCTTGAGCTTGGATCGACTTATTTGCAATCCTATCATCCACTTTGTCAACAACATATATGTTATCAAAGTTTTCATATAGTTTTGACAAATAATCATTTAACAGTTTGAATTGCTTGAATATGATTTACTAAAATTTTTAAATATAGGTTAATCTATAATAAAAAGGTGTTTAAAAAAAAATTTAAATTGAATATATCATTAAAGTTGAATAAGACAAATAAATTATGTCAAAAATAAGTTTTTGTATAAATTAGTTTGTTTTCAAAACAAAAATGATATATTTGTGAATAGAGTGACCTTAATTTTCAGCAAAATGAATATTGATTTTTGAATAGCAATATATATAGACAACAATATGATTTCTTAGTGGACCCCACCGCGATTTAAAGGAACGGTTAAGATCTGTTTGTCAGTGGGACGAGGTGATATGTGACACCTTGTCGCCCTCCACATATTCCCTTCAGTACGGACCCACACAGAGTATAATATCTACTCCACTTTCATTTCAACCTTCAAATGAAGAAATTGCACTTTACTCCCTTTAAATTTAACGTACTGTCTTTTTCAATCCCTATTCAAACATATCAGATTCAACCAATTGCAAATTCAGTCCAATTCACATGAAAAACCACACCACATGTAATTGGTAAAAGTTTTTTTTTTGGATAAACTTTTAAATAACAATTCTACACTACATAAAAATACAGATATTTTTCTCTTTATAAAATATTTATCTTCTCTACATTGTATTAAAGGTATATAATAATAAATTAAACTTTCGCTTTTTTAACATCAGTATGGTAGATCAAATATAAAAACACTTTAAAAAGTGTGTGTTTCAATATACTCCTTGTATCATTTAAAGAATGTTCACATAACAACGAACGAACTGGTTATCTTTCCATCTGGGTAGATGTCTTGTGGCAAGAGGAGTCGTCAGTGAACATCATCCCCATCCCATGGTACAACCAATATTCGATCCCTCGGGGATAGCCATCCCTCCGAAAGATAGATAGAAAGATGAATTTTCATGTGTGGATTTTTGAGTGTGTTCGTGCCTTGATCCGAGAGTAATAGAAAGCTTCAGTCAATCGCTGCAAAACAGAGTACAACGCTATATGAAGGTCGAAGCAGGAGAGCCCTGTGACGACACTCCAATGCTTAAGTCAGTAATCTGTGATGGGGAAATATTGAGATTGAGAGTAAAATTAGGGTTTGTTTTATGCATAACCTGTGAGAATGATGAAAGACATGATTTATACCTTCCTTTTGGTCTCTAATCAAGCTCCCCTATGAGAGTGAGACACCTGGCAATATTCGTAACAGAATTTCTCACGTACCTTTTGACGTATATTCCACAAGCTGACCTGGCCTGACCACGTGCAATATAATTACCTTTTATTGATCCACCTCAGCTTTCTCGTATAATTACCGCCTTATCATATTCTGACGTCATCCCACATCATCAGAGTGTGAAGAAAGATAATCACTATTGGAGTTTTTTAGGATCAAAAGATGAAATGAGTAGAGAGTAAAAAAAAATAAGATGGAGCATTGAATGACAACTACTTTCCCATCCTAATCTAATGCTAAATAATCGTTTCAAAATAATGAGTCATTTGAGAAGCAGAGTGACATAATAAGGGGAGAAATGTATTATATTTGTTTTTTCTTTTTGAGTATTTTAAACTAGTGAATATTTTCCATAGAGGATGTTAGGGCATGGGAATCCCTTTGGCATGCGTCTTATATTTTAAACCATAATATAAAGTAATATTAGTGATTTATCAGTTAAAATTTATGTGATAATTATCTAAATGATGTATTTTTTTTTGGTTTTATTCAAATGTATATCTTACGTGTTTGACTTGGTTATCAAATCGATAACCTAAGATATTTCATTAGGTTAATATGAAAAAAAATTCATTATTTTTGTCGGTCTCATTAATTAAGTTCATAAATCTTTTGTTTCCTGACTTATCGAGTAACCTAGTAATAATATTTACTTTTGAATAATAGAAAATAAACAATCAGAAAAAAATAGTATAAGAACTTAATCATAAAATAAAAAAGTTTGTGTTTTTTCTTCAATATTAACACTATTCAAAATAATGTAAGATTTGGTTTTTACGTATATTAAGTTAAAACACTGTCTATACAATTATAATAGTAACTTATATTAATATATTAATTAACTAGTTGTAAACTGTTGGTGTAAAAATATATTATATATACTGCTTCGGAAAATTTAAATTGTTGATAATTAAATTAAAAATTAGATGAATATTAGTTTAATTTTTCCATTAATCTCTTTAATATTATTATATATGGAGCTAGAGAGGGAGTAGAAAAGGTGGGGGTGGGGTATGTGTTGCACCAAACATGAATGAGATTGGAAAAATGGTGTAAGATTTGTTTGGTATATGCCACAAACTTCAAACATGCTTTTGATTTTATGTGCCTTTCAAACCTTAATATATATACTTCTAAACTCACCAATCTTAATTTCTTCTTTCATATTATATATTGTTTATTAAATTTTATGTTAAATTAATAGACTGTCACGTTATTCTCAAATAGAACATACTTTGTATATGCAAAATAATGTTAAGCTATAAACTTGTAAAATTAAAATTTTTTATTTAGAATTAATTGAATGTAATAATATCGGTCTTAATCATATCGTCTGGTTAGAGTTTCTTAAGTGCACATGATTTGTCAAGATAACAATAGTTATATTTGTTTATTTTATGTGGTTGATTATGTATTACCACATAAATTATCAATATACATTCATTTACATACAAACCAAGTTTTGTATCTTTAATTAGATAAAACTTTTATTAACAAACATTTCGATTGATTAAAAGACAAAAATTTCAATCATAATCAGTAGTGAAATGACCTTAAACAAAGAAAAACACAAGAGACAGATTATCCAATCAAATGTCCTAAATTTTATATAAAAATATCTTATATGATTTCTTTAACAACCAAAAAATTAATTTAAAAATAGTATATATGCATGAGGGTTGTAAGGTGTCACCCTAAAAAGTTATTATCATGCGTATCAAACAAACTGATTAGCTGTTTGTGGCTATTCTCTATTACAACTCTGAGTTGTAAGCAAACACAAAGAAAGAGACCCCCCCTAACCCCCACCCCACCCCACCCCACCCATCCCCGTCCTAATATGCTTTATTTCCTCATCTTCTTGGAACACAATCACTAGAAACTCTTTGAGTTGAAAGCCTCATCTTCAGTTCTATCAACTAAGTTCAATCCTTTACACTTCCATAAAGGTAAGAAATGAAACCCTAATTATTCTTCTCCGGCCTTCTTTCCCATTCTTGCAAATTATTCTCACTGAAGGTCAAAACTTTGATGGAGTATATAGTCTATATGTTCTTTCCGATTCGATTTTTAATGGCAATATCAATTACATCTTCTTCACTCTTGGATCTTCGTGTGCATATTTGATCTTATCAAATTTTTGTGTTCGAATTCATGTTCTCTTTCAATCATTAACTTGATTCATGAATTGGCGCATGATCTTGAGTTCATCACTTGATGCGCGATCATAAACTTTTGTTTTTCAGAAAACTAAACGAATTTCTGGTTAAAAATCAAATCAAGATTCTTTTTAATTGGTTGTGTTAATAATTATTAGAGTGAAGGTGGCGTGAAATAATAGAACAAACCAAAAAAGAATATAGAGTTCTAATCTTTCTTAACCTTATGTGTTACATTCGGAGCCATGCAATCTAAAACTCTCTCTCTCTCTCTCGCTCTATCTATATATATATACACACACACACACACACACACACACACACAAACACACACACACACACACACATGTACACATACATATATTTATACTCTATAAATGCAGCTCTTAGCAGATTGACATCTAAGCAACACAAAATTCGAATAATCTTTCGTCGATTTTCTGAGGATTGACGATTAATTGGAGAGAGATCAAGGAAAACAGAGAGAGAGAGAGAGATAGAGAAATGGACAAGCTTGTTCAACCATATGATAAAGAATGCATGAAGATGGCCATGTTAAAGCATGAAGAAACCTTCAAAGAACAGGTACAGATATATATGTATATATATGTTTGTCTTTATTTTGTGTGTGTGTGTGTATGCAGTGAATTGAAGAAGCTAGCACCCTCCTTATAATTCTTTAGATATTAAAACTATTTTTTAAAAGTTTTAAACATCGTATCATACATTGAAGAAAGTTTGATGATTCAAAAATTCTGGGTATCTTCCTCTATATATAAAATTATAGATTTACATATTTTACAGTTTATTATTATATGTAAAAACTTAAAATTTTGTGTTTTAAAATGCATTAATTTAGAAAATTGGTTGTTGATTAAATTTTGATTTGTTTAAGGTATATGAACTTCATAGATTGTATCAAATTCAGAAGATGCTGATGAAGAACATGCAAATGACAAGACATAATCATCCTGAAAACTTATGTTTCACTAATCCACAACAGAAGAACATGTCATATGATTTGGAACAACCTGCAATTAAAGAGTATGATCATCATGTTACAGAAACATTAATCGATGAGGAAGAGGAGTGTGAAATTGAGCTCACGTTGGCCCCGACAAGTTTTAACCGGAGGAGAACGCATAAGCCCGAATCATCAGATTCTGTGCCGAGTTTTTCATCATCTTCGTCGGGGTCAAGTCATATAAAGAGAATAGAGAGAATTACAAGAGACAATTCAAGCTTTTTGAGTAGAAACACAAACACCAGTTCTTCTTCAGATAGATCACACAAACAGCCTCCATGGATGTATCAAGTTCTAAGTTTAAACATGACTTGAGTACCCAAAAGAAAAAAAAATAGTTAATTTGGTATATTTCAAGATCCTTTTACGTTTTTAACTTAATTTCTTCTACTTATGATAGAACTAATTGTTTGTTTGCTTGTGTGAAACTCTAGTTTAATGTCTTTCCATCTTTTTTTTTCCTTTCTTATATTATCATGCTACAATGACTTGTACCTAGTGCATTGAAAGGTGTACATTGACCATTTAGCCTTTTGCAATGATGGTTGTCTGTTAATTCTTTTGTGTGGAAAAACCCATTTTCCTATCTTTGGAAGAAAAAAAAAAGTTACTTTTTTATGTAACTGAGTGAGTCCATCTTTATGATGATGTATAGTGATAAAGTCCCATGCCATAGCAATAGCATGCGTAATCAGAAACAATGGATACATATATCAACAAGGGGCCGGCCTACTTTTTGGACGCCCTTTCCATGATAATTATGTAATAATTATGTTCAAAAACAGTATCCATCATCAAAAAAGTACATCATTAGAAAAAACAAAGAATTATTGTATAATGGTTATGTTTAAAAAAAAATAGGGGGTCCATTGAGATCATTGGGGTCCATTTAGACTCTCCCATTGATAGTCTTTAGGTTTTAGTCGAATTATTGGTGCTCTTAACTAATAAAAATGGATGATGTATGTGATTGTATGGCCATGATATGATGGGGGCTGGGGTGGGACCCACCCTAGTCACAGAACCATATCTGATGATGGTTCACAAGTACACAAACATTTGTCAGCAATGTGGATAAGTGGAATAAATCTGGTTGGTGTGAAAGGATGAAAAATAGTATCCTGGAGATATATAGAAATACTTTGTTTGATTAACAAACCTTAAAGGTTTTACATGATGAATCTTGTAGATCCAAAGATTTAAGGTATTCAAGAATTGTCACTCGATCGAGCCTTTATAGACATCTATGCAGTAGAAGTAAAAACTATATCGATCATCTTCTTGCATATTTAAGTTTATTCTTAAAAAAAATTAAACTTGTTTTGTTTATTATAATTTGTAGAGGTCATGATATAAGGGTAAAATGGTCAAATCACTCATGTTTAAATGATTTGGAAGACATCATCTTCATGTGATTCCAGAAAAGAAAATTGAAAATAAAGGTTATATATATATATATACATATAATAAAGTCAATTATTAATGTTATATTTTTATAATCATGGAGCCATGTATTGAGGAGTATCTTATTGGATTGCTTTTGAAGTACCTAAAAATTGAAAAGCCAGGGGGGAAGTATCATATCTAATTCCAATCCAAACACAAATATAAATATTAAATATTAAAGACTAAAGAGAGCATCTTTCAAATACATATTGATAGGTTCAAAACATTTTCCATATAAAACTAACATTTATAATAAGTATTCAGATGATAAAAGTATTGGTCAGTCTACAGAACAAACGCATATTGAAAGTTTGTTCCTTGAAACTCTGCCTTTCTTTCTCTATCTATCAGCAGGTATCATGTTTGACGTTAAATATGTCAAACAAATTGCTTTCAATCATAAAGCTGAGTTTAATTTTTTATGAAAATCTAAATGACTAACTAGAAAGTAGTTTCAAAAAGTAAAAACAAGAACTATATATATATATATATATATATATATATATATATATATATATATATATATATATATATATATAATATTTAAATTTAAAAGTAAATAAATTGTTACAAATATAATTATTTAATTTAATACAGATTTAACGTGGATTAAAATATATAGGATATAAACTTATAATTTATATGGTAAGCTTACACAGCTAATACCTAATATTCTTGAGATATCACCAACCAAGTTGCTCATTGTTTATTATCCCTTCTCCAACATTAGGGAGAGTTGCCCTCATATTTTGTCTGCCACTATATCACCACTAGATTCCCTCCCTTTTTATTTATATATATATAATCAGGATCAAATATGGACCATCGTAAATATGACACCTTGAGGTACCATTTAAAATAACAACATTTTATTTTTGTACGGGGATTCTAAATGCACGCCTTTTATTTTGCTGGTCATACTCTCTCTTGATTTGAGAGAGGAGATAAAGTTTAATCGCATGATGAGTCTAACGTCACTAATGAAAAAAAAATACAAAAATTTAAGTTGATCATGATGGAAACATATATATATATATATATATATATATATATATATATATATATATATATATATATATATATATCTACTAGTTAGTGATTTACAAGACAGTTATATATCAAACTGCACTAGTTTCTTTCTTTCTATATATTAAAACTTATTTAAAATCATCAACTTCAAGATTCAGTATTTAAGAATGTGTATTATCAAACTGATTCTTATGCATCAAAATCAGGCAATTTGTTAGGAGCAACTAATAAGATATCAAAGAATATATAGTAATTAAATTTCTAACATATACATATAGTCAATATTTAAAATCTCTCGTAACTTTACAAGGATGATTTAGTAGTTAAGACTTAACCGGCCTTAAATTTTATTTGGCATGTGTTTAAGAAAAATATTATAACCATTTAACCCTTTTTTTTATTTTTATTATTTTAAGAAGTGAAATGATGATCAAGTGGTTAGATAGGCATGCGCCACTGCTACTTTGTCGCTCATGTTTTGTCCTTTTTTTTTTTCTCTCACAACTTTATTTTATTTTATTTTATCTTTTATAAGAAAGTTTTCAATCATGTCAAATTTATGCCCCCACAAAACTCCTAAATTCATCATCCAAATTTCAGTTCCAAGTTGTCTTTTTAAGTGAAACTGGAACCAAGTTACGATGGTAAGTTACTAAATAAGACTTTGTATTTAATTACAATGATTTAAATAAGAATTATACAGAAATATCACACAAATATATCAAAGGCATGTAATAGAACATAATTTGAAAATTTACCATAGTAGCAGTCGTCTTGCATGCCAAGCATGTAGATCAAGATATCGAATGTCTTCGGTCTTTACTGGGCTTATTCCTGCCTCTAGCACTCGAAGGTAAACTCCCATCAGCACGTAGAAAAGGTGTGAGTTTCCCCAGCTTTTTCGAAACAGAATTCATGAATGATTTTCGAGGCAATGGTGGCTTATCAGCAGAATAACGCGTGACAGAAACCGGGCTGCTGAGTGCAGATCTGTCAACAGATGATGTTTCCAACTCTTTCAATTTCATTTTCATCTTCATGAGCTCAAATTTGAGGTCTTGGTTTTCTTTTTTCAAGCGTGAGAGCTCATTAGTTGATGGTAGGCTGTTTGTGGTGGTGTATGAGTCTAGTTTGGAAGATAGGTTAGTGGGTTCAACAACCATCAGGCCACCATCCACGGTGTCTCGTAAACGTTGTTGTTCGTAGTAAAGAACTTGAACTACGGTTTGCACAGGAAGCCGGTCATTTTGGGCTGCATGGGCACAAGCTTCACGAGATAGTTTTTGACAATCCATCAAGCTGCAAACTTTCTTTCTTTCCATATCGCTTATAGTAGGATGAGCCTGTAAGATTAGAACATCTGAATGTTAAACAATCTACCAATCTGCAAGTCTTAGTGATGGGTATAAAGCTGTAAGCCTGAGTCTGAACCAAATTTGGTAAGCAGTCAGTTATGTTGATGGACTGATGGTCACTGGTCAGATAGATTTTCTGTTATTTCCATTATTTACTCCAATTCTTTTTGTTCAATGGTTTCATCAAGGGGTGTTCATAATTCAAGATAATTGCAGGACCCTGCCCCCATCCATTTGTTATTCGGGTGAAGCCAGATAGGGACCGGTTTAATGGTTCAGTTTTGAGTGTGCGTATTTTAAATCAGGCCCACTTGCCCACTTGAAACCCGAATAAGCATATATTAATATTATTACAACTGTTTTAAATTCAAAAGTTACACCATTGTTGAATAACCCAAAAGGCCAAACCCAAATCCAAATCCTATCATCTGAATAACCCAAATCATTCAAATTGTTGAATTGATATTTGGTGTAATTTGATTATCTGAAAACCAAAATCCAAACATGTTTGGGTAATCCGAATAACCACCCAATTAACCTGAAAAAGTTTGAGTAATCTAGGTTTGGTGTCCCACATTCGGTTGGGCCTAGGATAGATTGGTAATTTGGTGGTCTGCCAAAAGCTGAATAACTTGAACCCGCCCAAATAATGATCCACGGTTTGAACCTTCTTCATTGTATGTATCACAAAATAATCACGAGAATTAATAAGAATCCTACCAATGGCTAGATGTAGCTATATTCAGTAGTGGAATCAGAAAAAATATGAAAGGGTGCGAATTTAAAGATTGGAACTACTATTGTGTGATATTGTTGATCTTTGGAAGAAGAAGACTTACCTTTAAGTAAATATCAATGGCTCTATACATTCCATCTTCCGTTAACTTAGCCTGTTCTGGAATACGCTCAGCAAGATTTATAAATTTCAACACGGACAAGTTACGGTCAGAAGCTATCTCCGCAAGATAGCTCTCCATGAGCTTCCCAACTTTCTCCATATCACTTTGAGGAGAAGAAACATACTCTTCATCACGAGTGCCTTCTAATTCATATTCAAGGTAATTCATCATGACTTGCTGCACAGTATCGACATCAAACAATGTGTCCCCATCAAAATGAAAAGATGGAATCAGTATATCATCCAAAACCGCCTGCCCGAGTTGTAAGCCCATCCGTTTCTCCAAATCTAGTCTACACGCCATCGTCGTTTCAAGGTATATGGCAGCTCGAAGTAACATTGAAAGAAAGCTGACTGATATAGCATTCCTTTCCCTTGGTAGCAGGCTGACTATTGTTTCTAACACTATCCTCTTCTCGTGTTCTTGTTTTGGCTCGATCGTTATCTTGCTCTTTCCAAATATCTCCTGTTTGATATCGTACATATCAACTTGTGAATCTGTGTATGTGATAATTACACCAAAATGAATTGTACTTTCTGTTGTTTTCTGTTTTAATGTTCATACATTAAAACTTATATTTTAGAACCTATGTCATAAGGTTATAATCAAATATAAAATGATGCAACTATATAAAATAGAAACTGATTTCATTATTCAGTGTTGGTCCCTTATTTGATTATAAACTAAAAACTTATGTGGCGTTTGGTTTACGGAATGGAATTCGAAGGAGTTGTAATTTTAAGTTTAGTTATTAATAATTTAATACGGTGTTGATGGTGAAGATAGAAGATGGTTTTTAGTATTGGTTAGAGATCTAGGTATTCATGTACATGTTGGAATTTAATTCATGTATGAGTTGTGACTTGTGAGGAATGTCAAATTCCTATAAACAAGTAAATTTGATGGAAAATACACAAATTTAACCATTTACATTAGTTATAAAAAATCCTAAACAAGCTAAATTTAAATTCCAATTCCATCGAATTCAATTACACGAACCAAACGCCACATTAAGCTTTTCAAATGATGATTTTGAAAGTAGAAGTAACTGAATTACATGTTAGTTGAATTTATTCATTGAGTAAAAAAAAAGAATGATCTATATGCATCAGGATGCTAGTTGAATTTATCCATCGAGTAAAAAAAAGAAATTATTTATATGCATCAGGAACAAAAGGGATCTTACCAAACCTCGAAGACATTTTTGGGCATAAAGCATTAGAATTGGACCAAGTGCATACTGTTTGAAACCCCTTGAAATCATTGCAAGAAGAACCCTTTGGAAGATATCGATTCTAAGAACAATTAAATCTTCAGCCCACCAGTCAACTACAGCTTTTGGGTGTGATGATGATGATGAAGAAACTAAAGCACCAGTGGGGCCCTCTGAAGACGAAAACTGGCTTTCTTTGGTGACGATGAATGCTATAGTGTCTATACATCGACTGATCAATTTTACGTTCTCAGCCATCGGTAAGAAATTAGCCGAAGATTGCAAAATAGAAACAGCACCAGCCAAGGTTTTAAGTCCTACTTCATTCAAATAGGCCTCAGATCTTGATACCAAGTTTCCAATTGCACAATCTTCTGTCATTTCAAGATACTCCGCTACACATCTTACCATTGCAATGTTCTCTGTTGATAAATCAAAATTTATTCCATAACAAAACTTTGCTGCAAGTTCAAATCCATCAGGCCCTCCAGGGACATCAGGGATTTCAATTACCAAAAGATTATCGTCTTTGGGGTCAGAGTCAGACACCAATTTCCTTATATAACCACACTTCGAGACCAATGGAAACTGCATAATATAAAAGTACTCAAGTTTTAACTTCATGCTCAATTGCCCATATATCACAACACGGAATCCTATTTCCCATCGACATTCCATGATCAGTATGATTAGCTGAACTAATCACATGAAATCATTTCATAGAAGTTCATTGAGATCTTTTCATAGAGCAAATCAACTTTTTCTAAACAATCCACATCACTTCTGCTTCTATTGGACAATTCACCATTTTTGACCGATAGTTTAATGGATTTAAGACCAGAATTAAACTATATATTGCAATTATTTAAACAAAAAATCCAAACAGCAAATAAAGTAGAGCATAGAGAAATCAGACCTTGTGTAATGAAAAAGAAGCACTCCCTGCATGAACTGTAACATCGCTTGGGGACTCCTGGGAGAAGATCCTGCTAACATTGAAATAATTCTTTTCAGCTCTTCCCTTTTGTTGATAATCAATTTAAGCAAACCGAAATGCATTGAATGAAACAAAAATCAAAGAAGGAAACAAGATAGAGGATGAAAGCAAACCAATCACTAGACCTCTTCATGGAATTAGTCATAACTCATAAGCTCACTCTCTAAGCAGGCATATTAAGGGTGTGGGCAGTGAACTCTCTCTTTAAGAACATCCACCATGACAATGATTGGGGAATCATAACCATAATCATGTTTTATATTGCACCATAATAGCAAAAATATTTTTCTTTTCTTTTCTTTTTTGAAAAAAAATAAAGAAACTTCACACAAGTACACTTATCTCAACTGATGGTTTTCACAAATTGAACTGAACCAAACCAACAATGAGTTGTTATCTAGCATTTAATATACATAAACCTCTTGTTTTGATACTGAAACATGTCAAACGATCAACATCTTTTTAAAGAAATACCCACAATAGATATACTAGCATTTAGCCAAAAAGAAGCAAGATCCAGGGACAAAATAGTATTTTTCTAGAGGTTAGTAAGTTTGGTATTGTGGATATTTGTGAAAGGAACAGGATAATTAAGGTTGGAATTCACGAGTGTGTGGTGGTGATTGCGAATAGGATTTAGGAGTTGGCCAAAAGATTTAGAGTTTTCTAATAGTAACAAGTGAGACATTTTATCAACCACATAAAGTGCATATTTTCTGAACATGGGATAAGCACCCCTCTCATTTGGTTGATCAAGCGTAAACCTAATGCGTACACACGATTTATCATCAAGTGTGATACCCAAATCATCTCCAGATAACAAATTCAAAAATTTCGTTAATTAGGGGCTTTCGTTCGGATAAAACACAACACCATTATAGACAAATCCATTGAATATACGGTTTTTAAGGCAGTGAAAATTAGGATGATAATCAGTGCGTAAATGATGACGGATGGCAATGATTCTTGGGCACAAGCCATTAATGGATCCAGACAAAAGAGGGAGTTTTAATTTAAATCTACCAAAACTGTGAGCGAATTTGGAAGAGCGACCCCACAGCTTCGTCGTATGTCTTCTTTGCTGGTGAGTGCTACTGCTTGGGGGGTCGAGGGATGAAAATCACAACTGGAGTTCTTTAACTTTCGCCTAAATTTGATTGGTTTGATGGGATTGGGAATTTGGGATTGTACAGAATTTTTATGTAATTATTTATATATTTTTTTCTATTATCTTTTTTATATCAAGTAATGTAATTATGTTTTAACATTTTATCAATTATTTATTACAATTTTATGAAATTATATAGGTAAATTATAATTAAAATTTATATAATTTTATTATGCAATAAACTCTATGTAGTTTTATCATATTATGAAATGATTAATTATTTTTATTGATTTAAAAATAAAATTAATCAAAATTATATCATCTAAAGTATAAAGTAGTCTTTGTATTATTTTTAATTTATAAAGTATAAAGTAGTTTTTGTACTATTAATTTAAACATTGTTATGAAAAAAATTCAAAAAAATAGTTTTAAGCGAGGTACCTCCGCTATTCTGTAAAACTAATAATACTCATTTGAACCCAAATATATATATACACACACACACACACACACATGAATATGTATATGTATATATAGAGGGAGGTTCAATGGAGAACCTCCATGTATCGAAAAATCTCGAAGAACGTTCATGCACCACCACAAATGATCACAATTCCCGCGTGATGCATCATTATTTCCTCGTGATGCATCAAATTCCAACGTGATGCATTACGATTTTCTAACAATGCATTGTGGTTGTTCAAGGTTTTTCGATGCATAGAGGTTCTCCATTGAATATGGGTGGGCGATGACCAGGGGCGGACGCAGGTGGAAGGCAATGGTGGCACATGTCACCAGTCCTTTGAGAACAGAGAGTAGAAAAGATAGCAAAATTTTTTGTGGTTTATAAGGGTGCTACCATTCACTTGTTCGGGTGACACCAAAGAATTTTTTGATGCCCAATTATAAAGCCCATATATTACAGTCAAATAACTACAAATCAATCGAACAACAAACGAAACAAGTAGAACACACGTAATCAATGTCAGACATTGCCGACCACAACTTCTTCTCTTCCCACGACTGTGTCTGCGACAACGTTTTCACTGGAGGGGTTTTCAGCTAGGGAACTCGATGGAATGGTAGGTGGTAGTGAACGACGACAACATTTTCACCATAGGCATCTTCACCGGCAGTAGATATTTAATATAGTTTAGAGATACCTTCAACGAAGTCGAAGAAGGAGAGAGAGGGGAGAGAGTCGTGGATTGAGAATTTGAGATAAGGATAAAAGGGGTGAGGGTTACTTTCTCAAAGAAACCTTTGACTTAAAACTTAAAAGCAATGCTTCAATAGTACATTTTTTAAATGAACAATTTTAACGTAGAAACCCCTTAGTTTTAGGACATAGTAGGCAAAATAAGAAATAAAAGACTAAACAGAGTGTAGATGTTAACTTGTTAGTATGTTTTTTTTTAGATTGAATGTATTATATATTTTGTTAGACTTATTATCTTGTACGATTAGACTAATGAAATTGATTGAAAATTAAATATATAAATTGGACAACTTGAGCTGGTTATACAAGGAATCTCAAAACCAAACCAATAATTACCTCATATAGACGATGCTACCAGTGAGAAAATTTTCTAGAACCGCCACTGGCGATGACCACAATTGCTTACATGGTGGCTACACCACTGGTCATGCATCATCAATGAATAAAGTTGGTGTTTTTAAGGATGCAGAAGTAATTCAACATTCAAGTTTCAATTGTTATTGCGTCATGGACTGTTTTGAGACGATTGCTCATGTACTCTGAACTTGTGCATAAATGTTTTTTTAGTTTGGATTTGGCAAACACATGCTTCATTGATTTGCCCTGCCCGTGACGAGGGTCATTCATGTTGTGAGAACTCGTTACAAATTTAAGCTCATGATTTAACAGGTTTTGCATTTGCATACTAGTGGCCACAATTTTTCCATTCCAGTTATAGTTGCTCACTTATTGTAGCAATTCCTTTGCTAATCTAGCAAACTCCAATGTTTTGAAACCGCAATGGTGTAACAATTTCTTTATTCGGTTCATATTTGGTTTTTGATTGTAATTGTGCTGTCGTAAACACCTATATTCATCAGCCATTTAACCAAAAGGTCTTTTGCCCATATCTCTCCAGCATGCTAAGTCCGGGTTTGACACTATTGAAATAACTTCAGGTGTGGTGTTTGGATTTTTATAATGAGAGCAGAAAGAAAAAAAAAACGATGACTTGCCATTTGATTTGTCCTTCACTCTCCGTCTATAGTCATGAAAATAAACCCCTCAAATTCAAGAAACCAGAACTCGAGTGCCGTCAGCATTTTTACAATCAGAGCATTGAAAATTCGTTCAGCATAGCATCTCCATGAAGAGCAAGCTCTGTCGGTGAAACAAATCACAGCTTGGGGCTAACCTTTAAGATCAAAACAAACCCAAATAATGCATATTGAATCTCCACATGTATCGCTACTCATTATGCTTAAACTCCGCATGAGCATATATAAGGATTTATACACAAATTCAGGAGATCAAAACTCGACCAGCTGCACACACCCAACTTGTTCCAGGCTATCTCATTTTCATTTCTATCTTGGGGTTGTGAAGGAAAGAAGAAATAAAACAAGTCCCACAAAATATAAAACAAACAAAATTGCAATAATTTTAAATGAATCAGCCCTTGTAGTTAAACAGTTATCATTGGAAATATATATCGTGGAGATGAGCAAGTAACTATTCATGATTCAGGGGGATACTACAAAAGAAATGCTAAAAACTCGTGTTGAAAAACAAAAAAAGAGTAAAGAAGTTAATCGTATTCTTCTTCATTCCTAAGCCATTTCGTGGCCACCCATTTCTGGCCTTTGATTACAGGGCAGCTCCCATGAAGCGATGTCTGCATCAAGTATGATTATACTTTAGCACTGTAGCTGATTATAGAGCCCATAAAGGAAAAAAGAGCAATCTAAAACTACAACCTTTTCATTTGTAAGTTAAATCTTGTAATAGAGTTAACATATGCCTTGCTCAAGTTTAAAATCGCAATTCCTTTTTGTTTGGTAATATTTTAGAAACTGAAAATCTTCAAACATATTGTTGAGGACTGAGAGCTGACTGGTATGGTCTCAGACATATACTAGCCTGCTAGAAGTTTATTGCTGCTAGTGCACTATGGCGAGTGTGTATATCCTTATTGTAGCCGTATACCTCAAAGAAGAAAGCTATATTTTATTAAGCAGAAATGAACTCACTGGATCGATGGTACCATTTGGGTACAAAGAATAAAACAAAAGCCCGTCACCCTTCCGTGGTTTTACTTTCAAGCCGATACACTTTCTGAAATCATAATTTGAGTCTGCATTTTCCCCATTCTGCAAAACAGATCCGTTAGACGAGTTACCCTTTCAACAAACACAGAAAAAAGTAGTCAAAGCCATCCTGGAACTTACCTCAAATGGAAACATGGTTTCTCCTCCTCCTTCAACATCCGATAAGTACAGCAAGAAAGAGGCAATCTGTGCGCAGACAAAGGTGAGATTAGAGTTAACACTGAAGATATACAAATCAACAGTGATTAAAAACTATAGAAGGTTCTTTTGCCAAGAAAGAAGGCTATCAGAAATCCTACATTTAGAAAATGATTCTAAATGGACCTATTTCAGTAATGTTGTGGTGATATTTACAATCATCTAGTATCTCTCAACAGTAAGTTAGGAACTATTATGGAGAAAACATTATGGGCTGTTCCGTTATTCATTACAGAAAGACAAATCTTCACACATATAACAATGGGAAGATAATGTATAGGTTAGCCTCTCAGCTTATTCTTTGTTTCGCTCATTCAGTTTATGGGTGATTTAGAAGCATCGCCAACTACATAAACTCAACTAATGTTCCAAATAAAGATGTTTGGTTTGATGACTATCAAATTTCTAGTTCAAGAGATAGACTCATTTAACGCACAAACCGAGAGTACAATTCAGAGATCTATGGAGTGTGAATCAAATCAAAGTACAATCAGAGAAATTCGTGACCACCAAAATCTACTTCCAGTTGAACCTTAAAAAAGGCCTGGATCAGGCTACCCAACGCCACTCCTGGTTGTTAGAGCTTTGGTGTAACTTAAATTTCTACATGGAACCTATGCCCAACGACATTGGTCTTTCTTTTGGGTTAATGACTCCTATAAATAGAAGTCAAAGGCGTTTTGTGATCTCCGTTTTCAAAAAACGCAAATATAGATTGAATGTTGGGCGACTTGGGCGTTGGCTTTCAAGTTCCTGATTTTGAGAGAGTTGCATAACCCTAACTTTCTATTGGATGGGTTCCACTTGTTAAAGAACTAGTACATAGTTACCAAATAAGAAGAGAAATTTGCAAATGTTGTGTGGCAATGTTTAGAGTATGAGAATTTTATACTAGGCATTTAGCATGTCTCTTATATACAATTCTCTTTAAAAGTTGGCACAATCACATGTAAGAATATTGCCTATTGGTACACTAAGAATGCTAGTTAGTCCTATATGTTCTTTATTTCTTGTCTAGCAGAAACTAATCGAGCACCCTTTACGCCCAGTCATCCGAACACTCCCCCAAGTGTCTTACCATGGCTGCTGGCAGGGCGCACGACGTTAGCTGGGGCTTCTTCCTCGAGTCATGGTTAATCGGATATATGGAGATTGATCATGTGGGAAACCAAACTATTGACAACAGGTGTGATTGTGACTATACTAATGATAGTTCACTACAAATATTTTGTTTAAAAAAATTGCTTTATGAAATCTAAAACATTTAGCTGAAATGTCATGTTATGGAAATAGTTAACTACACATTTTTGCTAATATTATTGATCATTGCATGAGGAGGGAAGGGAGGCATCAGTTACTGTTTTGATATTCTGAAATCATAGACAGCAAAGTAATTATGTATAACGAGAAAGAAAGTTTATTAACTTGTACATTACACATCAAAGCATGCAGAAATGAGGTTTAGCAAGTCATGTACCCGCTGGCTCTTCTGCGGACCATATTCAGTAGGGTTGAAAGCATCATAATGTGAATTATACCTTTGCCCAATCTCATACCTTAGAACATTGAATGCCTGGAAAAAAAAGTAACATTCTTGTATCACACAACTGATACTAGATGAGTTATACAAAGATTTTTAGATGACTCAGGAAACTTATGCAGCATAAGATATAAACCCAAGGTGTGATAATAGCATATAGATAATTCACATGCAACTGGATCATACATGAGTTCATACCAGTAGGAATCCACTGCTAACATTGCATCTCTATGAAA
The DNA here is from genome assembly GCA_020465985.1 of Centrapalus pauciflorus. Classification (NCBI taxonomy): domain Eukaryota; kingdom Viridiplantae; phylum Streptophyta; class Magnoliopsida; order Asterales; family Asteraceae; genus Centrapalus; species Centrapalus pauciflorus. The sequence goes on from JAANYP010005136.1 coordinate 420,319, forward strand.
AGTGGCTGACAGTTGCCTATTCATGCTACTTTAAAGTAATGAAAGGAATACCTCTCCATTACTTCTAGGGATCATTGTAGCCCTTTCGATTTTCTTTTCGATCAGATCCAAGATCCCCGTTTTGTCTTCAGATGCACTTATGAACATGCCAGAACTGGTTCATTATAAAAAATGAAGAATAAGAAACTAAATTCTATATTAATATAGCTTTTTTCTTGAAACAATTTTCTAATACTCTTTTATTATATGTCAATTAAAACATGCATACCTTGTTCTAATTCCTTTGGTATTCTCAGAAGTTTCTCCCTTGCGTAAAGCCAAGGTTGAAGGTGCAAGTTTTACTTTGGCCATCTTGATTATACTTTCACATTGTTGTGCCGTTGCAAAACCAGGAAAGTATAGCGCACGAGGTCTCCAACTTAAAATCTAACATGAATATGAATCAGATAAAAGAACTGTTCATAAACAGCACAATAACATATTTCAGATATACGCTTATGCACATTTAGGTCTGTTTCATGATCTATCTAAGAAGGGCAGGACATTAATACAATATGAATAACACGCAACAACTTTTTAAGTAAAACACAGATTTACGGACACTATGAAGTTGGTAACTTGGTAAATAGTGAGCAAGAGGCAATATCAAATTGATGCACAACAGGCTGATGAGTTAGCTGATGCCATGGAACAATGGGAACATGACAAATGTGCAGGAAAACAAGTGCAAGTGTGCAACTTTCAAAGAATCCTCCAAAATGTCTAGACAGTCCACATGCACTGGAACAGTTTATCCTGTTTTGATCCACCATTGTGGCCAAAATTCCATCGTTTTGAACTCAGATTTCAACATTTCCCCAAGTATAGAGATTTTTCCAATTTTCTTCTATTCCATTTCTAATGTAAATGGTTGAATCAATGATTCCAATTTTCTATCATTACATGCTATGTTAAGTAGGATTTGAATATTATATGCATAATTTGAAATTTGATAATTTTCTTTGCCATAAGTAGCAACATCCTGTATGAAGGATCCATCATATGCCTGGAGGAGTATTAAGAAATATATTGTTTTTCCTCTTAGAACGTGTGTTTATTTATCGTTTCTTAATATCATAACTACCATGTTTCTGGCTTACATCAGAATCCAAGTGGCGAAAGTTGTGATGACAGAATCAGAGCTCAATGTCTAGTGTTTAGTTAAAATAAGTGTTTCAACTTGTGTAATAAAAAAGGTCAAGAAAACCTACCGGTTGCTAGACTTCAAGCAACTTCTGTTTGAAAGACAAATTCATATCAGTATATTCATCCTCTCCTTTAGCCAAAATGTGAAATGAAAGATTCAATTTGTAGGGTTTATACTTTATACCATAATCATACTTGGTGAATTTATAGCACATAGATGTCCTAATCTTACAAGTAATCTCATGGAATACATACCAATAACTTCAATTAAGCTTTATTCTGAACAATAAATTAAGCACCTGAAAAGGAATGGCGGTAAAAGAATCATCACCCGATTCCCCTCGAGGCAACAGATCATATTCTTTCTCGCTAAGCACCCTAGGTCTTGGATGTAAACTAGATTCAGTTTCAACCTGCCAATCATTTGCTCACAATAAACAAAACTACAATAAGATCAATCCAAATACAGCTCCACACACATCAAAATGAAGATATTTAAAATAAAAAAGAAGAAGAACCTGTTGAGAAAATAGGGAAGAACCGAAGAATCCGAGGAAGAAGAAGAAGATGCATATGAGGAAAACAGCAGGTAAGCCAAGACTTGACCAGCCGCCAACTAGTCCTCCGCCGATTTTACCTCTGGTTTTCATCTTTACCGGCGATCAGATGGTTTCCAGCAGATCAAAGTCAAAAGTGTGCAGTGATTACTATGATTGATGATCAATAATCAGGGAATGTACTTGTTGGTTAGAATTGAGTTGGTATACGGCGGGAATTGTTGCTAAAGTCGGAGGAAATACGTTGAAAAAATGAACTGGATACATACGGATGGACATGGATCCTCGATTAGCGGCGAAGAAGAAATGGGAATGGACGACCCGATTCCCCCAACCCGGATCAAGAGTATCCGGAAAACTGGAAACGGTGAAGACGCAAAAGGAAAATGGATCTACCGGTGCGGTGTTGATCAAAGTCAAAACTCAGAGAGTCAAAAGGACAATAGTCGTTCCACATATATTTTTACAAGGCCAGAAGACATGCTCATTAGTTGATTGTTGGGCCCAATTTCAACTTTTCCACAAAAGCCCTGTCCATTTATTACGTATTTTAAAAGCAACACATTAAGTTTCAAGTTTACATATTTTAAAATCAACATTAGGTTTTAGTAAAATTTATTTCATACTTTTAAAATCGACATTAGGATTATATTTTCAAAAGTAACATTAAATGTTTATATTATAAGATTTGATGTATGCTCAGACGAGTGTTCTGTTTTTCAAAAGTCATATTCTATTTAAAGTAAACGGGTCGTTTATTTTATTATAAAAACCATATGTTCAAACATTGATATTGCCTCTGAAATAAATTATATTAAAATTTTATTCATTTTACATGCAACTTATTCACAATTACTTTTGATATTTCTTAATTACAAATTACTACCATGACCCATGTCATTTATTTTCTTGATCGTGTGCAAAAATTCCTTTTGAGAGGGAATCCAATACATGGTCTAAGGTCGTTTCAGTGTTCAATTGGCGTGGAGAGGTAAGAGGGTTGGGGTTGTTAAAAATGGGATATCTTAAATTATGGCATTTTTGAAAAATAGGACCGACCCTAAAAGAGTCACATGGGTTACGTTTCAATACATCAAACAATTGATAGACATTTTTCTATCCAATAAATAATATGTTAACTCTGTTTTATTGTTTAGTGTTCATACCTTCATAATTAATGGTAAAAGTTATAACCTTAGACGATTAGAACAATAAAATCATAAAATTTAACAAATGTCAAAAGAATATTAGTGTCAAAATACACACAAAGTGTGCTAGAAGAATCAGCAAGAATTTTGTTTTACTTTTCAATCAGATAAACCTTGTCTAATTTTCAAATTACACAATCTAAGAAACGATCAAACCTCTTTAAAAAAAATAGTATGTTGTATTTTTAAAGAGAAATCATTATTCTTTAATCTTGCCCATGATATGACAAATTATTGACAATGTTCAGGACCGGTCCTGCTTGAAAAAATATTGAAAAGATTTAGAACAGAAAGGAGTTCTTTATGAGTAAATATTATTTGGAGTATGTATGAGAATGAGGAGGACTGGAGGAGGGTGTCGAAAGTCGAAGGAATGGGTAATAAATTATGGGAGTGGAGTTGAGAGGAATGTTATTTGTCTTTAGGCATAAAAAAAATTTGTGAAGGGAACTCTACCTCTTTTTGGATCGATAATTAGGAAGATAACTTTAGACTTGGTGACAACTATCTTTCTTATAATGGCCTAAAATCATTTTAAGAAAATGTCCGATTGGAGGACCTGGTTGGAGAATTCCGGTTCACTCAATCATTGTTTAGTTAGTTGTAGTTGACGTTTAATTTTATATTTTTAAAAACTGTGGTGGTTGAAGACTAGATCTAGGTTCCATTTCGGATATTAGTTGGTCATGAATCATGATATTTCAATTTCAAATTTTCAAATCAAGTTTGGCAGTCGGTTTTATGGGCCATATTGTATTTTATTTAGTTATATAAATTTAGATGGTTTTTAACGTCAATAATAGAAAACATGAGGATATGTTATTAAATTCATGTCTTCGAATGATTTTAAAAAGATGCAAATTGGTTTAAAGGTTAACGTGTTTTATTGCCATCAAGCTCGACTGATTTGAATATGTTTTGATAGTTGCTAGTTCGATCTTTCTATAGCTTGTGTCGACGTCTTGTTGGGATCATACCCTGTGGGTTATGGGTATCGAGGGAAAAATAACGAGAAAGTCAGACCAACTTCCATGAAATATATATATCTGGATTGGTTCAATTTTAGACAAAAACATGAAAATATGTAATGGGATGATGGCGGTTTTTAAGCGGGAAAGAGCAAGTTTTATTCGTACCTTGGGCTTCATTTTTAAATTTAAATTATCAAGTATTTGATTATTATTTACAGTTGACAGACACAGAAGTCGACTTCCATCAAGGCTCCAACTAATTCAACTCATAGCGTGTGTTATTTAATAATTAATTAAAATATTAGTATTCACAACACTAGTGTGGCGTATTCTAATGAATCCCGTTCGGTAGAAATATCATCAAAATCCATAAAAATTTGACATTTATTATTAAAATGAGTAAGAATAAGTGAGTAGAGAAAAAATGACGACCGGGACCAAGGAAACCGAAAACCAAACCAAAATTAAAAATCGGATTTCAGTTTCCGGTTATGGAACTTGATTTTTAGATTGATTTTCGGTCCAACTCATATTGGACCAAACCAAACCAAATTACCGAATATATATATATATATATAGGGTTAAGATCCATTGAGTATCATGTTAATTGAACATGTACATTACGATAAAATATTTTCACGCAAAAGTGTAATATTTAGATATTCAAAATTGCATTATGATTAAGGGTTAATATCGAAAAAACCCCATAAACTTTTCTTAGTTTTGTGATTAGGTCCCTAAACTTTTTTTCTGATTGTTTAAGTCTCTTAACTATTTTTGTCTTATTTAAAAAACTCACTATCTTTACATGTTTTAGCGATTAAGTCCTTAAACCTTTTGTTTTATTGGTTGTGTTATACCTACTCATCCAGTAGCCGGTGAAAAATATATACTTTTGAATAATACAAAAATATTTTAGGGACTTGAACAATCGGAAAAAAAGTTTAGTGACTTAATCGTGAAAATGAGAAAAGTTTATAAGTTTTTTCAATATTAACCCTATGATTAACTAGTTGAAATCTTTTTTATATTTATTACGTTAAATATGTTTAAACATTTAATTTTATGCAAAAGTGCAATATGCACATGTTCATACATATTGCACCTTTGAACATGTGCATACTGCTATTTTGCATGAAATTAAACATTTTATAATAATAAACATGTAAATTATGTGAACTAGTCAATAATAATGTGCATTTGAACATGTGTATATTGTCATTTTACATGAAATTAAACCTTTTATCATATTGAACATGTTCATTTAATCTTCGATTCTATCTTAAAATTTTCAATACTCATTTTACCCCAACAATAATTAATATGAGTAAGAATTTTAAGCAAAATTTATATTTAATTTTATGATTTTAATGATAAATGATTGGCTATAAATGATTATCATGTACCTCAGTCTAACATGGTACACAATTGATCTTGAATATATATATAGAGGGGGTTCAATAGAAAACCAACATGCATCGGAAAACCTCCATGCGCCACCACAAATGCATCACAATTCCCGCGTGATGCATCAAATTCCCCGCGTGATGCACCAAATTCTCGCGTGATGCATCAAATTCCTGCGTGATGCATCGCCTTTCAGCGTGATGCATCACCTTATTCAATGGCTATAAAGTGGTTTCCAGGTTTTTCGATGCATATACGTTTTCCATTGAACTCACCACTCTATATACATACATATATATATATACACATATACACACACACACACACACACACACACACACACACATATATATATATATATATATATATATATATATATATATGTTCAAGTGAGTACCACCCATTATGCAGCGTAACAGAAGGTACCACCCTTAAAAGTAATTTTAAATTTTTTTTTCATTAACATGTTTTAATTAACGTTACACACATCATATGTAAATTTCACGCAAATCCAAACACTCTAAGTGCATGAAAACACGCATAACATAAACGCGCGTTCACATACATTCAAAATTATATAAGTGTGTGTTCACATCATTTTTTAGGAGCTATGAGATGTGAATGCATGTGAAATTTACATATCATCTTTATAATGTTAATTAAAACATATTTGTGAAAAAAAAATTTCAAAAAAATATTTTTAAGCGTGGTACCTTCTGGTGCGTTGCGTAACAAGTGGTACTCTCGAATCATATTCTCTCTCTCTCTCTCTCTCTCTCTCTCTCTCTTTCTCTCTCTCTCTCTCTCTCTCTCTATATATATATATATATATATATATATATATATATATATATATATATCTATAGGGAGGTTCCATTGAGAACTTTTGTGCATCGAGGCACAAAAGAACCTCCATTGGCCATTGGATGAAAAGAATGTGTGAGTTAGATCAAATGACAAAATGATAATTAAATAGAAAGTTTTATGCATCAAGTGCACATAATGAAATTCGCGGAGGGGTAAAACAAGAATTATGCAATCCTTATTTAATTATTACACTTCCAAAATTAACAAAAATAATACAAATTCAAAATACATCAAAATACATGCATATCATTCATCATATCGTTCATCTCTTTCAAAAATAAATCATGCATATCGTTCATCTCTTCCAAAATCAAGATACATCATAATACAAACATAAATCATGCATATCGTTCATCTCTTCCAAAATCAAGAGGGGGCTAAGCGAGAGGAGAGAGAGAGAGAAAGAGGGAGTGGTTTTAGGAAATAAGTTAATGGTGATTTACATACCAAATTTAGCTATTAATTATCTTAAAAACATTTAAATTCAAAAATAATTTCCATACATTTAATATCCCCTAAATGCCCTTTGTGCACCCTTGGTAGATAGTTCGATGCACAAAAGTTCTCAATGGTGCCTCGATGCACAAAAGTTCTCAATCGAACCACAATCTACATATATATATATATATATATAGGGTCGGGATCCATGGAAAACCATCTTTGACTGGAATACTGGAAAACCATTCTCAACCAATCATTTTCATTAATTTGGTATATTAAAAAAAAGAAAAAACTGATTAATTCATGTTTGTTAAAATACAATTAGGGGTATTATGGGTATAGAATTATCTCATTCAATTAGCAGATTCTAATCCCTAATTATTCTCCCTTCGGTTACTCCCCTGTTGAACCACCGCCCTCATATCGTCTCTTGGTGTTAATCTTTTGAACGACCGAAGCAATTCTCACCGTAGCTACACTGAAAAAAGCACCCATTTTTTGTGTTCTTCTTCATCACCATTACTGCACATCAGAGGTTAGTAGTGAACATGTTCGAAACCCATTAACATTCTCTGTTGTTCGATTACACCACTGATTTCGATTACGGTTTGTTCATTCATGACTCCACTTTTTATTATTTAATTTAGTTGGTGCTTCGTTAATGAAATTGTACCCTGTCTGTACTTGTGCAAATGGTTGAACCTGTGCAGTGAACCATCATGTAACATGTTCAATGGAAAAGACTATCAACTTGAACCTGTGCACTTATCCAATTCTAATGAACCAGTTCACAAAACATATTATAGAATAACATAGGTTATTGAAGGATGAAATTTTTTTGACATATCATGCACTTGTGCAGTGAAACAATGTAAGTGACGCAGTGAATCGATGACCATCTATGAACTTGTGCACTGATCAATGGTTACTGAACAAGTTAAGAAAACATCCGGTATAATACCATGAACTTATTGAACAATGATTTTCCGAAATACCATGAACTTTGCAGTGAGACAACTTAATTGATGCAGTGAACCAATGATAATTGATGAACTTGTGCACTGAAAAATCAATTTGAACAAGTTCACCACACAGAACATGTTCAATAATAAATAAAAATTGGTTGAGAAAACGGATGCAACATCATTTAAGCAGTGACTATGAACAATCTTGACCGAAACAATGAACCCCATTTGGAACATGTGCATTCGAAACCAATACAAACAGATTCATGGGCAATACGAAACCAAAACAACGGAATCATGGGAACATTTTGGAACTGACCACCGATAGATGGCTCATCAGGATTGCATGGATGGAGAGTGTGATCGTGGTTCAGCATGATACCTGGATCTTCGTCTGTGGAATCCATCGATCACCAATTCGCAATTGAGGTTTTTTCCGGATAAATGTATTTTGATTTCAAAACAAATGGCGATGATGATTGTGCAATTGTTAGGGTTGACAAAATCTTTGCTGATTGTATATGATAATTTTTCTCAATCGTGATTTGGGTTGAGATTTTCCACCATTGATCATCCTCCATCGTGAAACAGAAATGTTCAAGAAATCAGGAATTCCATTAATTTAGGGATTTCCTAAATTATTTATTATCAATTAATATTCAAATTATTTGTTTGACTAAAATACCCTTTTGTGTTAGTAGCCAATCAAACTAGATTTATAACCAAACTCCATGGTTTTCCAGTATTCCAATCAAAGATGGTTTTCCATGGATCCCGAACCTATATATATATATATATATATATATATATATATATATATATATATAGGGTCGAGATCCATGGAAAACCAACTTAGATTGGAAAACTGGAAAACCAACCCATTTGATAATAAGACTCAAAAGGGCATAAAAGGCATTTTGTAATTATTTTAATTAACTCTTTAAATAATTATGGAATCTGTTTAATATTAATAACAAAACCACCTAAATTTATGGGATTACGATTTTCTCTCTCATGCAGCTAATTTAATTTTTTCCATGTGACCATGTTGTTTTTTTTCTTTTGGTTTTTGTTCTGCCACTACAATACTCCATAGTCCATACCATGATTGATAAATGCTAAGAATATCAAGAAAGCAATGAAAATGTGCATTCAGTATTCAGATTGCACAAGTGCATACTTAACCTCTTTTTCCCTTTCTTTTTTAAATAAATCAACTTGGCTATTGCGTCTTATGCACAAGTACAAATTTTAACAACAATAAATATATGCATACGTATTGATAATTTGATAGTAAACATAAAGCTAACAATGAACATGTGCATATTGACATTTACTATATTAATAAAATCATATTGAACAAGCTCATAACAATTAACACGTACAATCACAATGAACAAGTTCATAAATGTTACGTTTATCATGTACACAACAGATACAAGCACATGGAACAAGTTCACAAGAAAAAAAAATACATATATCCACAATATATAGGTAATGAACATGCACTATGGATTACATATGAATTGAACAAGTGTATAACTGGAATATTTAGAGAAAGATGAACAAAACTCGTAACATGTACGGATGATATATGTATTGAACATAATATAACTCAAAGATATAGCGTATTGAACAAGTTCATCTGGTGCAGGCTTATGAACATATAGTGCAGTGATGACATTTTCCGGTTGCAAGAATAGGGCATCGATGACACACAATGGTAACTCCCACATGGACTTAAGACTCCACCGCGACAATTGTGACAATGGAGGCTCTCACACAATTGACGTCACGATCTTCCTATACAGGTTAGGCGGAGATGATGGTGGCTCCTCTTCTTCATCCTCCTTTCTTATTCATCGAGAAGACCACCATCTATATTTTATACTTCTGCTTTTGTCCATCAGTCACAACTGCCGCTTCCGCTGCAGCATCAACATAAAGTCGAGATGTGGATCAAGAAGTATATGCATGCGACGACTAACCTCTCCTCATTACACTATCGTTTCCATTATGAATTCAAAAAACGCCTTTTATCTCTGTACATATATTTTATCATTAAAATTGTTTGATATTGATTAGAAGATTTGTCGAACGAACTGCTATGAAGAGGAAGAATGGTAGAATTATTTTTTTAGTGAAAAAGAAGTAGATAGAATCAATCGAGTGAAAAAAATTATACGAGAATCTTTTTTTTTTTTTTTGAGAAAAAGCTTTTGAAAGGAAGAATGATAATGATCATTAAATCTCTGACATTATTTAGAAAGAGGTTGAGAAATATATGGCATATTACCAGGGTTATGATGCGTGAACTATGAGCACACATTAATCAATTGAGAGATATCCCCATTATACCCATCTAGAAAATTAAATGGCATTTTAATTAATAATATCTATAATATAATTAGTAATTCCTATTTTTAATCTCAGCCACAAGTTAATACAAAATGGATGGTTATAATTGGTTTTCCGTTACTCCAATCTAAAATAGTACTCCATTGATCTTGAACCTATATATATATATATATATATATATATATATATTCTTTCGTAGACTTATGCTTCGTACGTAATTGACCTACTAGAATCAAAAATTTCTCTTTTGTATTATTGTATACAATATAAAATTTCCGAACGTTGCGTAATAATTATTACAATTTCTTTGGTTGTTTAACTAATATTATATATTTGTTTTTAGTGATTAAATAATTTTGGTTTAAATAACCCTTTTGGCTTTTAGTAACTTCTTCAAAAATAATTGTTTCTTGTTCATGAATGTTTTTCCGTGTGAAATTTTGTGGTTTTAAGAAATAGGACTATAACTTATGATTAATCATGAGTAAAATATATTATACTCCGTAATATATAATGAGACTAGTTTATGAAACTACGTATTATATGGATAAATTTTAATAGATAATTGATTTAATTTTTATGTAAACTTTAAATTAAAACATATACATATTAAATTTTATCAACAAAAATACAAGAATAATATTGTTATTTGTCACAGTTTAATAGTAGTTACTTTTTTAACAATATTTAAAATATTTTTATTTCTAAAATTATATGTATTTAATCGATATAATTTAAAATTTCAATTTTACAGAAAACACACACACACACACACACACACACACACACACACACACACACATATATATATATATATATATATATATATATATATATATATATATATATATAATTACAATTAACAAAATTTTACGAAATATGATTTTATTAACATTGTATTATTTTTACTTATTTACAATAAAAAATCCATTTAAGTATAACGTAATATTTATATATTTATTACAATAAATAAAATATTATTATATATATTTTAACCAATTGCTTTTTTTACTTTATGAATTTGCAGTTTATGAACCCACATGTTACGCGAATTAGTTTTAATAAATAATTTGTTACTTAAGATTAATATTAATTCTTATAAAAAAATATAAGAAAAGTATAATGGATAGAGTTAATTATTTATTAATGCTTATAGATATAATAATAACAAATTGTGTTTATATTTTTTATTTTAGAAATAATAAAATGTATTTATATTTGAAAATAATGAATTGTATTTATCTTTATTTTATTATTTTTAAAATAATAATATGTATTTATCTTTTTAAATGAAATGTGATGATGACGGATGACAATTTGTATTCTCATTTATTATATATTAATAATAATAATAATAGATTTTAAAAAATAACTTTCTATATATATACAAGGTTAGGATTTAATTTAGATTTAACTTAAATTGATGATTCATATTGAAAAACTTATAAGATTTGACATATTTTTATGATCAGTGTTATAAAATATATTTTTACTATTTACTTTATACTTTTCAAACATGTATTACATAGATATTCTTAATAAATATATATTTACATAACATTTGTGTTTGTGTATTACAAGACTATAATGACTTTGATTTAATATAAAATTAGAATAACTAATAAATTGACAAATGTCAAAATGATAATGATATCAAGCAATTAGATGATGAAAGTATGAAACTTATGAATATAGATAATTATTTATTAATATTTAAAGATCTTAAAGATTATAAATTTATCTTTTATTTTTAATATAATGAATTGTATTTATCTTTTGTGATTAAATATGAAATTATATGTTTTATTTTATTGTATATACAAATTTAGATAGTTTAACAAGTGTTTAGTGATGTAAAAAAATATAATATAGAATTAGAAAAAAAAAATTTAAAAACATGCGAAAGGCATGTAGGATCACATGAAACCCACTTTTGTGGTGTGTGGTATAAAGAAGAGAATTAATTATAGTATGAGGTTAATAATAAAAAAGAGGCTGGTGGCCGTTCATTCTCCAACATAAATAAAATAAAAGAAAATTGGGGGCAAATTTAGAAGAAAAGAATCCAGAGGGGTTGGAGAGTCTCGTCTTTTTCTGCTTCACAAGCTTCCCATGACGCGTCATTAATTAGATCCTTCTTCCTTCTTCCCACCAACCTCTATTCTACTCCTATCAATTGTCACATGCATTTACATTTACAGAAGCAAAAGTTTTTGGCCTAGCGGTACCAATGTGTTATCTAAATAAGAGATTATGAGTTCGACTCCCGTCGGAGTCAAGTTGAAATTTAGGTGGTGAAAGCAAGTCTTGGGGTAAAGGAGTAGTCTAGGAGTAAAAGTAAGATTTACATTTACAGTTTTATTCAAGATACAAAAAAAAAAAAAAAACAACCTTTGTCATGTTTATTTCACGAAAAATTTTCATTAGTTTTCAGTTTTGATTTTTAAGAAAATGTTCTCAAGTTTACTTCTTTCAAAAACAAATGAAAATTCTAAAAACAAGTCTTCTAAACGTAATTTTGGAAATTTTAAAAGTCATTATTTTCATTTAGATTTTAAAATTATTGAAAGTAAGTTAAAGTTATTTTTAACATTTTAGTTGTAAATTTTGAAAATGAAAAATGAATTTAAAAAAAAAACAAATAAACATGTTTTCATAAACCTTTTTTTCATTAAAGACGAAACCTAAAAATACCATTTTTCATCAACTAAATAGGGTTTAGATTTTTAGCAACTTTTTCTAATACACGTTATCACTTCAGTTATGTTGAAGTGTAAACCTCTTTTAATTTTTTTTACGTAATTTATTAAATATGATTTTATTAAAGATATAAAACAATAATCTAAGTTTTTAATCTATAAATGTTTTAACACGACTTTTGCTTTGTACGTACCTTTTGAACCGTAGAGGGTGTTTGGATTTGCGTTTGAAAAACTGCTGTAGCGTTTTGAAAACTAATAATCAGATAATAGTTGTAACCAAAAGTGTTGTTGGAAATACAGTGTTTGATTTTGCTTCTGCTGTTTGCTATTATAATTATCAAATAATCAGTGTTTAAAGTGTTTGCATTTGCATTTTAACTTATAAAATGACCAAATAATCACTTATTAAGCAAATAGACTACCTTTTTTAACTTATGAAAAAATGTGGTAGGACTAACGCTAAACGCAAATAATCACTTTAAATCAATTATATACGTTATTGTAACGTAATAAATTAATAATCTTGTTTATAACGCAAAACCAAACACCCTCTTAATTGTTTATATATAGTTGCGTATTTGAAATTAAATGATGAAAATAAAATATAATATATGTGTAAAAATTGTCATCTCTAAATTATCTAACATTCATTCAAATTGTACTTTTATAATACATGATTTAAGTTTCTTATTACTAGAAAAAGAGATTCGATAATAAAAAGATGAGTTAGGATATAGGAACCTTCTTACCATGTGATGTACTGATGTTGCCCCTTGGCTCATTTGAAGCAGGCACCAAATCGAATCGCTAAAATCCAATTATCCAAGGCTTTGGGATGATTTTTTTTTCCTTAAAGGTTTATTTTTCTACTAAAAGATATAGAAAAAAAATATATTTTTTAATTACTTGAAAAGGTTTGCCAGATCAACAGCAATGGTTGCTAGAAGTGTGTATATTTCGGTTCAGTTAGTAGTTAACATGTGAACTGTGTTTTCAGTTTCGGTTGCACAGTTTTCGGTTATCCGTTAGAAGCCGGTTACCCGTTGTTTGGTCCACGGTTACCCGTTATATGCTTAAAATCAAATAAAATAATAGAAATATATCTTTTTATTTTTAAGTTCAAAGTCACAGTAACTATTTACTATAAATCTTAAACATTATACTGAATTTAATTTAATAAAACAATTAAAATAAAAAATCATTTGAAATCTAATATTTAATGCATTAGAATATCTATAAAATTATAAATATAAGCTACTAATATATATAATTGGTTCGGTTCGGTTATCCACGGTTTTCTAAAACTGAAAACCTAAACCGCGCCGTGATGTTTCGATTTCGTTTATTTTTCGGTTTCGGATCAAGAAGTTTAAGCGGTTCGACTTGGCTTCTCGGTTTTGTTTGAACACCCTAATGGTTGCTACTTTGCTAACTAAATAGGAATCTCATAAAAAAAATATCACATTGGAGATGCTCCAAGAAGGAAACAAAGATGAAAATGTGATACACGTCACAAAATCATTGGTTATGACACATATACTTAATTTATTTATTAAACTGAATCATCTTTACTGTTCAAAAAAATTATTAAAATGATACTCTTGGTCCATTACATAGAGTAATTTAAGAAGTAAATAGATGACACTTGGCATATGAATGTCAATTGGCGTAACATGGAAGCAACACGTGTAATAATCTATAATTTTTATGTTAAAGTAGAATTAAACAAATTAAATTAATTTTGAAAAAAAATTTCCGCCTATTATCTTAGCTTTTTGTTACAAATTTGAGTCCACAACTCATGTCTTTCATTAGCTTCATAATTATCCAAATTTTTTAAAAATTGTAAAAATAAATAATTAAATTGATTTAGAAAAAAAAGTGATTATTTACCGGATTTCTATAATTTTTTCATTTCTTTGTTATTCTTTAATTCTTTGTTATGTAATTTACCTTTAGTTACATGATTTATATATTTTCAATAATCTCTTTAACAATATAATATTAATATTTAATTTGTTGTTTTAAAATAATTTCAAAATTTATACAAACAAAAAATAATAATTAATTTACCATTCCGTGTAGTACACAAATAATATGCGTTTATGATTTTCCAAGCTTGTCTTGCTTTTATGTTTTATGTTCTTTTTACCAAGTCTTAATGTATCATATAGTGGTGAAATATGATGTATGTTAATCATAAGATCATATTGTTTTCCATGTTAATCTTTTGATTTGATTGGAAAGTCTTAATGATGACATCTTATTAAACTACCATTAATATATATAAAGTTATAAACAAATGATTTCATCAATTAGAGAAAAAAAGATAACCTACACATCTGAGTGTCTATATCGACTGGTTTTACAATATGAGTTTTGTTTGTTTAAGAATGAAATATATATCAGTATATATAACAAATAAAAAAATGAGACAACATGTATGTATTGAACCGGTAACAAATCTAACCATGAAGAGGACATGACTTAAGTCCTTTTTTTAAATTAAAATATGTAAAGACTAAAAAAGGGCGATTAATAATAAGGAAGTGTTTGGCAAACTTATCCAACCAAGACTTTCTCAAATCTGCAGTAATGCAGTGTAATCTCCATCCTTAATGAAAAGGATCCTCCTGAATATTTGGTATCCTCTAGTTAATGATCTATGTCGTCTCATGGATTTTAGATTTTAGAGGCCCTGGTCCCTGTGCTTGTGACTACAACAAAGTCCTTTTAAGTATTTTAAATAGTAAATTGGTCATTTTGAGACTCAATTTTAATAGGTAAAGTCGAGTTTGTGAATAACAAAAAAAACTGATTATTGAGAAATTAAAATAAATAAAACGAATCAAATTGAATTTGACATGATATCCATTTTAACGCACCAATGCACAACGTATATATGTCAAATACAGAAAAAATTTATTGATATAAATTTAGATCTTTATTATAACCGTGAGGTCCTATGAAATTGAGGTCCCTGTGCGGTTGAGCCTTTCACACACCCTAAAAGCCACCCCTGTAATAATGATTAAATACTCGGAATTTTGTTTCCTTGTGTTTTTGGCTGTTGTGGCTTTCGAATCTACGATCGGTCTGTTGAGCACTTTTATTTATTTTGTGTCGTAAATGTTTTGATCATGCAATATATTCTTTTCTTGTTTGTTTTGTTCTTTTCTTTGGTTTTCAAATTGTAATTCATGTAGATAGTCTTGTTGCGTCTTGTCTTTTGTATCTTAATTTTTCGTTGAATAAAATTTGTAGTCTTTAAGAAAAATCATTAGTTTAAAATTTTGACAATCAAATGGCGATAGGTTTAAAGGTTTAAAAAACATCACACTCATGGACAGCAACATAATTAAAAGTCAACATTTTTATGTCATTTGACCTCCATTTGTTAACATTTAAGAACGTTTGAATTTTGAAATCCCTTATTTTCAAATTGAATACAAACTCAAGCTTTAAAATCAATAATAAAAAACTAATTAAATGAGAGAGAGAGAGAGAGACGATCATTAAAAGTTGAAATAACTTCTCATTTAAAATTGATGAAATTATTATTTTCTCTCCTCTCAACATAGTAGTATATATAACATTAATGTGAAAAAAAAAAAAACTATTCATTAAGATAAGATCAAGAAGAAACAAATAGCAAATCATTAAGATAAGATAAAGAAGAAACAAATAGCAAATCACGATCATAAGATCATTTTTACTAATGCTTCATAAGTGCAATTTGTTTGACATCTTTTGTAAGATCATCTTTACTAATTTAATTTGTTTGACATATTTTGTAGATGTTATCTATGGTAACTTAAATATTAAACTAATTAAATATTTATATTTTCTGATAAAGAAAAGATGTGTATATATTTTTGTCAAAATAACCAAAATGTTTTCACTAGTTTCTAATATATATATATATAATGTTAATTCGGTAACAAAATAAACAAATAGATTGATATTATCACAATTTTAACCTTATTTATTTAGAGAAAAATGATTGATACATATAAACACATACAACTAGATGAGAAAAATGACAGTTATATGACAAAATCAGTTAAAAGTATGTGAAGGGAGAAAATATATAATGTTTAAACATGTGAATACTATATGTATATCATTACTCTTATTTAGAATATCAACAACTCTAACGATCCCATAAACATTCTCCAAGCTCGAGAATTAACTGTGAAGTCAACAAAGACAATATATCGTTGTTTCATTCATGTTAAGAAAATATGTATTGCAGTTATAATCGTATTAATGTTTCTTAAGTAATAATTTACTTGTAACTTTTTAGAAAAGGTTATAAGTTACTCTTTGAATTTTTTAATTAACATCGTGAGATTGTTTTATCTTTATTTAGAAAGAGGTAAACCAAATAAAGGAGAAGTATAAGGGGGCCCACGACCCCATAAACACATGGAAAAAAAATGTTATTGACTTGAAGTTCAAAATATTGTCAGGGTGGAACACTAGTAGCATGAAAAGGGTACATATGGGCGTTACCGGTTCAAGTGATTTTGGGCAGGCCGTCCTCTAGTCTTTTGTATTTTGTCTTTTACTTTACCCCCTCAGCTTCTAAATATCTAAATTCCTTCCCCTCAATTTGCAAAGATTGTCACTTAAGCCACATATATCTTTTTTTAAATATGATTATATAACACATATGTATTTTTGCAAACCATAGTCACTATATTTATAGAAGTTTAATTTTGATAAAAAAAATTTAAAAGACCGTAATACCTTTCACTCTACATGTTTCAAATATTATTTTCTTCCGTCTTAGATAGCTTGTCATTCCATCTTCATCTGCAGCCCTGCAACACAGTCTCATCTATCATGTCCAACTTCAAATCAAACAAGATAGTAAATATCTCGCTCTAAATAAATCCCAAAATTCTCCAAACAAAATGAAACTGTCATCGACAGTGATTCTATAAGTTTACTTATCAGGAGTGTACATATAATATAATACTTTAGGACAATATGTCAAAAAAGTGTTACTAGTTTATAACCTTAACCCTTATCTGTTTTATGTGTTTTACGATAACTCTAAGATTAAAAAAACTACTTTATGTCTAGATATGTAAATTGTATATGATTTGATAGTGAGTAACCTTAGCTTAAGCTAGGAAAGGAAGCAAAATCTACAAATTCTTTTTAGAAGTAAAAATTTCATAGTATCTTAAACGTTTCAAGATCTTTATTGGTTACAAATTTGGGTAATACCTATTAGCATTCATTGGCATCACCAATGTCTATAAGGGTTTACAAATTTTGTTTTCAGTTGCTACATAGTAGACGTCAACCTGACAAGATGATAAGAGAATCATTAAATGATGAAATGCAATTATTGAAATGGTATTTTTAGAAAAATATATCAATCATAACGATTCATGACGTATCAATTTATTTCAAATTTAGTTCGGTTTTGTAATATTTTCTTGTTGACTATCGCTCTAGTAGTCGAAGCCAACATTGGTTGCCAAATTAATATTGCCGAACAAAACTTGTAGTTATCGAATCTACAACTAATGTTCATTAAATGGTAGTAGGGTACTTTAACCTAGACTATAGAAAGTTAGGGACTAAACTTGTTACGAAGTAAAACCAATGGACCACAAATGTCAGTTTATTGTTCTGTAATCATTTGTGCTTTCCTTTCTGCACTCTTCTTCTTCGCCCCCCTATAAAAACCAGACCTCCCCTTATTTCTTCAATTGCTAAACGTACCAGCAAAAATGGCAACGATTCGATACAACGACAATTGGGTTCACTTCAATTCCCATGAAAATCAATGTTTTGAAGACGAAGAAGGAGAAGCTTTATCTCTATGTGATCTTCCCACCAACGACCACGAAATCGACACAAATTCAACGAAAAAAAACGACGACCCAGAAGACTTTGAATTCGGTTCTCATCATGGCGGAGGCACCATCCATTCACCGGAAAATATGTGCACCGCCGAGGAAGTCTTCTTCCAAGGTCAGATTCTACCTTTACGCCACTCCGTTAGCTCAGACGCATCCGGGTCGTCCAGAAAAATAAACCGGTCGGCTTCCATGAGTGTTGTTGGCAGTAGAAGCATCAGAAATGACCCGAGACTGATCCGATCAAATGAGCATGGTCATAAATTCAAACCCACGATCCGAAACCAGTTCCATTCACACCCGAGCCCATCACCACAGATCCGAACACAAAGTTTCCGGACACTCTCACATTCAAACCCGAAAACGTCGTCGTTATGGAGCTTTTTACAAGTGGGATTACTAAAACCGCAAGAAATCGGGTTATCGGATCTAAAAAACCGGAGCAAAAGATTCGGAAGCCATAATAGCAACAGTAGTAGTAACAGCAGCAGTTTGAACAGTACAATCGATCAAAACCAAAAGCAGATGGAGAAGGAGAAAGCGAGAGAGATGAGACCTCGGAAGAACAGAAAGAAGAAACAGAGGTTGTTTTTCGGCGGATGTAAATGTTCTGTAGATTCAATCGAAAGTACAAGAAGTGCGAATAAGAAGACGACAAAAGAAGAAGAAGAAGACATGTTTCAGATAAAGAATTTGGCGTCGAAAATGGTCGGAGAAGGAAAACAGGCGGTGTCACGTCATCGAACGTTTGAATGGTTAAAGCAGCTTTCCATTGCTGCTGTTGATTGAGATGATTATGGTTAAGCATGCTTGCAATGATTCATCAATCTCCCTTTCCGACAACATTTTTTCTAGTAGATTAATTTTAACTTTTTCTTTCAGGGGATGTTTTCTTTTTTTGCTTTTTATGGGTTTTTTGTTTTGTTTTTTTCGGTGGTATTGAGGCTGGTTATGTAATCTAGGAGTATGTATGACTCAGTGACTCTCACTCATGTGGTTTTCAACATCATTGTAAGTGTATAACTAAAGGTTTGTTTATTTAATTTTATCCTAAAAAGGGACATTTCTTTGATTTAAAATACCATTAGTGCATGCATGTTTAACAAAAAACTCACCGGACTTAGAACCAGAGCTACAGTTTGAATAAAAGTCACACAAACACAGTTTATGGTTCTAATAATCTCTTAAAAATTGAATTAATAACAAATTATTATAAATGGTGTTTTTACTTTTTAGAGCGCTTCTTGACAATTTTGGACTGATTTGTTTAGTTTTTTGAATTTTTTATTGGCAATTTTGCATCTTATAGATGGATAAATATAGACATTTACTTGTATATCATGTATAAAAATTTATAATGTTATCTTGTAACATGATTTGGTTATTAAAAGCATAGAATTGTGAATAGGTAACATCTTCCATTGAACTCACTCCTATACACACACATATACATGGCATTTGCCGCTGTATGAAATGACAAAATAACAAAGGAATGACAAATACGATGTGATGCTGACGTGGCGTGACGGCAAAAAGAGAATGACAAAAGTGGAACCATTTCCCTTTGGGACGTGATTTGTACACAACATATTTTTGTCATACACAACAAGTTTAACTAAAATGTCTATTTTATCATTGATAATATATTTATCATGTTTGTCTTCTACCTCCAAAAATAAGGATGAGTTTGTCATTTTAAATAAAATTGTTATGTATGTAAAAAATATGTTGTTTATAAATCACCTTCCAACCCCTTCCCTTAGTAAACTTAAGATGTCAAAATGTTGAATATTGATAACCCCAATCAACACATAGTTGGCCATCTAAAGCCCATCATGTGAGCTAACATGATAAGCGGTTAGTGTTTGACCCAAAACTTGAATCCTAATCCCTTGACAAAAATCCTAACATTTGTTGTATCATATTTGATTATATAAATATTGCATGCAATATGCATTGAGTTTTTAGAATCATTTAGCAATTAACTATGTGCATGATTTGATGAGTAAAAAATCAAAACTAATAAAGTTTCATATTGATTATCCAATAAATGGATGAAATGTGGTGGTGAAGTGTTGGTTGTAAGGTGGTGGAAATGATAGTCAATTGGTAAGTAATTAAAGCATGAAATTTGATGGCTTTCTAAGTATTAGTAGGGTATGACGGTGGTGGTGGTGGTGTTTGTACGGTGGTAGTTAGTGATAATAAAAAGTGTAAAAGATTGATGGGGGTGGTGGGGTTAGGGGGTGGGGGTGCAGAGGAACATTGATGAGAAAGGGTGGCACGCCCAATAGACCATCTATGAAAATGGAACGGAAGTAGGCTAGCTAGGCCACAGCCACAAGCTTTATGGTTCCACTGGGTATGGTTCAGAATGATGTCGACCCTACCTACCCATATGACTTCAATTTTGTTTCCAGATCAACTCATGTACCCAACTTTTTTTAGGTCACATGAGAGATTCTTTACTTGCATGAATTTAAAATGATGAATTTTAAAATGATAGGATTTTAAAATCTTTAAGGGTATGGATGGATTATGAAATGTGGAGATGTGTGGAATATAAAATCCAAAATGAGCTAAATCCTTTCTTTTAATATTGTATCCAAACATAATAATAAAAGATTTCTAAATCAAAATCCTAAATGAGTTGTTTAAATCCTTCAAACCAAACGCCACCTAATTTTACTATATATTATGCTCAGTACCTATTTTATGTATCGAGAATCCTCAACATACTAATTTCTCTATTATTCATACAATGTATATTCTCTGTTATTGATATGATTTGTCTATTTTAAGATAATATTTCAATTTATATTTTTCTTTGGTCTCTTTTCGATTATACCCCTATTTTGTTTTTTCCGTCTAAGGTTGGGTTGTCTTTAATAACTGCTTTATGAACTCATGTCACTCTATGTGATTGTTAGGTACATGAGTAGAACAATGGTAGCAGGCTACTCGTATCCAGATTTTTTAATTAATTAACTTGATGTTTAATTTAATGACGTTTATTGTAATAAAAACAAATATTCTACATTAAGTTGACTTTCTTTACATCAAAATTATTAAAAAAGACCATTGCCTCAAATTTATATGTTGATCAAGTCATATATAAAGTTATGATAAACTCATAGAATTTCTCCTCTCGCCATGGATACCGCTACGAAGAAAGCATGTACACCCATTGGCTAGTGGCGGGTATCGGGTATGCGGTATCTAAGATGGGTAAGTTATAAACTCAACCCTAGTACTGAAACCCATTTAAAATTACATTCAGGTTTGCTCATAAAAACCCAGTGACACACATATCCTTAATAATGTAGGAAGAGCAATGTTTGTAAATACGGATGTTTTTTTTTTGGTATACTTACTAGTCTCAGTCATCAAAGTCTAATGAATGATAATTGTTAATATTTAATTAATAATTACTATTTGTAATGAGGTGGTGTTAAAATGCGTCTTTAATTTATATTAAAAATGAGGCATAATTGAAGTGAGCATCTTGATATTTAAAATTTAATAGATGATATTTAATTAATATTTAAAACTAATCATTGAGAAAAAGAGCAATTACATATACATGGTCTCAATTAGATTTTTTATAACGAATGATAAGTATCGAGTTACTGATATTTAATTAGCCTTTGAAATGAGACTTGTTAAAATGAGCTTTTAATTAAAATAAGACATTGTTAAAATGAGTCTTTTTGACATTTAAATTTCTGTAATATTATGAATTTATTTACTAACTAGAAGTGAAACTTGTAGTTTGTGTATTTACGTATAGTGTGAATTTAATATCAAAGCTAATATCATGCTTTAAAGCCTATGCCTTTTTACTTTATGTGAATAGCGCCAAGAAGGCTTTTGTGCAATTGTACGCTTATATATACCACGTTTACAAAAGCATAGTGTAAAATTAATGGAAATTTGCGGAAAAAACTTTAAAGCTGGATTATTTTTGTGATTAAAACCTTCAACCATTTTTCATTGCACAAAAACTCTCAACTTACTAAAATTTATCAAAATGATGTTTTTATTTAAAAATGACTTGCAACCTGATGAACTGGTTGCAATCTGTTGACCAATCCTGCGTCTCCGACGAACCTATTCTCCAACAAACTCATGTGCCTATGTTTTATGATTCAAGTCCACATTTCTTTGTTCAAATCTATGTTTTTTTTTGTTAAAATTTACATTTTCAATGAAATTTCGATGGTCACTGGTGAGTTGTCCAAGGTGGCATGTGACTTTCAGCCGGTTACAATCGGGTAAAATCTCATTTCCGTTAGATTTTATCGGTTGGAGGTTTTTTGTGCAATTTAAAATGGTTGGAAGTTTTAATCGTAAAAATGTCCGATTTTTACAATCATTGTATCTGCTTGTTAATATATTTATGATAAAAGAATCGTTAAATTATCAAAAAAAAAAAAAGTAACATTTTCGTTACATAGAAATAAATGAGTGAAAACCAAACTAAAACATAAAAGAGTGGTATTTAAGTGACACGGGATGTTCGGGGATTTCTTGTGACAGCTTCTATGGTATTTGAAGTCTCATCTCACATGGGCCATTTAAAAGGTGACCAAGACAACTCATAAGACGTTTGTTCCCTCCTTTAAATGGTTGCATTCAACAATCAACTATTTATTTTTCTTACTCTAAATTCCACTAACATAACAATAATATATATCTCTTTTATTTATTTTTCATAAGAAAAGGCCATGTCAAACTTAGATATTTTCAACATTGAAAATAACATCCATTTAGCGTTAGAATTAGATAGATATTTTCTCAAACATTTAAGATATTTACTTTTCTAGACAAGTCTTGTTTTGGATAAACCGTAGAGTAGGGATGAGCTTGAGATTAGTATCGTAGCATCGTACTGACCCGTCTTGACAACCGTTTTTCCAACTTTCGAATTGGACGAAAATGTGAGACCGAGTATCGTACCAAGTTGTGATATTCTGGATTGATACTATTACCGTATTCAGTATCAGGGAATCGGTACTAGTCTCGTTTAGTACCATTATTCGATGTACAACTTATAATGCGTGACGTACAATGCTAATAAAGTTTGGTAACACTTTTTATGCCAGTTAGTTACGGTTTATAGTGTTGCAAAAGCTGAATATTAAAACTAAAACCTAAAAAACCCAAAAAAAAAGGTAGCAACGACTTATACTAACTAATTGACCGTTTCGTAATTGTTGAATGATTGTTTGTCAAGAAAGATGAATGAGAAATTGAGAATTTAAATCGGTTTTGCATATAATTAGTTTAGGAAATAATATGGCTTAAATTAGGAATTTAAAAAGCATGACTATTTATTACCTGAATTTGGTACCAGGAATTCTCAAATTAAACTAGTCCCACATTCCGTTTTTCCGACTCCCAATTTAAGTCTCATATAGATCCTAAGTACCCTACCATCTTCGGCTAATCGGTAACCAGGATGGATTCGGTACGGGTCGGAAAAAATAAGATTTTTTGCTTGTCCCTACCGTATAGGATAAAAATTGAGTTTTTGTCCTTTTTAATGTCTTATAAACTAACTTTGTGATATGTGTAACTTTTATTTTTTGCAAATCCAAGACTTTTATTAAAGGAAGTGGGAATAGCTAAGAACGAAAAACATACACCGATTCATGCTTCAAAACATCAAAAAACAAAAAATACACCACGAAAACAAGACAATTAGCTAAAGCAATCCTGTGTCTTAGAGCCCAAGAGTTCGAATAAGACCCCTTTCCAATTTTTGCACCTATTTTCAATCCAGAACAAGGATAAAATCTAGACCTACAAAAATAGTTCTTCATTCTTCGTCAATTGCTTGTCTTCATCAGAGGTTGCGCAAATAATAGAATTTCTCCATCTCCGTATGTGTAACTTACAATTGTAAGATCACTTTGCATTTTAATATCGAATTGTACATGTTTTAATAACCTTTATAAATGTGAAGTTTAAACCAACTTTGAAAAAGTGTCACGAAAACTCAGGAAGGTAACATGTTTGATTTTATGCAATTTGTCATTGTAGTCTTAATATGTAAAAACAATGTTTTACAATAAGGAAATACAAAAACAATAATTAAAAAAAAAAAACAAAAAAAAGACAACCAGTATGGGTTTTGCTTTCTACTTTTGTAGGTCCACGATCACGAATGAAACAGTTTTAATTGGGCCCAACGGTTGAAGACTTTCACCACTATAAGCCCATCCAAACCTTATATGCCTTTTCATTGGTTTTCAACAAATTTGAGCATTAGAATTTAGACAATAGACAACAAATCAACATAACGTTTTAACGGTGGTTATGAATTTTTTTTAAATCTATATGTACTAATAAATAATATATCTAACCAATTTATAAAATATATTTAATACGATTTGAATGTATGAAAATTTAAAATTAAACTTCAAAATTTTATATATGTGTATGGTTGCAAGTATAATACGATAAATAACGTAATTACTATTACTATTATTACTATTATTATTATTATTATTATACAACTTTAACAAAAATTTGAATCAACCCATGAAATTTATCAATAAACTTCAAATAATATCAATTTAAAATAAATTTAATTTTGTAATAACAATAAAAATTATATCCAAGAAAGAAAAATTGAAAAACTCTCGAAGTAACCTAAATGCCACATAATTAACATGTCAAGTGGCATGTAGTAATATTAAACTTTTCTACTTCCTAATGTAGCATACAAAACCCTGAAAAATTTAAAACTTTTAATTAACATAAGGTAAGTCATGGTAATTTTTCATATATAACCGAAGTAGTTAAATACACACTCTCAACCAGTTGCTACATCTAGTGGGTAGCTAAACCTCCAATCTTTGAAAAGGCTTACCTTGGAGCAGCATGCTAAGTTGCTAACTATTTTGGTGACTACCTGAGATGCACACACAAAATAAAACATGTCAGCTAAATATTCGGTAACAATACTAGGGTTTTACGATTATATGGTTAAAACACTGATAAAATGTTTAGTAATGATCAGTAAGTAGTAATATGAAATCCTGACACAACATTGACAACACTGATAATAATCTGGTAGAATAAACCACGCACGCAACTTTCTAAACCGCACAAAGCTGTCATCGGAAAGTCGAAAGTGGTTGGGAGCTAGCCGACAAACCTAATCGTACGTTTGTCACGATACACAATACACAGTTTCTATTTAATACTTGTACCCAATTAAACACGTTAATACTAGCATGATTCAATTAAACTCTTTTTAGATATAAAACACAGTTCACAATTATATATAAGAATTAAAGATCATGCAAGCGTTAATTAATATAATCGTAAGTAGATTTCAAAAATACTTGTATCTCACCTATACGATCTGAATAACACGGGTCTCTACTTTCCAACCTGAACCCTACCCGAAGTAGCTCATGACCTTGAATAACACATAATACCTCTATATTACTAACATTACTCTCTATGTGGTTTAATTCCGATACATTCTACCATTATATCCAATGAATGACATGTACCTATGGTTCTCTTGACACATATGAACCATGTACAAGGAAATACTAAGCTTAATTAGGAGGGCATAGCAAATAGAAGCTAAAAAGAGCCAAAACCGAACTAAAAAGAATCCGGTCTTCAGTTTTAATAACACGGGTTACCAATTATAATTGTGCTCTGATAGTCAAATTTCACAAAACAAGAAAAAAAAATTAACTTGAGAATTTTATTGGAAAAAAGCAACATGAATGGATGAAAACGAAAAAATAGTGAAAACATATTGCTTTTTTTAATAATAGACCGTTTAAAAATAAAATGAAATTTTAAGAAATTATTCTTTATTAAACAAGTTTCAAAAAAATAAAAATAATAATTTTGCGGAACTAAACACTTTTCAGTAGCTCATACTCATAGTGATTTGGGGTCCTCGTTAGATTTGACCCCTCAATAAATTCTTTCAATTTTGGATTCTAATATTATCACCGATAATATAACTAAAATAATAATTTATTTTCTATAACGTTTAATTGTTTAAATATGATGGTTTTAGGGGTGAACATATATATCGAAAACCAAACTGTAATCAAATTAACCGTCAAAACTGGCCCATAATAATCACATGATTACTAAAATTGTTGTTTCGGTTTTTTTATTTTTGGTTAACCATTTATAATTGTTCAGTTTCAGTTTTAAAAAAGCCGTCTCATTTTAATTGAATTATTGTTATATTGTAGCTTAATTATGTAATTTATTTTAATATTTTTAAATTATAGTATAAATCTTAATAGTTAAATGTTTTTATATATATAACAATTTTTTAATCTTTTTAACTTGTGATTATAATAAATCAATGATAAATTATTATATATGAAGATATGTTATATATTAGGCTTAAGATTTAACCGATAACTATAACCTTACTATTAACTTTTACCTGATAACTAGTTCCAAAATTGAATGGAGGTGAAATTTAATTAAGATTAGTCAAACCATCCCATACAAATGTTTTTTTCTATCTATTTCATTCGCAGTTAACTTAATATCATCCACGGTTTATTCATCAAAAATAAAAGATAAATAGATTTTTAGGTATTTCTAACGTTAAAACACATGTGTAATCGTACCTATGTACATAGAATTCTTTATATACTAGTAATAAATAATTATGAAAAATACTAACATACCCCACTACACCAAAGACTCGAAGCTTGGCCGCCCAACTTGTTAAATTTTCTATTACTTATTTTTGTTTCTTTATTTGTTCTTATCTATTATGACAAATAATATTTGTCATTATTATGAAAAATCAAATTATTTGATTATTTTGAAATAAAGCATTTGATTTAAAACACACACATACTAGAAATGAGGTTACCAGATTAAAGGTGTGCATTATTTGAACCTGAAATAGAAAACTAAGAAAAAGAAAACAGTAAACTTTGTCGGATGATAATTCTTAAGCAAACATGTAATCATAAAAAAAGAAGAAGAAGGAGGATAATAAATATTTAGACAGAATTACAAAAATGGTCCATGATCAATGATGGATGTTGCAACTTCGGATCCTAATACTTTTTTATTACGCGACCGATCTTTAATTTGAAACTATTGCAAGGTTTAGGTCCCTATCACTGACTCTGTATTCTTCATTCCGTTAAGTAAGAACACATGAGTAACATACGAGGGAAAGACAATTTTTTCTTCTATCCATCACATTTATTAACTGTGTTTACGGTAATCATTTAAATCGAGCTTCACTTCAAATTGCACTACTGTTTCGTCTTCTGCACCATCGTTCCCAAAGCAGAAAAACGAATGAAACCCTAAGCAACAATTGAAAATAATGAAGGCAGAAGAACATGACAATGGCGTTGCATCTATTGAACATTTGGCAGTTTACAAATGATGGTGATTGTGCTTTGTTATATGGTAGGCTTAACAACAAATTACATCTTTCTTATTTTATGTTCAAGTCTCACTCTGTATTAATAAAACCTCCGAATTTTTTACAGGGATCACCTAACATCCTTTTCGATGAGGCTTCATCACAAAGTTTCCTAACAGAGGATATGTATTTGGTATGAAAATTATGTCGATTTTAGATGTTGACGAGTTCTCCCAAATTGAACTTAGATTCTTAAAGTTGTTGTTCAATCAAGTTGATTTTCAAGCAGTGAGACAGGTAAATGTTCTTGAGTTTGGTAGTGTTTTGGGTTAGGTTTTATGAGGGGTTTTGTACCAAATGCTTAGAAATTTGATTGATTATGTTGGTAACAGGTTTTTGGATGAAATTAAACTAAATTCTTGGCATTAATTCAGACTTTTGATGTATTTGAGAAAAAAAATATATATATATATATGCATGTGAGTTCATATTATTTTGGGTTTATTGAGCCATAGAATAAGTTGGGTTATTTGATGTTGTTTGTGGTTTACTTTTGGCATTAAGAGGGTTTAAATAACTAACCAAACGATTTGGGGTGTAAACATGTAGCTAGCTGGTTTGCAACTTGCCACAGACGACTTGACAAGTCAAACCAATATTTTGTCAAGGGACTCAGACTTTTTAGGTTGACTCGCAATCCTAAGGTTCGATGACGTGAATTAAAGACTTTGTAACAAGCTTTTCTGTATGGGACATTTGATACTTAGTTTTACAATGTACATGACTAAGTGGCACAATTGGCATAACATGGCAACAAATGATGATAGATTGTAATATGATGTTATATATAGCTTAGTTTATGAAACTAATTAATGTATAGTAGCACCTAAGATTCAAATATTATATGTTGGCTGGCTTGTAATATATATGAGTTTGATGTCTAATGTTAGTCGTAACGGATTGATGTTATATTATCATCTATCTTTTTATTATTATTGTAAGTTTCTTTCACATTATGTGTTTGATCATTAATTTTAAAGATATTTGTGTAAAAAATCTTTAAGTTGGACATTTTTGTGATTAAAACCTCCAATCGTTTTTCATTACACAAAAAACCTCTAACTGACTAAAACTTATCAAACTAAGGTTTTTTTTTTTTTTAAAGACTTGCAACCTGATGAACCGTTTGTAATTTGCTAACCAACTATTCGTCTCCGAAGAACCTTCTTTTTAGCAAACTCATTTGTCTATATGTATGATTCAATTTCATATTTCTTGTTGATTTTTATGTTCAAATCTTTGTTTTTTGTTAGAATTTATTTTTTTGACGAAATCCCGATGGTCACTGATTACTTGTCAACGGTAGCCTACGACTTTTAATCGGTTACAACCGGTAATATCTCAATTCCGTAAGATTTTGCTGGTTAAGGGTTTTTTGTGCAATTAAAAAATGGTTTAGGTTTTAATCATAAAAATGGTTCAACTTAAAGGTTTTTTGCACAATTATCTCTAGTTTTATACAAAATGTTTTACTCGTAAACAGGGCCGGCCCTGGGTTTGGTGCACATGGGCCACCGCCCAGGGCCCAATTCACTATAAGGGGCCCAAAAAAATTTTATATGTTAATATAGCCCAATTGTCCAGTAATAGTATATATATTTTTTGCGCGACAAATACATAAATATTGTGTTGGTTTAGCTGGCAATCATCTTATCTTAGAACTTTAATGGCGTGGGATCGAATCCAATCGTTTGCATTTTTATTTTATTTCATATCTCATCACTACCACTTGGATTTTCATCTACATATATCGTCTATTTACTTTTTATCAATATACTATCCATCAAATTCAATATTTATACTTTTGTTTTTCAATGAGTTTGATTTTTTTATTTTTGTTTATTACGTGGTTTATATTATTTATTATACGATTATTAAAAATATTAATGAGATGTGTATTTATATCTTGATATGTTATTTATTTTGACACATATGTCTACTATTTATATTTTGAATCATTTAAAATTAAAACTTTTTTTCTTCAATTTACTAATAAAAATATAATTTAATATTGGTTGCAATTTTTGCTTAATTTATAATCATACGAATAAAAAGTATAACTTTTTTTTTCAATATTATTTAATTGTAACTTTTTTATATGAATTTGTTTATATATATAGAGGACCCTTTTTAAGAATATGTCCCGGACCTAAAAGATGATAGACACTGTCGTAAAATAAACGAATTCTGATGCGTCTTGTAATATTCTTATTTTAATTAATAGTGTTAAAATGTAAAATAGTTTACAAGTTGTAGTTGGAAGTAGATTAAATAATCCATTCCGCTCTTACTCGCCGTTACTGAGGGGGTCTCAGTTGACTTGGCCGGTTGTGATTGGTTGAAACTCTATTTCATCGGATATAACGGTTCAGGGATATAGATGAACACCTCACACTGGCATGCCAACATTTAAAAGCAGGATGAAATTATATGTTTAAATTTAGGGGTGTAAACGAGCCGAGCCTGAGCCTGTTTAAGCTCGAGCTCAGCTCGTTTAAAAGTACTGGGCTCGAGCTCGAGCTCGGCTCGTTTCGAGCTTTGTATGTAAAGCTCGAGCTCGGCTCGTGAATAATTTTCCAAACTCGAGCTCGGCTCGGGCTTGACTCGTTTATTATATATTTTAATTTTTTAGTTATTTTTTAAATAATCTTTTAATATAATATATATAACTTATTATTTTAATATATTTATATTTATTTGATCCATATATTATATATTTATTAATTTAAAATATATTTATATATAGGCTCGTTTAAGCTCGTTTAGGCTCGCGAGCTCGATATGTGAAGCTCGGGCTCGAGCTCGTTTATTAAACGAGCTCGAATTTAGGCTCGAGCTCGGCTCGGGCTTGTTTAATTCGAGCTTTTTTCGAGCTTTTAGCGAGTCGAGCTCGAGTAGCTCACGACTGGCTCGGCTCATTTACACCCCTATTTAAATTTAATATTTGTTTTTACATGCAATTGTTTATTGGAAAAAACCCTACGAACTTTTATGAATTTATCGCTTAAGTCACCGTAATTTTTTTCGAGTGTTTAAGTCCTTAGACAATTTTTGTCTTATTCAAAAATATATATTTGATTAGTTTAGCAGATCACTAACCGGTAAATGGTACAGTGACTTAAATAATAAAAAAAGAAAAGTCCAATGACTTGATTGTGAAAATAGGAAAAAAAAGTTGATTTTTTAATAATAAATTATCCGATTAACTAATTGTTTTACCTGTTAATTAGATAGCAGGTTAAAAATATATAATTTTGAATAAGAAAACTTTGTTTAGGGACTTAAATACTCGGAAAAAAGTTCAGTGACTGATTATTGCATGAAAGTCCGTAAAATTTTTTTCAATATTAACCCTATTATTTTTTAATGGATAATATTTTCCTTTTGTGGAAAGGAGAAAGGTCTAACCGTAGAAATGCGAGTAAAATTAATAATTCACTAGCACACAAGTATGAATATAAGTAAACTACGTGGAATAAATTTTAATTGTTGAAACCGGTTGCCAAATATTACACATCATTTAAACATCCGTTGATGATGTAATCCTATATAAAAATTATCAACGGAGGTTTAAATGATTGTAATACTTGACAACCGATTTCAACAATTAAAATTTATTCCACGTAGGTTATTAACGGTCAATGTAGGATTAATAAACGGTTTCAACCGGTTACCTATTGATAAAACATTGATTTATTGATTTTTAGTTAGTTCGGAGTTTTCTATTCAACAAAAAATGGTTTGATGTTTTAATCACAAAAAACACACAAGTTTAGAGTTTTCTTTTTTCGTAATTATCCCTGATAACAACAAGTAAATACTATTTAAAATTTTAATTTGTTGACAAGAACTCAACAATGCTTACCTGTTAATAACGTATAGTTACACCCGCAAACTTTGACTTATACTTTTGTGGTGAAATAAATGAAAATCCTTTCACATCGACACTTTAAAAAATAATAAAATAAAATAAAAACAGGAATTTATCTTTAATAAAAGCATTTGTTTAATTTATTCAGGAAATTTGATGCTGTTGGCATCTCTTCCTATGCAACCCACGATTGTCATGTGGAATCCATGTTGGCATATCACTAATTAAGTTGGTGTTTGGTTTGGTGTATATATATATCGCGGTGGGTTTTTAGTTTTGCGTTATGATGGAAATTATTATATTATTACGTCACAATAGCGTAAATAACTGGTTTAATGTGTTTAGATTTGCATACATTAAAAAGTGATTATTTACGTTTAGATTTGATAATACCACATTAAAAACTGATTATTTGATAAATGTGATAGTAAACAACAGAAACTAAACTAAACACTACATTTCCGGCAACACTTTTTGTTACAGTTATTATCTGATTATTAGTTTCCAAAACGCTACGACACTTTTTCAAACGCAAATCCAAACATCCTCTTACTTAGTTGGTCATTTACTAGTAAGCAATACAAGGACTTACACAGTCAAGAAGAAAGTCCAATGACTGAATCATAGAAATGAGAAAAGATTATTGGGTTTTTCTAATATAAAATTATTCAATCGATTAATTATTCTACTGGATTCATAGGTAGAATGTCAAAAATGTATAATTTTAAGTAAAACAATCATCAATAGACTTGAATAACGGAAAAAGTTCCAATGACTTGATCATGAAAATAAAAAAAAATATTATTTGTCAATATTAACACTTTAACAAAAATATTTGCTAACTAGATACAAAAACTACACATTTGTACAACATCGTGAACGTGTTTGATACAATTAGCTGAAAAATGAACAAGGACTATTAGTAGATGGAACTTTTGATAACTGTATTTTTAAAAGAGCGAAAGTTTTTAGTTTTGATAAATGTATTTACTAAAAATAGTTGTAGTTAGTATGGAATGACATAAAAAGACATTAATATTGATTAAAAGTTAAAGTTTATATTATTAAGAGGGTGTTTGGTTTTGCGTTATGAACCAGATTATCAGCTTATTACGTTACAACAACGCAAATAATTAGTTTAAAGTGTTTGGATTGCATACGTTAATAAGTGATTATTTGCGTTTAGCGTTAATCTTACCACACTTTTTCATAAGTTAAAAATTGTAGCTTATTTACTTCATAAGTGAATATTTGGTCATTTTACAAGTAAAAACGCAAATTCAAACACTTCAAAAACTGTTTATTTGATAATTATGATAGCAAACAGCAGAAGCTAAACCAAACACTACATTTCCTGCAGCACTTTTTGTTACAGCTATTATCTGATTATTAGTTTCCAAAACGCTACAGCATTTTTTCAAACGCAAATCCAAACACCCTCTAAAATGGTAAAACGGTAATTATGTTTTAACAAAAACTCAAGTGAACCCCTTTTAAATGCTACTTTTATCGTGAAAGAGCTTTTGAGATTTTTCATTTTCGAATCAAAAGCTCAAGTTTCTATTAATTAAACGAAGTTTTTACACTTACGTTTTCAAAAAAAAAATAAAAGTTGAAACTCTTAAAAGTCTTCAAAAGCTTATTGTCATACATGTCTTATAGATAACGTAAAAGGTGTAGGTGATATTTCTATAGGAAAACTGATTAATGATCTTAGAACAAAAAAAATAATAAAGTTAAATTGTTATTTATCACTGTTAAAACCTGAAATAGTTTAATTAGGGTATTTGAGTCAATTTAGATGATCTTGCCAAAATTCCTTTATTTAGATTAAGTTTATCATTCGGCTAATAATTTTTTTATATTCCCTTAATTAACAGAAAGTCTTGATTTGGTTCTCAGTACTGCATCCGGTATAAATTTACATCTTATTACCTAAAAATAACTGACAGATGTATAATAACAAAATAACCATTTTCCTGTTATTGACGGTTATGTTGATGCTCGATACATAGAAGACTGGGCTTTGAAGTTGAAGAACTAACCGATCGCAACATACATACTTTAGCATCTTATTCCCTTGTGGTGAGATTTTGGTAATGTGAATTCAATTAAATGATTATTTTTACAACATATATTAACTTAAGCATCTAAGTGGTTCCAAATAGATATATTCATGTGTGATCATAGTTTATTAAATTGTGTTATTTTTACTTTTTTATTCATTTGGATTGATGATAATATTAAATATTTGATTCATCAACAAGTTACATATTTAGTTAATATCTATCTAGTTTACTATATTGTATGTATTGATGTTCTTTGAAACGACAATGACTATTAATTTTAACGATCAGTATATAATAATTATATATATATATAATATAATTACAATGAGAATATTTCTGTACATTTGTTAAATTATTTATTCATAATACATGATAGTGACCTTGTTCAATTCTATTATTAACAAAACATGCAAATAAAATAAAAATATATTAGTTGATTAATTATTATTATTGTTAATTCATTTAATGAAAACGCAACAAGATTAGACACCAGCAATCAATCTGTCGTAATCTTGGAGTGGTAGTTGGCTACATGGCTGTCCAGGTGATCATACTTTGTTAAAAGACCAAATCAACCGTCAGATCAAAACAGTCCACGTATCTTGTCATGAATCACACACAGAAAATCATACCACTTGAGATTCTTATCAAACCAAATTAGAAATATCGAAACCAATACATGTGGTGATCGGTGGCTCGCCAGTCGCCAGTCCCCCCCTCAACTTCACAAATTCCCCAAACCCCTCCAGAAAATCTTAATCAATCGGCCATGGGAGTTGTGCAAGAAGCTCACAATGTCAAGATCTTAGGTTCCGGCGACCGGATTATAGTTTTGGCCCATGGTTTCGGAACGGATCAGTCGGTATGGAAGCATCTGATACCTCATCTCGTCGAAGATTACAAGGTTGTTACGTACGATAATATGGGCGCAGGCACCACGAATCCAGAATACTTCGATTTCGAGAGGTATGCGAGTCTCGAAGGTTACGCGTACGATGTGATCGGCATTCTGGAGGAACTTCGTATTTCCTCATGTATATTTGTAGGTCACTCTGTCTCGGCTATGATTGGGGCTGTCGCTTCCATCAATCGTCCAGATCTCTTCTCCAAAATTGTCATGGTTTCTGGTTCTCCGAGGTCAGTCAAACAATCGTCTGATGTTTTTATCTGTTGATTTTAGGTTTTGATGCTTTCTAATTTTGAAAGTACGTTGACTTGTTGAAAACGTTAAAATTAACAATGATTACTTTTGATTTAGGTTACCAGACATATAAAACTGTTTCTGATTTGACCTTTGTGGAGTAATTGTTTTTTAAGCCGTCTCGTTTTCTTTTTCAAGAATTCATATTCAAACTTTTCTTGAAGTACAACCGTAAATTGTAATTTAATGCTTACAAAATCAATGTCGATTTTGAATCAAGAAGACCGATTGAAATAATAAACAGAACCAGTAAACCGGCCTCGAGGCTTGATTAGACTCGTTCCGAATCCATTGTTTAAACAAAGTGGTTTATTTTATGTTATTATTTTGTATGATTAAGCATAGTTTAGGTCATTTTTCACCCGAATTTAATCATATCTTATTATTTTATAGATTAATTAGGTGTTACTTATCCATAGTCGTCACTTGGATCAAATGATTGGTAATTAGTACCGTTGTTAAAATGGAAGAATATGTTGTTTTTATTTATATAGGTATTTGAACGATGTGGATTACTTCGGAGGGTTTGAACAAGAAGATCTTGAACAACTATTCCATGCGATCGAGTCGAATTTCAAGTCATGGTGTGCTGGTTTTGCCCCGTTAGCAGTCGGTGGCGATATAGAGTCCGTATCCGTTCAAGAATTCAGTCGGACGCTTTTCAATATGAGACCCGACATTGCATTAAGCGTCGCACAAACCATTTTCCAAAGCGACATGCGGCACCTATTGCGTCACGTTACGGTCCCATGCCACATCGTCCAGAGTATGAAAGATCTGGCGGTTCCGGTGGTGGTTTCTGAGTACCTCCACCAAAACCTTGGTGGCGAGTCCGTTGTTGAGGTAATGTCGACGGAAGGTCACCTCCCTCAATTGAGTTCACCGGATGTGGTGGTTCCGGTGCTTCTTAGGCACATCCGTTGTGATATCGCAGTATAAGTATATATATAGGTAATCAATTTGGTTTATTTTGGTCGTGTGAACTTCAACTTGTTTATAGAACTTTGTAATGTATGTAGAATAATGTAATTGTGCGTGTTTTCCTTTATTTTGCTGTCTAAATAATTATCAAAATTTAAATTTATAATTATGTCTTAATTTATAATCTATCTATATACACATTTCTCGTGAAGTCATGTGTCACAACCATAAATTGACAAATGACATTTATATTTTTTAAAAGTAACATAATATTTAAACTATATCTATCTAAACCTAATATAATTTATTTTTAGATTCAAATAAACTTAAGTTCGATAATATCTAATACTCTAATAATTTATTAACTATAATATAATAAAAGTTTAAAAGAATATAGAAAAACAATTAGTATTCATGTATATACATTTAAAAATATAAAAAATTAAAAGGTCATAATAGATAATAGTGTTTATCAGGGAAAAACCAATATGTGAAACATTTTTTTTACGTTTGCGTTCCTCCATGTTTTTTTACATAAAAATTCTCAAGTTAATTTTTTTTTGTTTGTCGAATATTTGAACCTGGTTTTTTTTTTTTAAAAACCTTATTTATTAATTATAATCAGACTCTATTATCAAATTTTACAAAACTAAAAAAGGTTAACTTGAGTATTTTTTTGGAAAAAGTAACTTTCAGGGACGAAATCGCAAAAACCGTAAAAACATGTTGATTTTTTTCATAAATCAACCCTAAATAATAATATCATTCTTGTATGCTTTTGTTTAAAAAAATATATTTAACTTTACCATTTAGAAAATACATAAAAAATATTAAAAATACCCGAATAATATGTGGGTAAATAAACTAGTATTTATTATTTAGAGTTGATCATAAATTCATAATTCAGTTATCGTCAATTTAAATTTTACAACTTTTATTATTTTTTATTTGACATAACTAACTTTGTTTTTCTTTCATAATATATATTACCTCTTATTTAGTGTTTTCATATTATATTTTTTGACAACATTTTAACACCTCTTCTATCAAATTTATTTATCGTTTTTTAGACGAAGTAATAATTTATTTGACCAAAATTTTCACTACTTGAATGATTTTTTTTCATTTGGTAACAATTTATATGTTATCCAAAATTTATAATTTTCTGTAAACTCTTTTATTTATTTAGATATAACTTCAATACATGCCAGATAAAACTATAACATATATTAAAACTTATAAATATTTATATGTAATTAACAAATAAGGAATAATAAAAGAAAAGTAAGGAAAGATTTTATGTTTCATAAATTTTTATCGGATCAGAAGGCAGAGACTTTATAACTTTATACTAAACAGTTATATTAAAGCTTATAAATAATATAGTTAAAGGGTTTTTGTCGATCAGGATTCAGAGACTAAATGGTTCATCACTGTTTTCCAATGCTCTCACTCCTCCCTCCTTATCGTTGGTACGTTAAGTGAGAATCGTCAAAAGATTCATTATTGATCAGGAGAAAAACACATTTAGAATTGGAGAACAATAGATCAAAAGGAACGAACGAACAAATGATCAAAGTTTCAATTCAAGGAACCATCTATAATTGGGTTTCAGGTTTGAATGACTTCTATCACTTTTGTAGACTTTTTCTTTAATGTTGCGTTTCAAATTTGACATTATTAGATATTAATTATTTTTTTTGTATCAGATTTAGATGTTTGATTTGGAAGTTTGAATATGTATGCCTAATGTTTATGTATTAGAAAGGCACTTTCATGTTTGATATAACATTTTCGCTTTTTTAGGGCTCTCTTAAATATGGAACCAGATAACCATTATAAAAGTTTATTTTTCAACAATATTTTTTATTTTTAAACATTTTTTGTTATTATTTAAATACATCATTTTTTGTTAATTCATAAAATGCAAGATTTTGTTTGTACATAAACACTCGTTTTCCTGCACAAATTTTCATCGAGCTTATGTACAAATAAATATTTGTGTTTTATGTATCAACAATTTTTTTACAATAAAAACAATGAATGTGTAGTAAAACAAAAAAAAAATTGTTGAAAAATTGAAATATTAAATTGGTTGTCCGGTTCCCCATAAAAAGTTAGGTTCTCATTTGAACCTCTACACACACACATCGATGGGTTTAACGAAAAACCTCTATGCATCAAAAAAACCTTGGAAAATTATAATGCATCAACAAAATATGATTGTTCATCAGGTTGTCGGTTCAAGTCGAACCACAATACATTGCAAAGGAAAGCATGTTGCATAACGTGGAGGATGATGCATCACGGTCACTTGATGCATCATGCGGCTCGTCCACTCGTCCATGGTCGAGTCGGTCCAATGGTTCAAATATGTCCGTTTAGTCAAAATCAGTCCACCATTTGTATATTTCTCCACAAAAATAAAGTATTAAATTACTTACTTCGGAATCGAACCCAATACCTCTTGTTTCATAAAACAACGATTTATGCATTAAGCTACTAGTGTTTTTATTGTCAAAATTTTTGATTTATTTTTTTAATACAAAATTACTCTTTAATATATTAATTTACTAGTGTATCGTAAGAAAAAGTAGTGAATAAAATTCGATGTTGATCTATGAAATTAGAGATCCTGGGTTCGATCTTTAGTAAATAGTTAGTTTGTTATTAAAAGAAGCAAGTTAGTAAATTTAATAACAAAGTGACGTGTAGTTCAATGGTTAAAGGCTTAAAGCATTGATTTGTAAAGTTAGAGGTTTCGTATTTGATTCTTAGCTAAGTAATTTACAATTTTATTTTTGTATGGAAACATAAAATGATAGACTGACTACGTCTAAACGGACGAATAAAAAACTAAACCGATTTGGACCGTCGGACCGACCCGACTCGGACCAGCCACGTGACGACACTTCAAAATGATCGTGATGAATCATGCTTTCTTTTGCGATGTATTGTAGTTCGACTCGGACCGACCGCGTAATGCATCAAGCTATCAACTGATCGTGATGCAGAGTGTTTCTCGTGTGATGCATAATCCTCTTCACATGATCCATTATACTTTTCCTAGCGATGCATTGTGATTTCCTAAGTTTTCCGATCTCGTGATCTCGTGTGATGCACAATCCTCTTCGCATGATGCATTATCCTTTTCCTAGCGATGTATTGTGATTTCCAAAGTTTTACTATACACAGAGCTTTTTCATTGAACCCATCTATGTATGTATGTATGTTTTAATCATGCTTAAATTAACAGTAGATGACTATTGTATAAAATAATACATGTTAACACACGGACATTCACGTGTAACCTTGCAGTCCAAAAGTTTATTTTAAATTTTTTTTATATTCATATAAATTCAAGTAATATAATGTTATTTGTAAAAAATAATACACATTTACAATTTCTAAACTCCTTAAAAGCTCATTCGAAGACAAGCGAATGGGTGATGGTCTTATACAAAGATATTACGATACCATTTTTGTCTAGAGAGACGGCAAATTTGCATTGGATCGAAATTCAATAAAATGGCAAGGTGAAATTTGGAACCCACTTTGAGTTGAGCCCAATTATTGGGCTTTAGAATTTACAAGGTCCAATTCTATACATGTTTGAGACTCAAATCTTTTTATATATTTATAAAACTTTTGAAGCTCACATGTTTACTAGAGTCCATATATGGCCTCATCTCTGATAGATGCACTCTCAAATAATACGTACATAATTATAATAAATATTTATGTAAACCTAGACAGCTCAGCTCATGGCTGGACGGACCGATACTTGTTAGACATTTTTAAAATTTATTTTTATGATTGTAACCATTTGTTATGATTCTACAGTTTCTTTGTTAAAGTATTTATATTCGTAAATTTTTTTTATATTGACTAAGTTTTCTATTAAGTTGTCTGGAGATAAAATATTTTATTATTATTTTTTGAGTAACAGATGTTACTGATTACTTATTAATACCAATGTTAGACACCATGAGAGTGATGACCAAATCTCACACCTCCATCTAAGGAAAAACGTCATTGGCAAGGCTCGAACTCGAGGAGAACCTCTTCCACATTTGGTGATGACCACTTGATCTTAGTTAGGAATAATATTATGTTATCTAACATCGTTTCAGAACAAATTAAATTATTAAAAACATTTTATTTCCCTTTTATTATATTAAAATGGAATATTTTAACGTTATGCGATCCTTACGCTGGACTATATATCTCCTTTACAGGACAAAACCAAATCGGACCCCATTGTAAGCATTTCCCTAAACTTACCCCCTCACACTTCTACGTATTGATATACAACCCCTTCATTTCACACACATTTGCAAACAAAATCTTAATGTAATGTTTGATTCGCATATTTTTTTTTCCTAGACTTTACATTTTTTCAAATCATTTGTATATATCACATTTTCATTTATAAGGTTTTTATTAAAGAATTTATTTTATATTTCAAGTGTAGTTTGATAATCTGAATAATTTTGGGGTAAACGAATTTGAGCTCAACTTATTAAGCTCATAAACTAACATAATATAATTAAATAAATCTAAAAGTATATAAAATGATATTCATAATGTATAAATCAGGTTACTAAAATGATAAATTTATGTTAAAAAATACCGAACTCAAACCTACAAAATTAGTCAGGATTTGAGCTTGATTTTTACACATAAAACTCAAAATGACCATAGCTAAAACCTCACGTATTGAAAGAATGAACTTGAACATGCCTCAACTCGATCATACCACTAGACTCATAATGTGATTTACTTATATTTTTTATATAGTATGGTTTCTTAAAAATAATAATGTAAAAATTTAGAATTGTAAAAAGATTTCTTATAACAATACTACTCATATCTAACCATCATCTTAACTTATAAACTTTAAGTGTTGCATTTTTTATATTCTTTATTTTCATATGTATTTAGATTTTTTTTTGTAACTTAAACCATTTTGACATAATTTAATAAGAATAGCGTTGGTTAAAACTTTAGGTGCTTATTTGTGAAGTTTTTATATAAATTGGTGGTGGGTTTAAAAATTTAATGTGGGGATTTACTTTTAGGATCATTTACACCAAACCCCCCTTACATTTATACTTTGATAAAAATGACAATAAACATTAAACATAGGGTGGGCCACGTGAGAAAATGATTCCAGCTGTATAAAGCCGTTACATGGACCCACGTGAAAGAACACGTAATACGTGTAATAATTGTCTTGGTGGGATCCACATGTAGAAAGAACATCGAACCTTGTTTACCTTAACGGCTACTTATACTCGCATCTCTCCACACCTTCTTTCCATCCCTCTCTCTCTCTCTCTCCAAACAAAACATGGATCTGAGCAAAGCCATTCTTCTCGCATTCATCTGCGCCATTGTCGCCGCCGTCGGAGCTCAATCTCCGGCTTCTTCCCCGACCAATGCGCCTCCGTCGGCCGTCACAACTCCTGCTGCCTCACCTTCGACTGTTACTGTACCACCTGTGAAAGCTCCGGCTGCGGCTCCACCGACAGCACCTGTTCCCGTCAGTACGCCTGCGGCTCCTGTGAGTGCTCCTCCAACGCCTTCTGTTCCTGCACCTGTTAGTACTCCTCCAGTTGCGGCACCGGTTAGTTCTCCTCCAACTATTGAATCGCCACCAGTTCCCGAACCAGTCAGTTCTCCTGCACCGGAGATTGCTTCAACTCCTGAAGCTTCTGCTCCGGCTCCTAGCAAGAAGAAGACGAAGAAGGAAAATGCACCATCGCCGGCGCCTACCGACTCGCTTGCTCCGTCTAGCGACTCTCCAGCTCCGTCAGCCGATGTTGCCGACGAGGTATTTTTCGGACCTGTACATCATTTTAAGTTTATGAAAAATATTCTAATTAATTGATAATACATTTACAAGAATTGTAATTATTCCTTTATTATTGCATTGATTTTTAATTTTGTTATTCATTATAGTTAGAAATTTAATAGTATATGTTAATTTAATTACTAATTACTTGTTGTGAAAATGGAATATTGCAGAGTGGATCAGACAGATTAAAGAGTGTGCATATGGTGATGAGGAGCTTGGTGTTGGGACTGGCTGCCTTCAGCTGGCTCTAGATTCTTTTTATTTTATTTTAATTAATTAATTCTACATGTCAAATTTTATTTATTTTTTATTTGTTCTGTATTTTTGTTTTTTCCACCCATAGTGTTGTGTCTTCTTTCTTCACCAATATATAATTTTATTTCACTTTTTTTAAGGAAAATATTAATGTTGTATCCTTCAATCAACACATAAAAAGATACAATTGAAACATTCTAACTTAAAAATAATTATGTTAATAAACAACAAAAATTTCCTAGAAGGACATAATCAACCATTGTGGATAAGATAAAACCATAAAATAGATTGAAATTGTTGTATTTTGATTCACAAAACTTGTGGTTTCCGAAAGAAGTGAAGTGAAACAACCTTAATTAGTTTGACCGCTTTAGATTTATGACTAAAAGAAAGGTATGTCAAGAAATTCGTTTAAAAAAATAAAAGTAAATCGAATCATTTCCTATGGAAGCTTGCCATTAGCTTCTTAAGCATTGGTCGACGATTTTTTCCTTCTTTTTTTTTTTTAATTCAGGTGCTTAAGTTTCATTCAGACTACTTAATTATACTATTGTTGATTCATTGACAAAAAATCAGACTACTTAATTGAAAAAAAATAAATCAATTTTAACATTTTTATCTAAGGTTTTTTTTTTCCAAAACAATAGTACTGGATGTTAAAAATCTCGTTTCATTTTATTATAACTGATAAAAAAATATAACTTTGAGTCATTTTATTAATCTAATAGACAAACTTAAAGGCCATAAACAGTTAAACACTACGTAAATCCATAGACGGAACGACCCACCTAAACAAATATATAGTAAGGACTAGTGAGTCTTGAATAATTTCACTTGAATCAGTTTATGTTCTATTTATCAAAACATGAAAGTAATAATTTTTGTTTGTATAATATATGTACAGTGTGAATATTGTATATATCATATTAAGAGGGTGTTTGGATTTGCGTTTGAAAAAGTGCTGTAGCATTTTGGAAACTAATAATCAGATAATTGCTGTAACAAAAAGTGCTGCAGAAAATGTAGTGTTTGGTTTAGCTTCTGCTGTTTGATATCATAATTATCAAATAATCAGTTTTTAAAGTGTTTGGATTTGCGTTTTTACTTGTAAAATGACCAA
The DNA here is from genome assembly GCA_020465985.1 of Centrapalus pauciflorus. Classification (NCBI taxonomy): domain Eukaryota; kingdom Viridiplantae; phylum Streptophyta; class Magnoliopsida; order Asterales; family Asteraceae; genus Centrapalus; species Centrapalus pauciflorus. The sequence continues at coordinate 463,607 of JAANYP010005136.1, forward strand.
ATAATCACTTATGAAGCAAATAAGCTACAATTTTTAACTTATGCAAAAGTGTGGTAGGACAAACGCTAAACGCAAATAATCACTTATTAACGTATGCAATCCAAACATTTTAAACTAATTATTTGCATTATTGTAACGTAATAAGCTGATAATCTGATTCATAACGCAAAATCAAACACCCTCTAAATATACCACATACATTGGTGGCACTAAATATACACCATGCAAAGGATATGGGCAGGTGTGCACTACATGTGACGAGTATATCATCTTTTATAAATTACTCCATTCGTCCCAAAATAATTGTCCACATTTGACTTTTGAAGTTTTTCTTTTTCAAATTTGACCTTAAATATATTTGTTTGTGTTATATGATACTTGATAAAAATTATACCAAATGGAAATACATTTAAAACCAAATCCTTTCATATATTTTGCATCACATATTATATAACACAAAGAAAAATATTTAATGTCAAAATTGAGAAAGAAATACTTCAAAAGTCAAATGTGGACAATTATTTTGGGACGAAGTGAGTATATATTTTTGCTTATATCAATTTTTATTTATACTTTCTTTTATTTTAAAAACATTCATATTTCTATCTTACACCCGTTATCCAATTTAATTTAAAGAGTGAGAGAGAGTCACGGCAGGAAAAGAAATCGGGGCGGGTTGACTTTGGAGGCCCGGCTAGATTGGGCGGTGTGCATGCTACCCTTGGTTTGACGCAACCAAGCCAAGAGAGGGAGGCCTGACAACCTTTTCTCACATATTGCCTGCGCTACTGGATATGCGTGAGTGATCTTTAGAATATTAAAATTGTAAGGTTTAAACTTAAAGACGTAATTTTTTTTATGGTAGATTTATCTTCAAGTTACTCACTTTATTCAGCCTATTGTTTATCTTCACATTTAGTTTTTTTTTGGAGAGTTTCATACACATTCATATAAAACTTCATTATTACACATAAACATTCTTATTATTTTTATATCTTTCTAACCTTTTTAAATTAATATATGTGTGTGTGTCCAAATATCTAATCTTATTAAATCACTAACAAGTCAAAACATTATATATTTAATTCTCCCATTAAATTAAACCTCAAAATCCCCTCTCCTAAGCCCAAATGAAAATAATTCATCGGTCTCCTAAACCCCAAGTCGAAGAAACAATCGGTCTCTTCATTCTCCTCTAGACTCTAGTCAACATCCTTGTTCGATTCAATCTATTCCTTTCTATATATACTGGTTGTCTGGTTGTTCAATTCAGATTGGTATGATTCAATTTTTTTTACTGGTTGTACGATTTTTATAGATATATTCGATCCGTGTTGATATATATATGTGTGTGTGCGCGCACGCGTGTATTAATAAAGTTCACAATAATATATGTGTAATAAACAATGTTTGTAATTTTTAAGGGAGGAGTTTTTGGGGGATTTTTATAAATAAAAAAATAAAAAATATAATGTTTTGAATTTTAAATGAATTAACAATTAGATATCTGGACATATGTGAAGATTTTAAATATTTAGAAGGGTATACGCGTAATAAGAAAGTTTACAATCATACATGTGTAATAACGAAGTTTTATACGGATTTGAATGAAAATTTTCGTATTTTTTATTGGTATTAATCAATACTTCAAATTATATCATAAATAATTTTTATGTATAAGTTATTCTTTTAATTTATTTTTAGCAATATGCATAATAAATATTTATGTGAAACCAAAAGATTTTATTTGAAATTGCCAATTAAACTAATGTTGTCGCCAGCTAGACCACAAACTTTCAAACTCCCAATAACAACCACAAAACTTCAGCATATCTCCAAGTCAACATCTATCTATCCACTCACATTTGTATACACAAATCTAAAACATGCTTCTTCAGGGCAATTTCTCCGTGCCATTCCGATCACCACTTCGCCTCCGATCTCCGGTCATCCACCACCTGCCTCCTAAATTTCCATTCGCGGTGGCGCATCACAGTTACGCAATCTCCGACGAAGAGCTACAATCACGCGGATTCAACCTCCGCCGCACAATCGAAAACCTAAACCTAGATCACTTAAATTCCGTCTTCGTCGCAGTCGGTTTTCCAAAGCGAGACACCGACAAGATAAAAGTGGCGCTGGAGCACGCAGACTCGTTGTTGTGGTTGGAGTACGAAAAGACGAAGAGACCTGTGGCGTTTGCGAGAGCCACCGGCGACGGCGTGTTCAATGCCATCATTTGGGATGTGGTGGTGGATCCAAGTTTTCAGGGAATTGGGTTGGGGAAGGCGGTGATCGAGAGGGTGGTTGCTGAGCTGCGGCAGAAGGGAATCATGAACATTGCCTTGTATTCGGAGCCCCGAGTTTTGGGATTTTATAGGCCTCTCGGGTTTGTTTCTGATCCGGATGGGATCCGAGGAATGGTGTATTCTAGAAAGAACAAGAGGAAATAGTAACATGCTGATTTCTGATTATGATATAACGAAATAACTTTATGTAATTTTATTAAAATTTAAACAGTTGATTCTTCCATCATTACTAAAAATAATTTTGTTGTATGAAATATGTTTCGACGTTTTTTATTTAAACAACGTTACATGTAAGAGTCATTTTTTTATACACATACATCTCATTTATCAATCTAAATATTCGCATAATGCATTCTTTTATTCTTTAATTTTTTTTGAACGGCTTTTTTTCTTTAACTTAACGTGTTACAATTATATTTTTGAACATAATTTTAAATGCCGTTCAAAAATAAAATACTTTTAAATGTATAAATCATCTTGGTTTTTTTTTATGTGTGTGTGAATACGTAAGTTTAAACAATGAATTCTATAAAAATTGAAAACATATATATTTACTTTTAATATTTTTTTTCTCTATCTTACTTTTCTATCACCTATTTTAATTTTTTTTTATTTTATAATAATCTAATCACATATATTTATGTTTACGTTTTTAATAACGATTTGCATTTATTTAATTCAAACTATTCAAAAATAAGTTTATAAAACCCAAATCTATATCACGGCCCAAATATATACACACGTTTTTAGCCCAACAAAATTATTGTAGGCAAAAGTTTCTTGGACGTCCTTAATCTGAAATAGCATGTTGGGCTTCTATTTGCCTAACAAACTAAACTGGGGTCACACTCTAGAGTCTAGATGGTTTAGCGATTTCTCGTTAATATATTTTATTCTATTAAATACCTAATATAAATAAAGAGAAAGTTAAATACTATATACACACACACATACGATTTTTTAAAATAGAAAAAAAATGAAAAGCAAAAATAATTTTAAAAATAAATGTATAAATATAGTTTAATATGTGTTTCAAATTAAATATAAAAATAATACAAATTATATACATAAAAGTTGTTTTTAATCAAATTTATAATAATTAATAAAAAAAGAACCAAGTAACTAAATTATTATCATATATTTTTGATTTAAATACCTAAATTAATACTAATAATAATAATAATAAAATAAAAATTATTACTTTAGTCAAATTATAAAAATAAGAAAAAAGTGCGTATTAAATAAATTATAATAGAATAAGAAATAATTAGAAATAATAAAAAAAATAAATAAATAAATTGTTAGGGACTAAAACTGAAACAAAAATAAAAGTTAAAACGGTCTCTTTTTAAATAATGTCAGGTCAAAAGACCAAAAACATAACAAAATGACAACCATAGATATTAAAATTGTAATTTTAAATGGAAAAGGACGAAAACCATAGTTTGTATTCATAGATTTCTCAGAAAGTCAGAAGAGTGTAGGGAGGGAGGATATAGGTAGGGTTTAGTCTTATGTTTCAGGGTGAGAGCATCCACTTTCACTAATATAATCCCACCAACCCCAAGTCACCACCAACCATATAATATAAATATAATAATAATAAACCATTTTGGTGGTACCTGCACGAGCGGATGGATGTAGCCTTATGCATTCATCTAGGGATGTCAACGGGGCGGATTCGAGACGGGAAATGGAAATACCGTTCCCGTTTAAAAAAACCGCGGGTATTAAACGGGGATCCCCATCGGGTACGCAGGGCCGTCTCGTGAATTTTGGTGGCCCTGTACGATAATCACATAGTAGGCTCTTAAAATGTAAAAAAAATTTAGATTTATATAAAAATTAGGGTAAATTACAAATTTCGTCCCTGTGGTTTATAGCAAATTACGGATCCTGTCCCTCTATAGAAGAAATTACAAATTCGATGTCTGTGGTTAACATTTTGTTACGGATTTAGTCCTTTGACCAGTTATTTTTTTAAATATGACAATTTTACCCTTCATTAAATGATAAAAATAAGTAATGAACTTTTATTTATTTTACAAAATTAAAAAACAAAAATAAAAAAATGATAAAAGCTCCATCTCTCTCTCTCTCTCTCTCTCTCTCTCTCTCTCTCTCTCTCTCTCTCTCTCTCTCTCTCTCTCTCTCTCTCTACCCTATTTTCCTCTCAACTTTCACCCACTTACTCCACTTCTCCTTCACCACCATACCTCTCCACCACCACCTACTTGTCAAGGACTGTGAGAAATAGCCATCGATAGATCGAAGAGAGAGACAAAGACCAAGGAGAGAAACCAGCCAGAGATCGATGAGAGAGACCACAACTGAACCTCCGCAAATCTGCCGGCCAACTAAACGCACCCTATCTTCTCTTCGACAACCATGGCAGTACTTCTCTGGCTGATGGCTTTACAATCTCTACCCCTTTCTGGTTGCTGTTGGTGTTCTTTAAAGACGAATACACACTCATGGACTTCATCCTGAAAGACCCAACTTTGGTACAGTCGCCGGAGTTATTACTATGGCGGCAATGTCGTATGATGTGATCGCTGCAACTTGACTACCGTCGGTGGCGGAGGCGGAGGTGGAGGATCTGAGCTCACAGTTGCAGAGTCAGACTGCAGAACAATTCAGAGAGAGAGAGAGAGAGAGAGATGGAGCTTTTATCATTTTTTTATTTTTGTTTTTTAATTTTGTAAAATAAATAAAAGTTCATTACTTATTTTTATCATTTAATGAAGGGTAAAATTGTCATATTTAAAAAAATAACTGGTCAAAAGACTAAATCCGTAACAAAATGTTAACCACAGACATCGAATTTGTAAAAATTCTTCTATAGAGGGACGGGATCCGTAATTTGCTATAAACCACAGGGACGAAATATGTAATTTACCCTAAAAATTATTAGTTATTAGTAGTCTAGCAATTGCTATATACATAAAAAAAACATTTAAAACAATGATATTAAGACATGTTCATATAACTTGAACAAAATAATTAATTTCAAAATTATATTTATCTAAAAGGGCATTGGCATACGTTTATTTTTACTAATCATACATCCTCACACTCACATATTTTTCTGTTAATGACGTGAGACACGGTAATTAAACTTAAGCAAACTTTAGCTTTTCACCATTATTTCCGATCAACGGTCAATGATGAGGCCCTATCAAATTTGGGGCTCTGAGCGGTCGCACTTATTGCACACTCTCAGGGCCGGCCCTGCGGGTACGCAGGAAAACCGGCGGAGAATCGGGTTCGGTTATTTTTGCCATCCCTACATTCATCCCTTATGAAGGTACAAAAACGCGTTTGTGGGGAGTGAAATTGAAGGCATGAAGCTGGATGCCAGCTGTTATTTTCATTTTTATTATTTTCTACTTGGGATGAAATGAAATGCTTTTAATCCTTTTATTGATTCATCTTATCCTTTTAATTCATTAAACATGCACCATAAAAGCTTTTTTTTTTTTTTTTTTTTTGAAAAGCAAAAGGAAAACTAGCCAGAAACTTCGGCATTGTTATCACCCTCAACTAAAGATCCAAAAGTATTATTAATAATAAAAAAACTAGCAAGATGCTAGCAGGAGTTACAGATCGAAAAGTCGTTGTTTTATCTTTTCCAATAATTAAAAGTTGACATACTTTTACTTTTAGCTTTGTTAATTAAGCCTTCTATTTGATAAAAAAAATGAAGGATATAAATAATTAAACAAGAAAAAAATATAAGTTTAAAGAACTTGTTGACAAGTGCAAATCGATGTACGTGTAAGGTATTAGTGTCGATCACGAAATACGGGTAAACTTTATTTTCCATATATAATGCATATAATTTCGTAAAATTCACAAAATATATATAATTGATATCTTTTTTTAAATTTTTTGACAAATGAAAATAGTGAAAAATTAGTTTTGTATTTGTCCATGCATGTTGGAGGTATGCGTGATCACTTACCCACATCGGTAAACGTATATCGTTCCTCTACTAAAAATTGACGTATTAGCAACCGAATTTGACACAAAATCCATCAATGATACTCATTTTCATGGTAGTTTTCGGAAAGGTTTGATGGAAGATTTGTTACTAAGGGGGCGTTTGGTTCGCATATTTTTTTCTTTGTGTTTTGCATTTTGTCAAAGAATTTCAATTATGCAGCATTTGCATTTGTCAGAATTTTATCAAAGAATCTATGTTATTTTATAGAAAAAATTTGTTAATCTGAAAAATGCAAGGTAACTGAGATTTAAAATCCTGGGGGAGGCTGTGTCTTAAAAAATAAAGAATTAAGGGATATAAGAGTTCCTGAGATTTTAAATCCTTACTAAAATCTACGAACCAAACACGTACTAAGTTATTTATCATGTTTTTCTTGGTTGTTTCAATAATTGAAATTAAATTAAATCTGCAAGATTGAATCACTAGGTTTGATTGGTGTTTGTTTACACTTTCTTTCACCTTTAGTTTAGTTTTAATATTTTTTATGTTTTCTGTTTTTATAGTAATTTTTATTTGCTCTTTTTTTTTGTTTAATTTGATTTTTTTAATATTAAACGTTTTGCAAAATATTAAAAATAAAAAGTATCTATTTTTGTTATTGTATAAATGATAAAATTAAGTTAAAAGTATTAACGTAAGTACAAAATAAATCTAATAAACTTTTAAATAAAAAAATATATAAACTTTTAAATAAAAAATTTATAAATAATTATAAAAAAGAATACCTACTATATATTCAAATGTATAAAAATTAATAGTTGATATTCTTAAATTTTTTTACGTAAATAATATTATTTTTTAAAGATTATTTACATTTTATGTACCTAAAATATATTAAAAATAAGTTATGTACCTAGTGTATGGAAAGAGGGAATGAACTAGATCCAAACTTACAATATATTACCCAACCCATATAAAAAGAATAAGGTCAGCCCAAATACCACCGACTAAAATATATAAAAGAAACCATTCATTTTATGGGTTGTAAATAGTTAGTTTTTTATTTTTATTTTCTCAAAAGAATATATGGAGTATTCTAGAATCCAAATTAACAAGACAAATTTAAGATACATGCATAGTTGCCTATATAAAACCTTAATTTCATTAAATTTGACCTACCGGCCATAATGTATGAGTTACACAATAGTATTATCTATTCACTATATCTATTATCTAATTTACCTTTTTCATATTAGTTATGCTAATGTCAAAATTCGATAATAAGATTGTTTGGTTCGCATATTTCTAAAGTATTTGTTGGGATTCACATTTACAATCTTATGTTTAGTTTGCAGATTTTAAAATGAATTTAAAATTTGAGGATTTCTTAAATCTTGTTCTTCTTTGTTATTTAAGAATCCAGTCTCCCTTCTTATCCTTAAAATTTTAAATCACAGTTAACTTGCATTCTTCATATCAACAATTTACCTTTAATAGATCATACGAATTTTTTGACAAAATTCTAATAAATGAAAATGTTACATAATACAAATTCTTCTACAAACCAAATGCCCCCAAGTGGATAGATCCTCACTCCCACCCCCTCTTTTAAGTATTATTATGATGACATCCTAGAACTTCACAAAGAAATATAACACCGCTATTTTGATATATGATCATGAAAAATATAATATAACATTAATAGAATTTTAGCATATTCATATTCTTTGTAGATAAGCATATGTATTTGTTCATTTATAACAAGTACAAGAAGTCCATATGATAATAATAGCCTAACGGTTTTACGGTTTGGACCATCTGACAAATAATTTATAATATAGGTTCAAAATCAAACAACATGCATATCGATCTTTTGATTGCAATCTAATTACCTCCTTTTATGTACGTTGATGTAAGAAAGATGAATGAGAATCCTTCCACAATCCACATGAGTGAGTTATATATAAAATTAACAAGTAAAAGAATTATATATAAACATTAGCTAGATCATTGAATATAATAAAACCTATGATAGAAATAGAATATTTTTAAAAAAAATTGAGTTTGAAAATGTTACCAACATGTCACCTAAAAAAGTTAAGGTGATATGCATGCAAATGCAAATGCAAATTACACCGGAAAAAGCAACCAAGTTTGGAGGTACATCTGAATTGGTCAAATTCCCTCGTTGTCACACCACGTGCACTCATACGCTGCCACTATAAATACTCTTCTTCACTATACACTTTCTTCAATTCCTATTACTTCACTTACACATTGATTTCCAAACCTAATTTCAACAAGATGAACCTTTCATTTTCATTAGCACCTCTACTCATCTTTACTCTTCTCTTCACCTCCTCCGTACTCGAATCCGCCGCCACAACTTCCGCCACCACCGCCTCCGTTGCAAGTAAGTCATCTAATAAATAATTTTTCTCTGAATTTTAGGTTTTCACAACGCAATCCGAAAGGAAAAATACATTGTTGATGATTTGTTTTTGTTTTTTTTTGGATGCATATATCAATTAGTGATCATATGCAAATATGTGTGTGATGTTTGTTGATTTGATGCATGCAGATGGATTTAGTTGCAGTAAAAAGTGCGAACTAAGGTGTTCGAGATCTGGACGGAGAGACAGGTGCCTCAAGTACTGTGGTATTTGTTGCGGAAAATGCAGCGGTTGTGTTCCGGCAGGTCCCTACGCAGATAAGGCTCAATGCCCTTGCTATCGTGATATGAAGAACGCCAAAGGCACAAACAAGTGCCCATGATATTTTAATTTTTAATTTCTGTTTTATCCATGTTTTTAGGGGCTTAATTAAAGTGTAGTTGGTTTGAATAAATTTCTTGGTGTGTGTTTTGTAGTATTGGAAATTTTGCTTCTTAAAGCAAACAGGGGTGTTTGTAACTTACTTAATAACTTGTTCATGTTTATATTTACTTAAGTGTTGTATGTTTTATAAGATATTAAATGTCTGAAGTCTGTTTCATATTTACAGTTAAAACAAAATATCTTTTCACGTGAAGATATAAGTGTTCTAAAAAAGCTTATTACAAAAAAACAAAAAAAATTGTTATTGTTTGGATGTTTATCAATTGTAGTAGCCAGATGGACAAATCTCTCATTCTATCATCTAAACATTAATTCTGAATAAAATAACCATGTTAGTTAATACTTAAGTAAGTTGATACATATATTCTTCTAAACAAAGTTTTAAAAGTAATATATTAAATAATGATTTTAAAATTTAAAAAAAAAAATGCATGTGTTAGTCATGTCAACAATCACAATAGTATCATGTGTGATAAAAATAACACTTTAACCTTGTGTGTCAACTACACCTTAATTTTACATTAACTAATAATATGAAAAACAAATTATATATATGTTATTATATATTATGAGTAAAATTAAAAATACTTTATGAATTATCTATTACCCACAAGCACAACTAATTCTAAAATAGCCATTTAGGTTGTCAATAGTTAGTCATCGTAAGATTTTTGATGTATCATTATACAATACGTTTTTCATTTAAATATTTAGGATATCATTTTTTATTGCTTATAATTTAATCTTTTTGTGTGCCTCAATGGCTCCTGCTCCTACACTAGGAGCGTCAAGTGTGTGAAGGCAGGAATCGTGGCAAACCATATCGGAACGAAATCAAATGGGATACGTACTCAGCCAAGAAATGGTTTTTCAATCATATACTAATTAGTTCTCGGTCTAATCCATATGCTTTAACCATATTTTAAATCAAGAAAAAAGGGTTCAAACATTTCCTGTGGTTGTTTGCTTTTGAAGAGAACAAAACCCGATTTCTCCATCTCTAATGTTTTGGATAGCGTCAAAGATTTTTTTAATGAACAAAAGTTACTTGATGGTAATGGCTAAAAAATCCTTTTATTTGTTATTTAAACCCCATTATATTTATACATTAATATAATTTTATTTTTTAATATAATTTATATACATTTACAATCTATTGTATAAATTTGTAAGTGGTAATACATTAAAACCTCATAAGAAAGAAAAAGAAATTACAAAATTTATAAAGGTGTAGTTGTTTGTAACTTGGTACTGATTGGTTATGGGTAATGGTATGGGTTGGAAAGCATATGAGTATAAATGTATATCATGTGTGTGGAATCGGGTCCGGTTGTCAGAACTCAGAAGAAGCCAAGTGCCCAGTGCCACCCTTACCCTCCTTGTTTCAGTGTAAACTGTCAAATTTATTGATCATCAATTGGTTGACTTTTCAAGTATTAAATTAAAATTAGGGGTGGTCTAATTGGACCTCCTTAAAATCTTATTGGATCTCATGGATGTGTGTGGTAGTTGTTCAAAAGTTGCGTGTGGGGCAAGCCGGCAAGGGATCCAAAAAGTATAACCCTAAAATTATTGATCATCAAAACATACGACGATTCAAATGATACCTTTTAAATACTAACCGACTGGAATGTGGAAGGTAAACTTTTGACCATGGTCTCAAGTTTGAGCCTTTCTTCTTAGGTCGAGGTGTGGAGCTTGGTCTTCACTTCTTACCCTTAAGGTGTCTAACTTTTTTTTTTTTGAACAGCTGGTGTGGTGGTAATCGCCTAGGCCCAAGTGCCGACAGATCCCGGTTCGATCCCCACCACAATCTCCTAGTTAGATTAAAATCTCCAAAATTAGATTAGTTCACCTGAAGGGAAAAACCCCGAAATCCGCCTCTAGTGAGGATCGAACCCGGGTAACAACCCTCCCCAAGCCCCTTATGGAAACTTGGTGGCCACAAAAAAAAAACTGAAAGATGCTAACCACTAATATTAACCGTTATAAAACCAAAAAAAAAAAACTAATCGACTAGGGCGACTTTCCTATGGGTCGGGTCATAAGTCATGACAGGTCCACATACAATTTACCAAGTCTTGGATGTCATGTCTTTCTAATAAAACTTTTAGGGACTGATTGGAAGAGCGTTTCAAAACGGATTATGTGATTAATTTTTATCAAACCACAAAAACAATTTTTCTACGAATTTATATTTATTGACAAGAAATCTATACACAAAATAATAAATAAAAATTTGAAGTCGTAGATTGATTTTCCTAACTTCCTATCATGTTCTTTGTTATGATATGAATTTCTATCATCATTTGTGAGTTCATATGATTTCTAAGATTTTGCATAATTTAACTTCGTTTGTATTTATAGTTTAATCAATTCTGTAAACTTAAAAAGGAAAGGCAAAATAGACTTTCAGGATCCGTTAAATCAAACATACCTAGAATTAGAAACCAAAGGTAAAACCCGATAATCTGGATCGCGTCACGTAACCAGACCAACAAAACTAACAACTTAGTCCGGATGGATTATACACGAACTCCGTAAATGATAAGATACCATGCAACACCAACACAAGTATTCTTACTAGGCAACCGAAATGAAATAAGGATATTATATTCAAAGGTAAACAAACAATTGGAAAGAACAGAAAGCAAAACATTAACAAGTTATGTGTTCTTGTGACAAACAAACTCACACTAGATTAGGATCATTACTACTATGTCCTCTTTTCGGTTTCATCTATCTTCATCTTCCTTTGGTCACAAATCAAGAGAATACCCAGAAAAATTACCACCTCCTTATGCATTATTTGCAACATTAAGATATACACTGTATACAAATCTTACCTGATAATCATCCAACAATGCCCATTTATCCTCTCCCACCGTTGCCATGGCGCTGGTTTCTAAAGTAGCTAAGCAGTGATTGAGCCTGAAACACGCACAAAATTAACGTTACCAGGCAAGTCATCTGTGAATATCATAAACCTTGATGGCCGAGAAATACACACCTTTTCTTTGGCTCTTGGGGTGCCTGATTGTGACAAAGCAACTAGCGGTGGGACAGCACCTTCCTGGAGAACCATATTGCAAAACCTACTGCTGTTGGTACAGAGCTGTAAAAGCGCAGCAGCAGCATTCTCCTTCCCTCTGGCCGAACCCAACTCAACAACTTCGACGAGAACTGGGATACCACCCTCCTGACCGATAGCAGCTCTTCCCTCCGGAATAGTTGCAAGATTTGACAAAACTGCAACTGCTTTGTCGACCATCCCAGCTGCAGGATCCATCAGTTCTACAAGGTACCTCACAGCACCAGCCTGAACAATGCGGGCCTTGTTCTCGTGAAATATCGACAGGTTAAATAGAGCGGTGGCTGCATCTTTTTTCCCCCTTGGAGTTCCGTTTCCCAATAAATCAACAAGTGGTCTAATTGCTCCCGACCTTCCGATCCTTATCTTGTTATCTTCAATCACTGAGAGGCTAAACAGAGTTGCAGCAGAGTTTTCTTTAGCCTCTGAGCTTCCCGTTTCGAGAACATGAATCAGAGGTTCGATCGCATCAGCATTTGCAATGGCGGTTTTGTTGTTATCGTTTATTGATAAGTTCAGAAGGGCGGTAACGGCATTTTCTTGAACTTTTTCGTCACTTGAACGAAGCAGGCCAATCAATAAGCTGATGGCCCCACAGTTTGCGATAACAATTCGGTTATCCATATTATGCCTAGCAAGTAACCTGAGTTCACCTGTAGCATTCCTTACCACGTCAAGTGAAGTGCTACTCAAATCCTCAACCAGTTTTTTAACTTGGGTTTCTACTCCGCTAAGATCGGGTCTAGTTTCACTGGTAGGAGACGAAACTATTCTTGGTCCAAACCTTTCTGATGGTCTGCGCCATAGTTGATTCCTGGGCCTGGTTTCAAATCGCGGTGAGTATTCGTGCTCCCTTCGAGGGGCAGTTGGGGTAATGGAGGCAGGCTGAGGCTCTGGTGCCACCTCTCCCGAAGCATCACTACTGTATGCTGTTGCAGCCTGTGTTGTAGCCTCCTCATTCCCTTCACGAGAGAGCTCCTGAGAGAAGTTTGCATTGGAATGTGTGCTGGAAGTTGAGACTCTTCTCTGATGTCCCTCGGATAATTTTTCACCCATCGCAGACTCTTTTGATGACTGTCCACCTGACTCCAGATTTTGATCTCCAGATTCAACCAACCTGTCATTCACACTTAGCATAGAGATTTTCTCCATGGCCAACTCATGCCCGTTTTCTGGTAATCCAGACAACGAATCCTCTGAAGATGATTGTACAAGATGCACCGGAGACGATCCTTCTTGATGGATCCCACTGGAGGAGATTATACTTTTTCCAGGTGAGCCTACGGCCCGCAGTGAATCGGGTGACCTAGGTTGATTCAAGCTCATGGTCTTCACAGGGTCGGGCAACTTAATATTGTTTGATTCGCACCAATTTGCAATTAGCGCCTTCACGGTGTAATTTGGAATAAGGTTAGTGTGGGAAAGAGTTTGCATTGTCTTGGGGCAAACAGTGAGTCCAAGATCGAGCCATCTACGGATATATGCCCGCTCATAGGTTTGTCCGGAAGCGACGATTACAGGATCGGTCATCAGTTCAAGTGATAGAGGGCAGCAGAAATCTGCAGGTATAGGTACAGGGTTGCAGCTTTGTGACTGTTTCGCCTCAACCACGCAATCATTCATGTGGGTAACAAGAGCAATCATTTCCTCAATGCACTCTAAATCACCAATCTTTTCTGCTTGTTCAGCACTCTCCTTCAACTTTTCTAGGGCAACAGCCTCAATTAGAAGTTCCTGATTTGACCTCAAGTGAAGGAAATCAGCAATTTTTGCTCTGCTCTCAGCACTAGGAGCAGAGCCCTCTGCTTGATCCCTTATAGCTTTTGAAACAATAGCCGATGCTTTTTCATAACCCATATGCTTAATTTTCTGTATGCAGTGCTGCAATCAATTAAGCCACATAAGGTATCTAAGAATATGTGATACACACACAAACATTTTTCACGAAAAGTTAAAACTGGAAGCCCACGGCCACCTCAAACAACTTAAAATCAAACTTTTCATGGTTCACGCAACTGCAAATAAGTGATACAATGATCCGAACAATATAATTCACACCAAGTCATTCTATTTGTACCTCTAGCGACGACGAATTTAATTCGGCAGGAAGACCTTTCGGAGAAGATTTCAGCAGCTCGAAAAGTTCTAAGCTTTGAACCCTAACCTTTGCAAATAATGATTCAACTTGCATAACCTACACAATGCAGCAATGAGCTCGTAAGATTTTATACATCAACAACCTCTGGGCACAAGGCGTTACATTTGAACATTTTTACATCTAAAAGAAACTTCACATTTTTTCCCTGTTTCCAATATAAAATTTAAAGTTCTTTCTGTTGTGACGCCCCCTAGTCTAGCAGTCTGATATCAAACAAATATCCATATATCATCATTACAGATGTGTAAATTGTGTTTGTGTGTGACCATTCCAAAATACAGTAAAAACTTTGAAGTGCTGGTCAGAATACATACGAAGTAAACTTTACTCATCAATGGATGACAATCTTCGAGAAGCTCCCTGAGTTCATCCACAGATTGACTCAAGCCTGCAAATTCGTTTTGAAGAGATTCATCGGAGGCCACCTCTGCATCAGCAATAGACTCAAGTACTGGCTTAATCAACTTCAGTATTTCTTCAATCTTTTGATAGTACTTTTCAACAATTTCAGAATTTCGGTTTTCATGGCATGGCATATGAAAGAAACTAGAAATATTCTTTAGAAGGACTTTCAACAGTGATATCTCCATCACACCTGCAAATAAGGACTGATCATCAACTATGAATAGATAACAAATAAGCTTGTAAACATGCAAGACTGTAGAGTTTTCAAGAGAGAGAGAGAGAAGAATCAGACTGATCACTGACAAAAGAAAAGGAAATGGGATAAGCAAACCTCCAAAAACTATTTACAATTTGTTATATCATTGCATGTTTACAAGTGTTCAACTTAAAGGCTTGTCTGATTTGAAAACACCTAAGACTCGAAGTGAATCTAGTATCTGGAAATAGATGTTAGGTTTAACAATGACAAACTAGAACGATGCAAATAAGAAAAGAGCACAAGGATATACGTGGTTCACACGATCAGAGTCATCGTGCTACGTCCACGGCAAACTAGGGAGATATTATTATTACTTTTCTATTGAGGATTATAGAAATACAAGAGATGTATTTATAAATAAAAAGAATGACCTAGGACTGACTGTCTATGGGCCGAGCCCAAGATGTCTCCTTTCTGATCACGATTTTAATAAAGAATCGGGTATACAAAACCGTCCATCAAAATTATGGCCAAGTCTCCGGAGCAGCAGTGAGGCCCAATGGCATATCAGACTCCAGAACTCAACAATAGAAAGAACAATTTCTTTTTGGATCTCCAATGACTCAAGGACCGGTGTCTTTTACTATAGCTGATCACACTGCAACCACAGCTCATAATGCAAGCATGACTTAAACCAGAAACGAGCCCCGGCAATGCACACAGCCATTTTATAACCAAAATTTTGAAATATGACATTAATATTAAAAAAGTGAAAGCAAGTGATATTCACCCATAATATGTACTATGGTGTATAACTGTTATATAGTACATCAAAGCAAAAAAAAAAAACACCAAGTAAATTTTAGTCTTTCAGAAGTCAGCCACCAGTCCACCACAAAAAGCAGTCAGTAAACAGCAGTGGTCATCACACAGACACAAGTTGCAAACACTGATGTTCACCTTGTAACAATTGGTTTTATTAAACACCATAGCATGTATTTATGTAGTGCCAATTAACATATTCACATGATTTCCATCCTGTGACCTGTGTACATGCCGAATTTGACAATAACTTAAATAAAGTGTCAAGCGTATTACATAATAAGATAAAATTATCATCAGACACTAGCATAGACAAATGACCGAACTAAAGCCGACCAAGATGCAGATGAAAACTTTAGGGATTTATGAAATACAGCAATATATATTATTATATTAACTAAAAGGAGTACCTGGACCATTATACTAGATTTTATATCTAAGCAATTGAAATGCTTGCACAAATGCACAAAAAGGAAAGAAGAGAATTCCTGTTGGCAGACGTTAGTGAAATGAAGTAATGAATGGATTTTCTTATGGTTGCTATGTTCAAATATAAAATTTGCATGTGTGGCACATACAGTAGATGGAAGTATGGAACAACTCTGATGAGACTGGGAAAACAAACCGATACCCTGAAGGCTTTAATATGCTAACTAGGCTCCACAACACTTGTTATTCCTCCACTCTGGCTCCAGTTCTCCCTCAACCTAAAGCAATAAAAAAAAAAAGCTTCATCATGTAGTGATCCATAACAAGCAAAACCGAGAAGTTAATCACATTTTACGAATTTATTAGATAAGCACAACAACAAACAAAAGAGCTTTTCCAACCGCATATAAAGGTGATAGAAAAGCAGTCTTCTATCAAGCACCTTATAATCTTCTCAGTGGACGAAGTATAAAAGCATGACAAAGAAAATTAAAAGAAGCAATCTCTGTAGTCTTAAGAAAGCGCATTCTTTGAATTGAAAAAGAAACACAAACTGTTCAGGGAAGAACATTGATAAAAAATTGCAGATTCTAAAGAGAGAATATCAAGATGAAATATGCCTTAATATTTCAGAGGATCATTTAACTTGTATTTTGCTAATTGATGGTGCTCAATAACTGGGAAAAGAAGAATTGACCACATATGAGAAGAAGTTGTGGATAGATGATGGCGAATGTCGATTACTGATTAGGCACAGACCCACAGTCATGGCAAAAGGGTAATACTTTACTTCTACTACATAAGTGAGGTTGGGCAAATTCCATCAATGAATATAGAAGCATAAAATATCTGTCCCATTTTTTCTATTGTTAGCCAATTGGAATGCTTCTTTAGCATTGTTGAAAGTTGGTTGTTAGAAAATATGTGCCAAGTAAAATGTTTCGAAAATCTAAAAAACCATCAACGAAATTGAAAACCTCATAAAAAGATGGACATATCTATATTTGCAAACTTGTGATTGCTAGTTTGAGAAAATGTTTCTCATACAGGTGATACTTAGAAAATCCAAACTCTAGATGATATTCTTTTTGGACTCCCTAAACAAAATGCATAACTTTCTTCAATGGTATAATTGAAAAGACTAACGGGAAGTATGGCATACAAAGTCTTGTTACAGACTTCCTGCAAGGAAAAATATATATCACAAGACAGAATGGAATTGTACCAATTTATCTGTTAAAGGTCACCATAAACTATTAGGGTGATGAATTATTGTGCAGACGGTAATTATTAACAGAAAATCCTCGTCAACAAGGATGAAAGCCGGAAATGCAAGTTGTTCATAAACACAATGACCATAGCAGACTTAAAATCAAATTTACCTTTGATTGTATGAGAAGCAAGTTTAATGCATCCAACTAGTTAAATGGCTGATCTTGCAAGGACTTGAAGTTTGTTTATATCTCACCCTCTGTGGATTAAAAAATTAGGAAGACAATAACAAACATAGCGGATGGAACATTCAGGAGCATCATTGATGAGGATCAAAACAATAGAGCTAGATGTTATTATGCGTGTAAAGTGTATTAAGATAACTGTTAATGCATATCTACGATTATCACGATTATTGTAACTTATCTTTATCATCTATTCTTATTATCTGTAGGACTGTAGGAGGATAAACAGCAATATTTATAGTTAGTCTTCTTATTAATATCTAGATATAACCTCAAACCCTCATCATCAGAGCTATCATGCATGCCACCAAATTCTAAGTGTCATCACTTCCACTTTATGCTACTATGAAATAATGTTCAATAATTGATGGTGATACAAGGCCAAAGTCATGACATATGGAACCTCATAAATAAGTGTGTAAATGAAGTAAACAATGTTGTGGACCTAGTTGAGGCAAGTTATAAGTTCTTCATATTAAGTTTATTTTATGAACGCACATGCAAGGTCAGCGATCAAACATCCTGATTAACAAATCTTAAGTTCCCTTCCTAGAGATATTCAGGTTTGATACACAGCCACCAAACTTATCATTACTTTTATAATAATCAGTATCACCATGTAGATGTCAAAAAAAAGATGATTCGATAATTGATGACAAAAACAAATCCAGAAGAACAAACACATGATGGATTCTGAGGAACCATATCAATAAGGTACAAGATATCAACAATCTAGATGGGGCAACACATCAACAAAATATCATTTTTTTAAAATTAATCTACTAATAATGTTATTTTAACTTCCACCTTTAACCTGCATAAGAAGAAAAAGAAGATACAAACACAATCAAGGAAGCCTATATATAGCAAGCCTTCAGCAAGAATCTTATAAGTAAATTAACCATGGTGCAAATGGAATCTTACTTCATGACGAATCAATCTTGTACTCAATGAAAAAAAACCCTTCTCAATATTGGGGGAAAAACCCCCCCTTTTAGTTTTACCACCACATTACAAAGTACGATTAAGCAACTAAAGATGACCAAATTAAAATAATAAGTACCAAATTGCTATCAATACATACGAAGAACAAATAATCGCCAGAGGTTTATGATCTCTCTACAGAATTCAAAGTATTAATGTCGGAATTGAAATCATTCAAAGATACAAACACGTCAGGCGTAAAAAAATTATAGACTTATAATGTTTCACCTCAGTTGAACCCAAAACGCGTCAAAGAAAACGTTGAACAAGTCAGTCATACAGCGATCAAGAACACAATTCAATCAGTAATAAATGAAACCCTAGAAAGACAGAGTAAAAAGAGTTCACCTGAAGAATCAGAAGCGGGTAGCAGATTTCTGGTTGAAGAATTGGGGCAGGAGGAGTTGTGACGAAGATCTTCAGGTTTAAGTGAAATTTGATTCCTCTCGAGTCTTGAAATTGTGAGCAACCTCTATTCTCGCTTTCTCATTGGCTTTTATTTCTTATGTTTATTTTTTAATCTTTGTTTTTATTATATTTATCTCGAATATGTTAATTTAATTAATACCCCAAAAATGAAAAACAAAAACAGAAACTCCGAATTTGTTCGTTAATTTTTGGTACCCAAAATTTAGGAGGTCAAAGAGATAAAGATAGCTATTCCCCCTCTTGCGGCACGCACTTTTTAATAGTCAAGTTTTTTTTTTTTTAATATTTACTTTTACTTATTATTTATTTTTAAAAAGTATATACTTGATAGTTCTCTAAAAATATATATGAAAACAAAACATAACTAAATGACAACAAAGACATGAAAATATAAATTGTATTTTAACCAAGCAAGCAACAATCAAATTATATACATAAATTCCAAAATTTTAGAAACGAAAGTATTCAGACGCATAAGGACTTGTGCATCAACCAAGAAAGAAACAAGTGTAGCGGTACAATGAGCCGAACAGAAACAATTCACCCACAAAGAATAGACTTGTTGTCTAGTTCACCTTCATGAAATAAAATCTTTAAAACTAGTCTTCCTAATCTGTAATAATTATGATTGATAATCATGATTTTAGTTTATTTATAAGTGGTTTAATCAGTTTGTTATGTTGAGCAAGAAATATTGCATGCCTAACAAAAAGAAAAATACAATTTGAACTAATGAAATCTATTTTACTGGGATGACGATAAATTGAACTTTCATTACTTACTTTAATTTCTTTTCGAGAAACAAATTGAGTTTTAATTTTTATATATTTGTGAAGCAGCTATAAAAGAATTTGGATGGTAAATCCATACAAATCAACCTGGAACGTTTATAATTGTCAGTTCGAGCCATATATTTAAATATATGTCATTTTAAGTTGTATTTTATTTGTAAATGGTCAATATGTATACAAGTAAAAAAAAAAAAAAAAAAAAACTTTACTAATAAATGAAACATGACATGTTAAGTGACATTCAACATGTATTTAAATGATTAAGATATCTTAAATCATTTTGAGGATCGTTTTCTTTTTCGAAAAATATGATAAATGGATTATAAATTGAGTCACATGAAACGAAATATTTGAAAGAACTTCATATTTTTAGTAAGGGGAAAACAAATTTGGTTGAGGAGGAAGGAACATTGTAGTCCACCAGCTCCAAATCTCATTCGGTTATATTATTTTTCTCCTTTTTTCTTGTTAATAGTTGTATGAGATCATTAAAAAAAGAGATGATTTTGAGCCTAATAATGGACGGTGGGACTTTCATACGATATGACAAGTTAATTAACAGGTCATAATAAGCAACATATTGCTTTTAGAGTTTTAGTAGGTGGCTTTTGGACGGCCGTTTGCTCAACGGTTCTATAATGGATACTTTTCTTTTCCCCACAAACAGAATTTTTTTTTTTTTTTTTATGATTACTTTGCAAACACAAATATTAACAATACAAGACTGTATAATTTTACAATTATCTCATTAGATTGAAAACTAGAATAACCTATCATAAGTCAAACATCCAAAGAATTGAGAATAGAATCCAAACTCAGAATGCAATCATGACCATAAGAAGAAGCTGGAGCATAGCGGAGCGGAGAGAGGAGAGGAGAGGAGAAACAAGAACCTTTAAGATTCACATCTACAAACATGGCAATTAAATGGGAGTTGTGTCAACCAACATATAAAGAAAAAAGCCTGTGAATCTTGGACCTAAAATGTTACAAAATTTAAATATGTCTCATACACCTATTCTTTACTCTAAGATGTGAACTTTTAACTTTCCCTCCTTTATAAACAAAAGCATTAAAGATTCTCTCACTATGCAACTTGAGTCTTTACCTGAGATCGGCCATGGTTGCACTAGATATGATATATTCATCATGACCACAAATTTGGAGATCATAGTGGCTGAAGTTCTTGCTCGGCCACAGCAGAATCTACCGGCTTATATTGCATAACAGATTGATGCCTCCGTCTCCAAACCCACCATGTTCCCAGAACTGATAATCCAACTACTAATGCTACAACAGATATTACCACTGCAACCATGTAATTTCTCTGCCACCAGCTTCTACATGCATTTTATTTGTACAAATATTTTAGTGGATGATATATATAATGCCAAAAATACACAGCTCAGTATTTGATTGGAAGCACTGAATGAAGTAAACTTTTGGATATAGGCACTTAACTTCCAGTTTGTAGCTACAAGTACTTAGATATCAAACAGTAAATATTGGTCCAACAAGCATTTACCATGAAACAATTCTACAGAAGAGGTGATAAATAATCAAATTACCTTTTTATTACAGGTTGAACATTCCAATTGGATAATCGATATTTTCCATAGGACTCAGGAAGGTGTACTTTGCCTTCTGCTATCTGAGAAATAATGCTCTGACACCAGACATAATGAATCATAAGCCCATAACTACAATTGTATGAAGAAACATCTGGATGTATCATGAACTCACCAAAGCTGTTGCTTCAGACATGGTGTCGGCACATTTAGGTGGAGTAATGGACCAAGATGTAAGGTAAGCATTTCCCTTGGATGTATAATTCAATAGGTGAACCTGTAAGAATGTTTAAGAACGATAAGAAAGCAGTTAAATTTAACACAAGTAGTTCAAGAATACAAAGCATTAAAGCAAGTGTAATGTGACCATCGTATAATTCAGCTGAAGCCACTTTAATGGACATGGAATAGGGTTTCATTGTAAATTTATAGCTTGAACATATCAACGACCTGCGAACCGTTAACATGCAGCTCCTGAGCAATTAACCGAGCAAGCTCTGTGATTTGGGACTTCACATTAGTGTCATTTAGATTCACTGACATATAAAATGTAACACTTCCGATGTCTGATTCTCCTGCAAAGAAAAAAACAATTACTATTATGAAATTAGAAGTTTAACATATGTTCATATTTTCACAGGCAAGGACCACTTGAGTACTGGACCAACAATCTCTTTAAACATAGGCTAACATTAACATGCCGTTCTATAATATTAAGGTAGGCTTAGTTGGCTGTTCACACGCCATTGAAGCCCACAATACGGCAGTGTACATGTAAGTATGTAACATCATTCATTAAGACAACTGTGTGTGTGGACTTCCCATTGGTCTGCTTCCGGTTACTAAAAGAATAGAAGGAAAAAGAGTCAGCACACCAAGTATTGAAGTCGGACATTGGCTAGTGGAAGACAACTGATTGCCTAGTTAAGTACTCTATAAGTTTAGACCCTATTTTATTAACCCCATACGAGTGGCTTAGCAGTTGAGGCTTGATATTTACCAAAGGAGTTCCTGTTCTACTTCTACAAGCTTCAACAGTTAAACTCCTTGGGGCCACCTGCCTTCTAAAAAAAACCCTATTTTATTCACTACAAATATTTCAGGTGTGAAGGTACCTTAAATTTTGTAAACTGAAAATAACAGAAAATATCAAACATGTCAAGATCATCTCTCCTATTTTATCCAGTAGAAGCAGGTATTATGAAGTTCACGAGATTCAATTGTTGAATATTAGTTAGATTGCACAAAGAGAAAAATGAATATAACAAAATATAACCCATGTAGATAGCAGCTAAAGTTACCTGGAGGAATATACTGCAGGGGCATCGTTGGAGGCAAAGAAGGAGAGATTTCATCAGTGGGACTTGATCCTTCTGATGGAGGAGAGGCCTGAGGGGGCGCACCAGAAATATGAAGTCTTCCCCATATATCAGAACAGTTAGTTTTCCAAAATCCAATCTTTTCGTGTTCACGGTCATACATAACAAAAGTATTACGGACAATGATGCCTACAACGGTGAAATGTATCAAAAATCTTACTAATTTAACAGATATAAATTGACTATAAAACAGGAAAAAGAAAAGAAAAAGGGAACATGAAATCTAAACCAGCATTGAGGACACAATGATGATAAAGAGAGAAATAATCAGTGTAGTGCAAAACACCTCCTAAAAGAGTGGTCGGATCCTTCCCATTCTGAAAAATCCCCAGACAATATGCTCCACTAACTCTTGAGTGCTTCACGTACAAGGGGGAAAAAGGATGGAAAAAAAAAGAGAAATAAGTACGGTTATCAAAAGCCAAAAGGCCACGTATATGATGGAAAGGAAGGTATGATACTAAATTCTTACCCTGAACAAGTAGTTCTCCGGGGATAGTGTCAGCTTTTGTCCCTTCCCAAAAACCATTTCAACAGATGGGAAGGCTTTTGAGAGTTGTGAAACATCACTGAACAAACATATTAATATTTAACATTATTTCCTACATGCATACAACAAGCAATCTCTGGGTTTCCCATTACTGGTAAAATTCCATAGAGAAACCGTACCTTCCAGCACCTGAGAAGCAAATGTCATTATAACTTGGATCAGGACCTTTGATCTGATGAAGGCCATGTAGTTCTTTCATGATCTGCATTCACGATGGGGATAATCAATATTCAATACAATCCGTTTGATAACTTCAGGAAAATTATATATATAGACACACACACATACACACACTAGAGAGGGGGGGAGACAGAAGGGGGATCACAGTAAGAGAGCAAAGTTATGTCCATCCAGGAACATTTGAGAACACTGAAGCCAATACACCAGATTCCATAACTTATACATGCATATCATATGAAATACAGTAGTACACTGCTTCAAAACGTCGAGATTAGGGACAAATAAAACATTGGCATTTAGGTACTCGAGCAACAGTTGAAGAATCTTAATTTACTTAATAACTATCCAATCAGCTTTTGACAAATAAGAACCTTGACCAATTAACTAACCTTAACCTTCTTGATATTCAATAACTACTGGAAACGTAAGCGTAAAGGGCCAAGTACGAAATCTTACAGCATGCTTAAATGCCACAAACGCTGCTTCAGGCAAGTAGGCATATGTTGTACCACTGTCCAGGACCGTTCCATGCTTTCCATCGAAAACACTCGGACTTAATGGCAACCGCTTCCCAGCAACATGTAACTCCTTCAACTCAATATTGTAATATGGGCTGTTGCCATCCCGAGACTAGAGTAAATGTGTGAGATGTACCAAATGTATTTTGTTAGAAAAAATATTGAAGTTTTGTATCTATAAGTTTGATAGATACAAAACATACCTTCGTACAGGGTCTGAATGGGAATAGACCATATCTGAAGGGGGTGAGATTCCACCAAGGACCATGGCGCCCCCACCAACATCCATTCCACCATAGCACAAGGAAAATGAATCACTTATGACACCTCCATCAACAAGTTGATCAACTATACTCAGATCACCACGGCCCAAACCCATTATTCCATCAGCATGCTGACTATAAAGATCACCGGTTTCCCTATTTTCACAGCCAAAAACTGCACGCTGAGGTTGAAGATCGCTTTGGTTGCCAAAAGAGATAATATCCTCCCCAAGGACACCACTGCTAGAACTCATTTCAGCATACTGTCTTTCATAGATGCATTGCTCCCTGTCCTTATCACAGGTGCAATCAACATTGCATTTTACAGGCTTGTAGGAGCTGGATGACTCTGGATCAAACTTTGGGTCCTGGTGAATCAATAATAACCAGTAAACCCTTGAGAAAGAAGTAAGAATAGTCTGAGTGTAATCTACATTCAAGTTTGAAACAAGCAAAACTGGTGCCGATTAAGCATCTCACTGATACGTACATAGAAATGCCTAATAGCATGCAGCATAGCACGAGATATTATAGCTATATAATTCAAGCTATCATAAGCTTTATTGACAAGAAAACCATATAAAGCATTTAGAAGCAACAATATTAACTGGCTAAATACTTATGTAAACAAAAACCTAAAATGTTGTAGCTACAGAAAAGAGAGCAAAATACTGCATAAAAGTTTCATACTTTGAAACTGCATACATACTCAGTTATCGTCTTATCGACTGGTATAAAAATTGGTATTTCAAACAGTGACCATATTCCAAATCCCGAACATAAGCAAATGCACTGATAACCAATTGACTTGTAATATACCTGATGCTTGCCACATTGTTCACATGTAGAGCATGGGACATACGTAACAGTACTCCCTGTGTCTACAATAAGTGCAAACCTTTGCGGCGGCGATCCAATCCACAGTCTCGTCGTGTAATACCTGCAACCTCGAAGATCACAATCTCAGAACACCACCTCTAAACTTGAAACGAATTTGAACTCCATAAATTTTTCGATTAAAAAAAAACAGACATACGACACGAATTAAATACAACTTTTCAAATTTGAAGTGATTAAAAATCAAGTCCAGTTCAACGTGTTAGGTTTATTTTTCAGTGTGAAATAGATCTAGAAACGCCTAAATTACCCGTTGAGAAGGAGGTCGTCATGGAGAGCCATACGAGCATTTGGACGAGGACTATGGGATATCTGCAGGTGACGCCTAGACATCGCATCGCCAGAGATCCGGGAGGAGTTAGGAGGAGAGGGGAAAAGAGGTAGAAACATGGTGTGGCGATTGCTGCCAGCGTGTGGTGGCCGGAGAATAACAGTGCTTGGATCGCCTTTAAGAGCAGATACATACCGCGATGATGACGACGGAGGATAATGAAATACTAAAAAAAACGATAAGATCGATAGGGTGGTGAATGGTGACATAATCGTGCGATCACCGATCGGTGAAATCGAGTGTAACGTATGGAGATGAAGAAGAAAATGGAGAGGTTTCTCTCTCTAGAAATTTTTAGAGAGAGAAGAGTTAGGGAGGAGGATATGGTGCAGTCAGCGGTAAGCAACGTTCCCGACACGGACGACCAAGACGACTTTCTTCCTGTTTTCATCTTTCATTTTCCCTTTTATTTTATATATTTTTGAATTTTTATAAAAGTCCAAAATCCTAACAAACAATATCTATTACAAAAACAGTTTATTTGAAAGTCCATACAAATTCAATATTAACCAAATGTCTTACAACATCATGTTTTTTATCGTTTAATAATCAACGTGTTTTGATATTTTTCGATTAGCTTTTTGTATCAAAATTATTTCATAAGATGAGGTTTGGTAGAGTGAATCGAATAGATAGGAAAAAGATGATAAAATCAATGTTTTTTAAATCATAAAATTTGAAAACAAAATTATCATAATTGTTGTAATTTTCTTTCTTTATATTTAACTTTTACTTAATTCTATACTATTGTTAAAATTGTTGATTCAACTTGAAAATACATTCACTAAGTATGTTGATTTTAAAAAAGACAATTGAGTTTTAGCATATATATTGATTTATTGATGAATTTTTATGCAAATGTTTTGGTGCAATGAGTTAATTAAAGAATATTGAATGTATAATTTTCTTTTCAATTAATTATTATACTTTTAAATTTCAAGCAAAAGCACTCCCAAATTAAAACTATAAATTATATAGATATTTTGTGTGGTTTTATATAATTTTATATTTTTAACAACACTTTTGATTGAACCGGTATATACAAAAAATTAAATTTTGGATATTTATACTCATATATACAATAAAAACAAAATTAATCCTACTATTAAAGAAACGAAAACATAAAGAACCGAAACAACAAACCCACCAAATTAACGACCCAAAGTAACATGAGCACTTCTAGAGAACCAAAGACTAACGGCAAGAACTCCAAAAACACAATTCCTCAACCGAGACGTTATGAACTCCAAAGTAACTATTATGAGGAAAAAAAACCACCTTAAACCCCAAACAAACAAAAAAGATGGAAACCAACCAATCTCATAAACATTTTTTTCTTATAAAAAACCTCATTTCATATAGTGCACAATTTAAACGAGATGTCTTACATAATATAATGAACAAATTTATTTTTTTAATTTTAATATTCGTCAATTATCATATTGTCTATAAATATTTTCAATTGTAATTTTGAAGTATAATTTAGTTTTGTCGCTGATAACTACATATTTTTCAGCTTTTCTTAATTAATGGTTTAAGAAAGTGTTTGGGATTCTGCGGTCTTTGCATTTTATTAAAGAAACATTTTTTGTGTTATAAAAAGTTTTGGAATATTGATACTTTTTCAAAAGTTGTTACTCTCTAAGAATTGCGATAGAGTCATAGAGACGAACATATTTCATCGTGCTACTCATGAAGTCATGAACAAGCATCTCTTTTATTATTTGTTATTTGATAAATAAAGTAACAAATAAATAAATTGTTGTTGAATCAAGCCTTAACGGTTTCTTCCAAATACAACAATTTATGCACATGTTCAATTGTTCAAGTGAACTTCCAACCCAAGGATTGTTAAATCATTACCATTGACATAGTCAACAGGTTACTACTTTTACTAATGCTTTGTATAATAATCATCGCCCCTGAACATTCTGACGGTTCCATCTCCGAACGAGAGAAAGAGTCTGTACAATGCAGTTTTGATTCCATGTGTCATCAATGTCTGTAATACATCTCTCAAATCTTCACATAACTGGAATATCAAAGCGCCAATTCTTGAATCTCTTGTCGGAGAATCATGCATCTAGGCCAGCACTTATGACGTGTTTAATAGAGTCTCGTCCTCTGGATTCAAATGACCGACATCAGTCAAGTTCATCCCAAATATCACCACTCGGTGAACATAATAGTTCTTGCATCCCTGCATTGTGATATAGACACTTTCACTGTGTTCTCGAATCCTCTTTTACAAAGGAAAGAATAATTATGAGGAAAGATGAGCAAACATAAAAAATTATATTCTTTTAGGAAGCGTTTGTAAGGTGTAATAGAAAAGAATGGAAATAAAAAAAATTTACATTGTGTTTTTAGTCATGATACATTGACAAAATAATTAATTTCTTTCCCTCACCGTCAAACATACTAACAAGTAAAATTTTAATTTTAATTCATTCGAATTTCATTTTGTGAACCAAACACGAGCTCAGAACTTTTTTGGATGAATATGATTGAAGGTATGCTATAAAATATGAGCTTCCATCTCTTTCTTCTGCTACAAGAACACAAAAAACACATTTTTGTTTCTATCCAAACCAAGAACACAGGTTAACAGTTTATTTTCTCTTCCTTCACTTTCCTTTCAACTTACGATAACAGCGACTTAGGCAAAGAATGTATCGCACAAAATTACAGGGAGTTGAACCAGATGACGTCGACTGTTGTTGCTTTGATTCTCCGACTAGGCAGCTTCAAATCCAAGAGCCCTATGTAATAATACTGGGCACTGGCAACAAATTTCTAGCCACTGAGCTGGGGAAGAAAGGTTTACAAAGAAAAAGAGAGACTAGGGTTAAACAAACTGTATGGTTGAGCCCATAACAAAGTCATGATATAGTTTATAACGTAGCTACCACTAAAATCTAGGACAGAACCAAAAACACCATCCTTTTACATTACATATACGGTTGATAGGACGACGGTACACTGTTGCTAGTATATCCACTGTATGTTGGGGGTGCTACAGCAGCAGCGGCTGCAGCTGCAGCAACTCTATCGTCTGTTGGGTAGTAATATGCGCTTTGTTCGTAAACCGGCAGACTGTATGTAGTCTGGCTAGGAGGAGGAGCTGCATGGTAGTTGTAGGGATCGTTCATGGTGGCGGTATGGGGATACCTATCCACAGATGGAGTGCCATATGCTCCTCTATCCATGTAGACCGCAGGAGCCTGCCGCCCATTAATCGATAAACGAGCGGCAGCAGGGCTGCGGTATCCATAAGCTGCAGCTCCGTTTGAACGTGGCTTCTTATTCCGGGATGGTTTCGTAGTAGAATCACGAAATCTCTTTTTATCCACCTTTGCCCTTTCTAGCTGCGTGACCCTTCTTTGAAGTGGGTCGAGTGGGTAGTCGGCCTCAAGATCATACTTTTGAACACAGTAGATTACAGCTCTTAGTGCCGCGAGCTCTTTTGCGTTTCCTTCGTTCTACATAAAAAAAGATAGAACATACAAAGTTAACAATGCAAGCAAACTTGAACTTGAACAAAGTACGGGTGCTGCAAAACCTATCGCTAGACTTCAGATTTGCAAAATTACTAATATTGAAAGTAGGGCAAATCTACTTTTTTGCAGAATATTTTTTTGGGACTTGGTGTAAAGCAGCATTTCACATGGAAAATAAGAAACTACAAAAGAACGGCCCATAATCTGGTTATAAATATAGGACATATATCTAATCACTAAGGTTGTGTTTGGTAGAAAGAATCGAAGAGAAATGAAATGAAGACAAGTTATTAGTTAGGAGACTTGAATTGTATATATAAATTCTCTATCAATTCTCAAGTTGTATCATTTATAGGTTAAAATTCAATTCTTTCATTTCTCTAGCAATGTTGGAGAATTAAGTAGAAGCTAAAATTGAGGAAAGAGAATTACAACTATATGATTATTCTATTTTCAAATTTCATGGTCTAAAAACCATTGATTTTATCCTGATTTCTGTTCTCTTTGATTCTCTCTACCAAACACAACCTAAGAGGAAAACATGTGACCAAGCTGTGAAAAGATTATTAGAAATGAGGATGCCTAAAATATGATGAAGATAACACAAAAGAACCAGGACCAAAAACTGCACCTGAGCACTTTCTGCATTGGCGGAGTTGCCACGTTTCCCTTGTGAATTCCTCCTCAAGTCCTTCAGATAAGTCTTCAAAAGTGGTACTGTGGGGAATCTTTCCACAAGCTCAAAGGCATGTACAAAATGCACCGCACTGATTAGTTTCCCTTTACTAATCAATTCTTCAATAATACCTGGACAAAATTTAGATTTAGTACTGCATACAAAAATATACGGTGTTTAATTCTAAGCCTAAGATGAAATGGAAGTATACCCTTGCCATTCTCAACTACACCATACAATATAAAGGCATACCATCAAATCCCAAACTAACCGACAGAGGGTATACACCTTAAGGGGGGCAAAATGCCCATGCCTCCATCAAAAGAAACACCAACCTGGCATTTTGTGTGCTAAACCAAGAGAACGGCAGAGCTCAGGTGCTTGCCTTCGCTCACAAACTGCAAGAACGAGCTTGCAGAGTTCGGCTTCATCAAACTCTGAAGCAATCCTAAAAGTTGCAAGGAGCTGCAAAAATGCCTCAGCTTCCAATGACTTTCCATTGGCAGCATCAATGATGACATAATGAGCCAACTTAGGCCTCCATTCATCAGCAATCGCCTTGGCTTGCTGCTTAATTTCAAGGCTCAGTAGGTGATCGGCATGCAAGTCAGCCCTTGCCAACATGGCGTTCATGGCTTCCATAAGATTAATACAGGATTGACGCATGCCCTGAAGGGCAGCATCATCCTTTTTATTATCCCCTTCTTGGGTAGTGTCATCAGAAGGGTAGAACCCCTCCAGTGAATCCAGAATTAAACGACCTGGTTCTGTCGAACGCTTAAGTGCATGACTAAGTTCCTCACATAAAACAGTAATATTTTTTTGATTCTCCATAACAAAACTCAGAAGCCCTCGTGTATCCATCTGCTCACAAAATTGAGTCAGCTCTTGATGAAATGTAACCTCACCAGCCCCTCCATTGTTCCCACCTGTTTTTCCAGAGGATTCACCTTTTGGGCCAGTGAGAGATGCATTTGTTTCACCAAGAGAGCGGCTTACCTTGTTCTCTGTGCCGTCCATAATATCATCAGCATAAAAAGATGGTGAGAGATGATTGGCCCGCGTCTCTGCAATGGCCGCCACTGCAGCATCTTTAAGCACTTGGATGCGATCAAACATATCTTGCTCTTTGGCAGCAACGGCTGCCTCTTTTGCTGCAAGTAATGAGTGACCATCAGATTCCTCTTGTTTGAAAGTTTTCTCCCTAGCTTCCAGTTCAGCGTATTTCTTCATCATCCTAGCCTCAAGGTCACGAAAGTGCTCACTTATTTCCGTCAAGGAAACCACATCCACAGCACCATCTTTATGAGCTTCTAGCTCAGTCAATGCCTTGCCAAGCTGTTCTAGAAGAGAAGGTGTCAATTTGAAAGCCATTGACAGATCAACCTCAGCCATGGTTTTTTTGCAGCACTGGATGAACTGCAAGAGAAATTGCACATAATAAGCCAAAAGTACACACACGTGTATATAACATAAGATGCCAGTCGCCATACCAAGCTTAAACATCTCTAATCGTTTTGGAGTAAGATTTAACGAAAACACACATATTACCATAACTTAGTTACTAAACCTTGTTTCATCAGACATTCAGACCTGATCACCATACATGATCTACGTTACTCGAATGTGTTACATCGCTCAATGTGCCTCCCAACAGCACAGAATTAATCTAAATATTAGATATCCTATTAAATTGACTGTAAGTCAAGCATCAAAATTTACAGTTTGAGGCAATGTCAAATAGACAAGAAATGTGCAATGTGTTACTAAATCCTTGCCTAGGAAACAGGTAACTTGAAGCAAGAAATTAAGAACCAGATATAACACTTTTCCTGATTAGAGGGTGTTTGGTTTTGCGTTATGAACCAGATTATCAGCTTATTACGTTACAATAACGCAAATAATTAGTTTAAAGTGTTTGGATTGCATACGTTAATAAGTGATTATTTGCGTTTAGCGTTAATCTTACCACACTTTTTCATAAGTTAAAATTTGTAGCTTATTTGCTTCATAAGTGATTATTTGGTCATTTTACAAGTAAAAACGCAAATCCAAACACTTTAAAAACTGATTATTTGATAATTATGATAGCAAACAGCAGAAGCTAAACCAAACACTGCATTTCCTGCAGCACTTTTTGTTACAGCTATTATCTGATTATTAGTTTCCAAAACGCTACAGCACTTTTTCAAACGCAAATTCAAACACCCTCTTAATTATTTTTTATACTATAGGAATGCCAAATGAAGATAATGTTTGTCATGTTTCACAATCTAACATATTATATCATAACCACATAAAGTATAAAGACCCATAAAGTAGTTCTTTCCACACAGAAGCAAAAAGGGAATTAAAAGAGTACAGACTAGAGAGAGGTTTGGAGCAGATACAGGAAGGAGAAACCAGAACTCTGCAAGAACATGATAAGATGATAACCAATATGAAAACAAACATTAGTATAGCTTCAGCCTACCATGTAATAAAGATACTGGTACTGGGGTGTTCAATTGACTAATTGAGGCAGTACAGAGCGCGATGTTGTTGTCAAAGAGAGTTATTTTGTGAGGATATAGCTACTGTTTGTTTGATTGGCTACCAGTGATGTAGGTGTAGGCGTGTAGCTAGCATGTGTAAAGGGTGTTGTGAGTACTTGTACATTTCAACTATGAGCATTAACTGGAACCAATCTTAATAATCAATTAAACTTAGTTTTTTCAACCCACTAGGTGGTCTAACATGCTAGTGTAAGGATGAAGTATCAAGAGCAGTGAATAAAATGATGTTTGATTGCATAAGAAGTAAACTGTCTGATGTCTGATTCCACTTTTGATTGATAAGATACTGAGGTCTGATAAGAGGATTCAATAAGTATGTTTATTAACTTCCAAATAACCAAAGTTTATAACCAAAATTTATATGTTATATAGATATGTTATTGAAAAATAATAAATTTTATAAAAAATTGTTGGAATAATTCTCGTTATAATATATACATGGGTAAGGATAGGGGTAGGGGTAGAGGTAGGGTGGGGGTGGGAAGGTTGAGAGTGGGGGTGGGGTGGGGTGGAGTAGGATAGGTGTTAGGGGTAGGGTGGGTACTGGGTAGGTTTGAGGGTTGGGTAGGTTGTGGGTAGGGTGGGGTGGGTAGGGTTTGGGGTGGGCTGCCATAAGAGAGAATGAACAACAGAGCGTGTATTTTTAGATAAGTGGTGATGAGAGGAAGGTTTATGTCTTATCAAAATGGGTAACGGTAAAAGGTTTTTACCTCTCATCTCTTATCGCAATCAAACACACTTATGTTCTAAACCTCTTACGGTCTTACAGAATAAGAGATTTATATCTGATCAGACTCTGATAAGAGCTATCAAACACATCCTAGATCCGCAAGAGTGGCACATTGAAAACTAATGAGACATTTTGCTACTTTCAAAGTAGAAGGTAGTTCCCTACTGATGTCTGATGAAAGAAAAGATCCACAGTATTTTACAACAAAGTTGTCGTATGGGACTAGAGCTTATTTTTAGATTACCGTTACCATGTACTTTGTGGTAAAAGATAAATGTTGTCTTCATAACAATAAGAAACATTCAATATATAGATACAATATGAAGTTGAGGGTTACATAGCTGAACATTGAAATAACCAACTTAATGGACTAACAGCAACGATAACTAAGAACTAACTCGACTAAATAACAGTAGCAGCTTATTCAGGTTCTACCATGTGATTCATGCCTGTCCCTCAACATGTTCTCATCACACACAAGGCAGTCATTCTCATTCTGAGTAACATAAACATTCCATGAAGGCGGTTTATGAGCTTGAGTGTTTTCCATTGATCTGCCCGTAACGTCTTAAGACAAAATCATGATCTACTTCATGTTCATCCTATGCTAGGAGACTCTGAGCCACAAATATTCACTCACTGGGTCACTGCCTATTGAGATAGATGTTAGCAGAGTCTGTTCCTCAATGTTTCTCAATAATCATTACACTTAGCAACACCCAGAAGGCAGAAAGGGCACATGATGTGGTTCCGACGTTCCGTTCAAGGAGGCAGATTCTGCGAAGGATCTGGTTGGGAAGATAAGATATGAAATTTAAAGGCACAGGTTTTCTGACGGTCTTGACATAGGCACTCATACGTCCTACTCTTTCTAATGTTTGCACGCTTGAACACATCATTTCCACAGCAACTAGGATATTGTGTACATCAACTGTTTCTATCAATTTCATAGTGAAAGTGAATCTCCTAGTCCTAGATATCAAAATTCTCCATAAAAGTTATCCATGGGAGGAAATAGCGACTGTCTCAACTTTCAATTGCTTTTGAGGACCACGCATCATCTTGGAAAAAGTAAGTTGCACAAATTCAAATCCCATCTTCATACTAATTTACCTATAATATTAAAAATTCCACTCCTCTTTGGCTCTCCAAAAGTAATCTACTTATATTAGCCTTAATAGTCAATCACAATAACAAAAAGTAGTACTATCTACGAGAGCTTATAACATAATTAAACATCTCATCTAACCATAAAACAGGTGGTCTGCATAAAAATTTACCCCCAAAGAATTTAGCTAATGGAAGTCCTTTTTCAACTCCACGAAACTCTAGTCCCCCGATACATAAGAATCGGGTTGATAAATCAATTTAAAGGTATTGATATTCAAATTTACACATAAAAAACACGTCAAGTATAAATAGAACTTGAAATTACTCAAAATTCAACTCAAAAGTATGAACGGGTCCAACAGCATCAATAACAAGTACCAGCACTTAAAAAGAAAAATGAAGCCATCGAGAGAGAGAGAGAGAGAGAGAGAGAGAGAGAGAATTCACCTGATTAATTGGGAGATCCTTCTTTCACCGCTTCGCTCACAGGCTTCGAACAGTGTCAAACCAGAGGTTTATTTTCCCAGCATCTCGTTATTAGTTTATCTCCTGGTTAGGGTTTGTTGGCCCAAAGGTTATTGTGGTCTTTAATTTCTCGTATTGCGATGGTGCGACCTTTTATTTGGTCGGGTTTCCCAAAGATTTCATTTTATAGTATGGAGCTTTTGCCCTCACTCAGTTAAGTCCGAACCCCCATGAGATTTTTCAACTAGAGATGACCGGATTAGAACAATACGAGACAACTCGTAATTTATTTGAGATTTACTCGGAAAAAACTCAAAATCGGTTCATTATTAATTGAGTGGAGCTCGAGGTACTCGATATACATATCGAGTCGACCTCGAGTATAAAAATAACTGACTTGATAGGTTTGCGAGCTTAATCAAACCTAAGTGTATATGTTTATGCTTTTACCCTTCATATAAATTATTCTCATACAAATTAAATTCATCTAATCGTATCGAGCTCGAGTTTGAAAATTATTACATATTCAATTTGAGCCGAGCATATCAAGTCGAGCTGAAAATATAAATTTTATCTTTCAACATAATAAATATTACATATTCGAGTTGAGCCGAGTTTGATAGTGTCAAGCACTTAACCGAGTCGAACTCAAGTTTGAAAAATGAGACTCGATCGAGCTCAAGTCGAGTTTCGAGCTCGAGTATTATTATCGAGTTTGAGCTCGAGCTTGGTGATCTTCGACTCGACTCGACTCGATTACACCCTTAAATCTGATGCTTCGGAAAGGATCATGGATAAGAATCAATAAATCATGTACATCTGAGTTTTAAAAAAAAAAAAGTCGACACGCTCAAAATAAGTCATAAGTAGGTAACACCTTTAAAAAGAAAGAAAAAAACTATATAAATGATTGTTTAACAAGTTTGATGGTTGTGAATATTTTTATACACATGGATCATAATATGTGCATTTGTATCAGTTTTGACATATAACAAGTTTGGTGTGACAATTGTTGGGAATGGTTTCACATCCTACATTAAAAATGATGATTTAATTAGAGATGTTATATAACAAAACTTATATCATTTTGGTGTTATGGCTTACGAGATCTTTGTTTATTATTTGTTTAAGACTTGATAAATTTATAAAAAGTCAGTCATTCTAATAAGTTATTAAACATCACCCTATGTTCAAGTCCTGAATATTTAACTTTTGTTCTTCTTGTCATTTTATTTATTAATATCAATATCTTTTTATGTCATTTAATATTAAAAGCTACAACTACATTTATCAAACATATTTATAAAAATCAAAAAGTTCCTGCTCTTTTAAAATGTTCCAACTCCCAAAAACTTCAACTATTAAAAACTTTAGCTAGTCGTGTCAAACATAGTCTATATTTTTTTCCTTAATAATATTTGGAGAAAACGATTATATTTTGTTTCCATTGTCACAATGGTAGTGTTATTATTGAGATTCACCGACTGCCGACTCTGCAAATGGATCGATAGCATTATACGGTCGATAAGTATCTTGAAAACCCAACGACTCACATTATTATCGTGTTGATGCTAAAACTAAGATCGCCCATGGCTTTTTCCATCATTTAATCCTTAAATTGTAATAACAATGTTACAATTCATCTTACTACTCCTGAAATTCAAGATATTTGATTCTTAGAATTATTGCTATTATGTTAATGAACATATCTTGTTATTAATCCTTTGATAAATTCTTCGCTACTACGTTGTTGATTGGCTTCTCAGCTTCAAGAAACCGAATGTGGAAACAGTGATGCTTCGCCAGATAAGATATACTATGAATGCAACATACGCAGCTGTGAGAACGATTACAATAGAAGTAAAGATGGTTCCGCCTACTTCTTCAGCAATAAACTGTTGTAACAGGTACCCATTTATCGCTATCACCAAAGCAGCCACAACCCACGAAATCGTCTGCAAGTCAGGATAAGAAAAACAATACTCTGTCATAAGTTATATACCTTAGGAAAATTTATGTCATTTGCATCAAGAAACTTACGAAAATTCCAAAAATAATACCTTTAGAATAGACCCAATTGCGAAAACGCCCATGAGATCCTCCTTGGCCACCAAACACAACAATGGAATAAGAGCGAAAGGGATCTGAACGGACTGTAGCACGTTGAGCCATTCATTTAAAACATCCAAAGTGTCCTCGGATCTATCGAAAATCAATGCAACCACCAATGTAGGAACAATAGCACAGCTTCTTGTGATCAAGGCCCGTACCCATTTCTTCAATCTTAAATCAAGAAAACCTCCCATGATAAACTGCCCTGCGTAAGTACCCGTAATCGTGCTACTTTGCCCAGCTGCTAGTAACCCGACAGCCCATATATACAAAATCGGCACCAACCCTCCTCCGAATCTCTCTTCAAGAAACTGGCCAGCGTTCCCAAGCCCAATTGTATCAGCTATGGCAGTACCAAAAAAGGCCTTTGCAAACACAGTTGTTACAAAAAGATTAATGATAAACGAGATCGCAAGTGCTAGGGTTGATTCAATCGAGTAGTATCTTAGAGCTTCACGAACTCGACCAGTTCTTCTTGGGTCAACTTCTCTTGACTGGACGAGGGCTGAATGTAAGAAAACGTTGTGCGGCATTATAATGCAGCCAACAATTCCCACAGCTTGTTGTATTGTTTTCGAGTTGAGTTTTGGAACCACAATACCTTAAAAACCAGCAAAAAAATTATGGTTTTTTGGTGAGGATGTAAACTATGCATAACAGGAATTACGATAGAAAACTCATACCAACAAGAAGCTCTTTGGCATTGGGCTTAGTTTCACCAAACATCCATGCGAATGAAATTGCCATGACAGCTATAAGAACAGCGAAAAGGGCCTCCAACTTCCTCACTCCATAGTTTTCAAGAAACAGAAAGATGAAACTGCAGAAAAAAGACAATAAAATTCCGTTAAAAAAAAAAAAAAAAAAAAAACCCAACTTATTATAAACTCATTACATTCTACTTTTTTCGATTCTTTCTTGCTCTAAGAAAATTGGGCAAAATAGCATTGGGTTAATTACTGTTTTGAACATCCAAACTTTCAAATTTGTCCAATCTAGCCACTAAACTAATTTTTTCGATTTAGCCACTAAACTTGTGTTTCCAGTTTTACTTTGAGGAAAACGAATAAAACTAATAGCTAAATCGGTACAAAATATATCATTTTCAGTGGCTAAATAGATGCAGAAAAAGGTTTAGAGGCTAAACGTGTACACAAAAAATAGTTTAATGACTAAACTGGTATATATAACAATTTAGTGACTAAATTGGACAAATCTGAAAGTCAGTCAAAACAGTACTTACCCCAAAAATGCAAAGGGGGCAAACTTTGTAAGCACATTAATTCTTTATTTAATGCAAGATAAAGTACCCATCTTTATTTCCTAATACCCTTAAATGTTGATCCAATTTTGAAGAAAACCATAAAAGAAAGACCAAAAACCAGAATGACTTTTTTTTTTACTTTGACTTCACACCTGGTATGTCTCTAAGGACGTTTTTATAAATCTACTTGGATTTTTCTTGCAATTCTCGATAAAATATCGATTTTTGATTCAAAAATTTTAGAACATATTTCCCCAAATTCATAGTAATTTAATCACTCACAAACTACAGGATCCTGATTGAAATACCAATTACGACTTAATCCCAGATGAAAGAAGATGATCAAAATGAAATTAAAATACTGCTAAAATATCAATTAATTACTGTATTAAAAAAAAAGAGTAATAAAAGAAAAGAGAGCAAATTTATTACCAATCGAAGGCAGTGATGAGAACACCAGCCCAAAGGGGCAAAAACCCATTAGTTAAAATCTTGAGAGCAATTGCACTTCCGATAACTTCTTGAATATCGGCTCCAATCAGCGCAAGCTCAGCCATAACCCACAACAACTTCCCCGCCCAATTCGGGTACTCCTCCCGACAAAGCTCGGCCAAATGTCTCCCAGTGGCTACACCAAGCCGAGCCGAAAGAAGCTGAACAAGCAGCCCAATAGCCGTCGCCCACAAAAGCAACCATAACAATGAATAACCCGCAATCGCACCCGCTTGAAGATCACTCTCCAAGTTACCCGGATCCAAAAACGCAATGCTCATTAAGAATCCAGGTCCAGTAAACAGCCATAGCTTCCGCCACGAGAAGGGCGGCGTTGTGTTGTTGTAGTCTTGGTGGTTTTCATCTACTCCGATGATGTGGACTTTCTCTGTGGGGTCGTAGGCCGTTTCTTTTTCTTCGGAGTTGAGTAATTGTTGGTGGTGGTCGGAAGACATGGCGGAGTTGGCGAGTTTCCGGTTTCACGGTGGTCGCCGGAGTGTGAGAAACGGAGGAGGATGTTGGTTTCTCCTTTTGAGATTCTTTTATGGGGTAAAGAAAAGATGTGTGGGGCATGCAATGTATGATGAAATGTCGCTTTTGTCCTTGGATTTGCTCATTATCCTCTTTTCAATGTCATCTCGGGGTCAAAACCGGTTCGCAAAATGTTTATTCCTGGAATAGAATTCTGGAAGGAATGAAATCTGTCTGAATCCAAATACTATAGTTTGTTTGGTTGGCAGGAAAGGAATGAATTTTCTCTTGAAGTACAAAAATTTTTTAAAACTAAGATTTATTTAATCTATTTCTTCATTAACTTTTTTACATTGCAAAGTCACAAAACAAATACCTTAAAATGTTACAACCAAAATAATATGTGATATAGTACAAAAGACAACCAAAATAGTTTACTACATAGCTAATTTAGCATTCAAATACCGAAATAGTTTTGTACAACCAAAAGAACACCAAAATAGTTTATTTCAAACCGAAATGACACCAAAATAGTTTACTGCCAACCCCAATCACTAGCTGCCGCAGATGGAGCAGAATGACGGAGATGGAGCAGATCGGCAGAGAACACGCCGGAGATGGAGCAGATCTGCGGCGAGCAGAACCCACCGGAGATGGAGCAGATTGGCGGTAGGCAGTCCGGCGGCAAGCAAGAGGAAGAGGAAGAACACGTTCTTTTTTTGTTTGTGGCTGCTAGGATTGAGAATGAAATTTAAATTCCTTTCATTTTGCTATGGAATGATCATTCCTTCATTTTTCATATGCTATCTCTTAATTTTCTACTGCTTACTTTATATTACCTTTTTAAAAATATCATTTTAAATCTCAGTTACCTTATATTATTTAGATTAACAAATTATTCTAAAAGATAATGCAGATTCATTAACAAAATTTTGATAAATGAAAATGCTACATAATAGAAATAATTTGACAGGATGCAAATTGTAAGGAAAAAAAATCTGCACCAAATCCCCCTCAAGTTTCATCACTTAAACAGAAACTTTATGCTTGATTTAAAAAAAAAAAAAAAAAAAAAA
This sequence comes from Centrapalus pauciflorus, assembly GCA_020465985.1. Lineage (NCBI taxonomy): Eukaryota > Viridiplantae > Streptophyta > Magnoliopsida > Asterales > Asteraceae > Centrapalus > Centrapalus pauciflorus. Next base: position 503,601 of record JAANYP010005136.1, read on the forward strand.
GTTAAAGCTTGAAAAACTTTTATAAGCTTCTTGTTACAAACAAGTATGTGTAGAAAAGCATGTGTATTTAAAATAAACATAAAAAGACTTCATTTTGGTTTAGTGGTAAAAAGTATTTTCTTTAATGAAGGGTGATGTTGTCTTTTGAACTTTTGATGGACACATTTCAAAAACGAAAGGGACTCCGACGTGTAAACCACATTTTCTTAAAGAGATGCTCACAAGTCAGAATCAAGCATGAATCATGGTTCTCGGAATGATAAATATTGGTGTTATTCTAATTTTTTTTATTTAATTATTTTAATAATACTTAAAAGAAATAATTATATATATATATATATAGGGTTGGGATCATTGCAGAACCTTAATTTAGTGCAGAACCATAAAACCAATCTAAACCATTAGATTATAATATAACACTAGGGATAAGATGGTAATTATACAATTAACATTGAATTAATAGCAGCCTACCAAGTTTGACTGTCCACTTTGACTTTTTTTTTTTACTCTTTTAATATATAATGGACATGCAGTGTTTCATCGACATTAAATATACTATATCAAAGTGTTCATTCGACATCGAATGTTCGTATGGGTAAAAAAAATTTACGAAAATTAAACACGTAAATTTTTTTCAAAAAAATATATTCATGACCGTTCTCGTTATATCCACCAACTTTGACTACTAATTTTGACTATTATTTATCTATGTTAATAATGAACGTATATGCAGTGTTGCATCGACGTTAAATATACGGTATCAAAGTGTTCATTCGATATCGAATGATCTCATGATCTCACCATGATATATTGCATCGTGGTCTGGGTAAAATTTCTTTTACGAAAAATAAAAAAGTATATATCATAACCGTTCTCGTAAAATCCACCAACTTTGACTACTAATTGTGACTATTATTTTGGCTCTGTTAGTAATGAACGTATATGCAATGTTGCATTGACGTTAAATATACGATATCAAAGTGTTCATTCGATATCGAATGATCTCATGATCTCACCATGATATATTGCATCGTGGTCTGTGTAAAATTTTTTTTATGAAAAATAAAAAATATATATCATAAACGTTCTCGTTAAATCCACCAACTTTGACTACTAATTGTGACTATTATTTTAGCTCTGTTAATAATGAGCGTATATGCAGTGTTGCATTGACGTTAAATATACGATATCAAAGTGTTCATTCGGTATCGAATGATCTCATTATCTCACCATGATATATTGCATCGTGGTCTGGGTAATTTTTTTTTTTACGAAAAATAAACGCGTAAATTTTTTTCGAAAAAAATATATCACGACCGGTCTCGTTTTAAAGAGTATAAAATTCCTGTTTTTATGGTATAATTTTTTTGATTTAAAAATTAATAATATTAATATTATTTTAATTTAAAGAAAAAAGATATTTATTTTGCTAATGTCAATCTTTTTGCTATTTCCAATCTTTTCCTTTTTTACCCCTCCAAGAATTAAAATATCACTATTACCAATCTTTTTTTCACTAATTCCAAACTTAACTCTTTTAATCAAGACCATTAGATTATACTAATCTATGGACGATATTGGTTCTACAGTTCTACACTAAATTTAGGTTCTGCAATGATCCCATCTATATATATATATATATATATATATATATATATATATATATATATATATATATATATATATATATATATATATATATATATATATTCTTACAAATTACGTGAATATATGTCATCTCATTGTTATATAAAAAGATAAATCATAATCTGAAATTTATGATGCTATGTCTACTGTCTTTATGTAAAAAGAGGATGACATATTTCCAAGCATTCAAAAGGTTTAACTTCTTTGGATAGAAAATATATATAAGAAAAATTACCAGAATTGATGTGTTTTCAATAGTATAATATTCTAATATATAAGTTAATATTTTATTCAAATTAAAACGGATTGTATAATTTTTTTTAATAGTTAAGTAATTAATCATTGATTTTAAAGGATAGAAACATGAGATAATGATTTGTGGTGGAGCCTGCGACTGTGAGTAAAACAAAACAAAAACAAAAAAGGGAACGGAATTAAAAGCAACTAAGCAAATGAGGTCATTGGATGGTGTGCTTAGCCCAATTGAAAACCCCAAGCGAAGTCTGGCCGCCGCTGTCGCTAGCGTGTGTGTGGGGTTCGTGGGCGAGCGTGTGGCCATTACCCCCCTGTCACGTGTTAACTCAAGCCCCTCATGCGCCCTCACGGTCACCGTTACTGAATTATTTAGCGATTAATTATTGGGATAATTTTAAAAATACTCATATTTGTAACTCACTTCTTAAGTTTTATCCAAAAAAAAATTCACCAAACCAAAATACCCACAATTTACACTATCATATTTACCTGATAGCCAATATTTTCATGATTTCTACTTTTTATCAAATTTTGCTCATTTTCAAATAATATGCGATGATTAGTTTTTTTTTAAAAAATTTGTAGATATCTAAAATTGCCGTGAAAGGGAAAAAATTACCATTTCATGACCATAACGAAAGTCGCTTATCTTCTCTAGCGACCACCATTTCACCATCGTTCCATTCTTCCACCATTCCATTCCCCTCTATTCTTCCACCATTCTCATCCCCTCCTTCGTTGTAACGAAACCTTGCTCCTCCTTCATTCATTCTTAAAACCATAACGAAACTTCGTTCCATTCTTAACGACCAGGGCCGGCCCTGAGCTTGGTGCACCTGGGCCACCGCTCAGGGCCCAATTCACCGTAACGGACCAAAAAAAATGTATAGGTTAATATAGCTTAGCTGCCCATTATTAGTTTATGTGTTTTTTGCGCGATAAAAGACATAAACAATGTGTTTGCTCAGCTGACAATCATCTTATATTGGAATCCCAGTGGTGTGGGATCGATTCTTATTGTGTGCATTTTTATTTTATATCTAATCAATACCACTTGTATTTTCATCTACAGATATTGTCTATTTACTTTATATTACTATCCATCAAATTCAATATTTATACTTTTGTTTTTCAATGAGTTTGATTTTTTTATTTATGTTTATCATGCGATTTATGTTGTTTATTATACGGCTATTAAAATACTAATAAGATATGTATTTATTTCTTGAGATGTTATTTATTTTTGACATATGTTTACTATTTATATTATGAATCATTTAAAATTTAAACTTTTTTCTCAAATACTAATAAAAATATAATTTAATATTGTATGCAATTTTTGCCCAATTTATAATCATACGAATAAAAACTATAACATTTTCTTTCTCAATAGTATTTAAATTTAACTTTTTTATACGATTTTGTTTATATATATAGAGGGCCCTTTTTAAGTATATGTATAGGGCCTTAAAAATGATGAGACATACACTATTAACGACGAACAAAACCCTGATGATGAACAAATGATTGCATAGGTGAGGAAAGACGGAGAGCGCGAAGCTTGTATAAAAGGTAAAATTTCTTACACCAAAAGCGTTCGCCTTCGCTGGAATTCCAAAAGTCACTGTTGCCTTCGCCGTTGCTAAAATGACGTTTGAAGAAATGAAGGGTTTTATTTTCAAATAAGATAAAAGTTTGTGTAGGTAAAAAAAAAATTAAATTAACTATTTACCTTGATTTAACATCTTACCAACAATTTCTTGAAAAAGAGCAAAATTTTGAATTCGGTTACATAAAGGTAAGATCATTTACGTTATCATTCACCTTTTGCAACGTAATACATTAAAATATTATTAAAAAGTACAAATCAAAAAAATGTTGGGTATCACGTAAATATGGTAACGTAAATTGTGGGTATTTTGGTTAGATGTATTTTATTTGGGTAAAACTTGATAAGTGGGTAACATTTATGGCTATTTTTGTAATTATGCCTTAATTAGTTCTAGTAATGTAATTACAACAATCATAAGTAGATATCATCACAAAAATCCGAATTTGAGTATCTGAATATAAACATCTAAACTAAAAATCTAAATTTTGATCCGAAATTTTGGATATATCAAAATTAGATATTAGAATTTCGGATATTTTGATATCCAAAAATCCAAAAAATATTTTTTTGAACATTTATGTCTCTTAGTATTGATTGTTTACATATTATTGAGTATTTATTTTTTATCCTAATGTATATTTTTTAGTTTAATTTTAATATCATAGATTTATTAATTATTATTTTTAGTATTTTAGTATTCAATCTTTATTTAGTCGTTTGAAGTAAAATAATTCCGGATACAATTAGTTTGTGATATAGTTATCATTGATATGTATTTTGATATATGAATATGTATTTAAGATTTTTAAATATTTAATTTAATATTTTAAAATATGAATTTTTGTCTATTCAGATGATCGGATACCCTGAAATTTGATGTACAAATTTCGATAGCAAAAATTAGTATCCAAACTGTCGTTTAGATCCTGTTTGAACACCCTTAAATTGATAACTTATATTGTAGGATGATATAATCTACAGATTCCAACTCTTTAGCATTAATATTCAACATTGAATATTTTTATTTTTTTAACATAAAAACAAGAATTTTAACATCTTTAAAACGTGTTAATGTTTATATGTTTTAAATCTTTTTGAATATTAAACATTGAATATTTACCACTGAATATTCGATGTCGAATATTCAACATTGAACCCACTGAATAATCTATGTTTAACATTAAATAAACGTTATAAATTCGAATATTCAACATTGAATATATGTATCTACAGTTCTGTACCAAATTTAGGTAATGCAATGATCCCTATATTTGTGTGTGTATGGAATCATTATATAATCTTAATATAGTGTACAACTGTAGAACCAATATAGATTTTTAGAATTAAAATATAAAACTAATAATAAAATGGTAAATATGCAATTAAAATTATATTAATTTAGTTTCTTGACTAATTTTGACTATGGTTTTGACTCTTTTTTAATATGGAATACATATGCACCGTTGAATATACTGTTTATACTGTTAATTCGACATTCATTATTTCCAAAAGAATATTTAAATTACATCCGAGTGACTTTTTTTCAAAAAAATATAACGCGTAATTTATTTTTTAAACAATCATGATAGGTCCGATATGTGTGTGTGTGTGTGTACACACATATATAAACAATATGGTTGCATTTAGTTAACGAAAATTAGTCATTTTTAAATTTCAGGTTTCATATTATAGTTTTATGAAAAAGAAAAAAAAAGTCTCTTTCTATAAAAAGTGAAAATTTGTTTAAATGATAAAGTTTTAGTTTCAAGAAAAATAAGACATGTGATTATAAAATAAGAAAAATAGGATATGTGATAGAAAAGATATAAAGAGAGTTTTATAAAGAAATATATGATGGGTAATAGGAAAAAAAATAGAGTATGAGTTGTGGTATTCTAAAAAGTGAAATAAAATTTTAATAAATTGTTGTTAAGTAGACATATTTGGATTCATACAGATTTCATTACTGGAATAAACGTTATGTGAAACAAACGTCGTCTTATATGTATCTATATAAACATTACAAATTGACTACTACGCTTTCAACTCATAATATAATTGTTTTCAACTCATTTGGATAATGGTTAATTCCAATAACATTAATTTTTTTATATTTTTATAGATAATACTACGCATAATGAAATATATGTATTAGTAAAAACCATGCATATTTTAGTTTGTTGTCAATATTAATAAAATATATTATTATTAGTAAAATGAAAATATGTGATTGTTGCGAATAGAATTAAAAATGTTTTTAATATGGAAAAAACCAATATATTTGTCATGTTTTTGTGGTTTAGTCACTCAGTGTTATGTTTTACCCATAAAATCCTTAAGTAATATATTTGTTTATGATTTTTAGAATTTTTCTTTATTTTTTCAAAAAAGTCATCAACTTTGTGGACTTTTCGGAGAAAATAAGTGAAAACATGTTGGTTTTTTGTGGAAAAAATCAGGGTTGATTATGGAAAAAAACAAAATTTTTCCGAAAACTGGATTGAAAACAATAAATTGAGTGCTTTCTTAATAAAAAAATAACACGGAGGGACTAAATCGAAAAAAAAACATGAAAACATGTTGGGGGTTTTTTCATATTAAACCCTATTAATTATGACAAAATAAAGTTATTGATAATTCATATAATTTGTTAAATCAATCTATAATGTATAAATATCAATAAATAAGTAAGGTTTCGTCTACTTGTCATTTTTTAAGTATCACTTGATATGCTTTTTTATCGACATTCGTCATATCCATGATCCATAATCTATATATTAATAAATAAGCAACTATACGTATTACTTGTGATGTTACGTGTATCACCAACAATTAACATGTAACAGTCACATGTTTTAAAAATAACAATTAGCATTTAAACAATATCTATATAAATAGAATATAATTTGATTTAAATTCAAATTAAATCAAACTAAACAAATCCAAATATTACTGTAATTAAATAAGCATAAAACAAAAAAAAAATTTAAAAGGATGATAAAAAAAAGTAATTAACTATTCATCTTTATTTAAAAAGCTAGAGATGGTTAATAGTTAATGACAAATATAACCTAGTCTAAATTTTATATACAATTAGCATTCATACGTTTTCATTTTCAGTTTATATAATTAATTATGTATTAAAAATATCTACGTACTATGCAGGTAAATAATTTGATATCTAATATAACCTAGTCTAAATTTAAATTTAAGATAAAAATTAGAAAACCAAATCTAAGTCCAAATATTATAATAAATAAAATAGAGTAACTTATAATTGTATGTTAATCCATCAATTTTATAAATAACAAATAAACATAATTAAAAAATTATAATTTTTTAAATCTCATACCTTATTTATAGCTGTGTTATCTATATTTTAATTTATAAATACCAATTCAATTTTCTTTATTTACATATTATAACTATTTGCTTCATCTTTATTAATTTAAAGAACTTATGAATCAAAGCCATGTAATATATGGGTTGTCAATCGAGTATTATTGTTTTTTTTTAAACAGTAATTCATTTAAACAATTTCGTTTCCAACAATATGGGAAAATAGATCATGATGGTCCTGTTATTTTCCATCTTCAATATGCTGACGATTCGATCTTTTTTGGTAGTTGGTCAATATCAAATGCATCGAACTTGGCAAGAATTTTGCGGTGTTTTTATTTGGCTTCGGGTATGAAAGTTAATATGCATAACATCTGTTTGTTTGGTATTGGGGTTGACTCCTCCGAAGCTCTGCAATTGTCTTCGAGGCTGCACTATTCTTTGGGTTCTTTTCCTTTCAATTTCCTTGAAATTCCGGTTGGTGGGTCTTCTAACAGAACCTGTTTATGGGAGTTTAGTTGATAAGATGAAGGCAAGACTTGCTATGTGGAAAACCTCGCTTCTTTCTGTTGGTGGCCGTATGGTACTTTGTAAGTCTGTCATTGGCTCTCTCGGTATTTACTTAATGTCACTTTATAAGGCTCCTATTGGTATTTTAAAGCGCATGCCAAGTATCAGGAGTAACTTCTTTTAGGGAGGTGGTTCGGACTTTGGAAAAATCCACTGGTTTGCCTGGAAATATACTATTAGTCCAATGGAGCATGGTGGTCTTGGTATATCCAGTCTTAGATAATTAAATTGAGCCCTTTTGCGAAATGGTGGTGGAGGTTGAAGACTGACTCCAACGCCTTATGGAAACATGTCATTATTTCACTTCATGGTTTTAAAATGAACTCTCGTGTTGATCCATTATCTACAAAGAAGATGGGTAACTGGTTTGTTATTGCTTCTCTTCAGAAACATTTTGATGGATTCAACATGGACTTGTCATCTCTCTTCCAAGTTGATTCTTTAGCAAATGGTAGTTGCATTCCTTGGCGTTGGGCTCTTGAGAGTTCTAGGATATTTTCTGTTTCTTCTTTGTGTCGTGCTTTGGATGATATGGGGTCCTCATCTCACCGGGGTATGCATATTTTTTGGGTTAAATCTGTCCCAAGTAAACTAAATTTAGTGTCTTTGAAAATCCTTCATTATAGGTTGTCGACGTACAGTAACTTGGTTAAGAGAGGATTGATTTTTCAGTCGTCTAATTGTATTCTATTTGGGGTTGCTTTGAATTTGAGGATCACTTGTTTCGCAGGTATATTATTTCTAAAAATCTGAGCTAGAACTTTTGACTTTGTGATTCGTTCTTGGAAGCTTCTGCTTAGTTTACTATTCTTAGGGCTGTGATGTTTGGTTTTTTTTTGTTTGCCTATTGTGTCTTGGTGTTGTTATATTTTCTGTATTTCTTGTTTTTTTGTATTATATCTGGCATCTTGCTGAAGATTTTTTTATATAATTGATGTAGTTCCAAAAAAAATTCGAGTTTAATTTACAGTGGCGTGGGCTCTATCTTAAAAATCTGGCACCCTTTTCTTTGGGCCAATTGGGCCCGTATATCGAAGTTCGTTAATCCCTAAGTCAATTTTAATATCATTTTCGTCAATATAAATAAATATAAATAATTCTTACAATGAAGTCAAGACAAAACTCTGTAGCCTCTCTTTTAAAGCGGCTTGGCTGGCCCCCTCTACCAAGAATCCCCAAATCATATCACCATCTTCGTCAATTCTTCTTAAACCCTAAAATTTCCTAATCAATCCAGACTTCATCGATGACCGATCCACCTCATTTTTAGTTTCAACTGTTTCTTCATTCACAATTTATCCTTATTTTTCCTTCCATGCAACTCATGGATTCCGATCGTGATCCTCGTCTCCATTATACAGTATCTCTTTATCCCTATGATCAATTTTACTACGATGATGTCTTTGATGGCCACGATGAAGCTGAGGGTGATGATGTTTATGTAGATGAAGATACCGATGATTCCAATGTTCTGATTAGCCGCGCCAATTCTACTAGCGAGAAAAGTTACGTTATACTGAAAGAAGAGGATCTGCTTCAGCGTAAAGAGGAAGATATCACTAAGGTTTTCACCGTGCTATCGATACCGAGAGATTCGGCTTGCATGTTGTTGTTGAGGTATAATTGGAGTGTTAGTAATCTTCACGAAGCTTGGTTTGAAGACGAAGGTAAAGTTCGCCGGACTGTTGGTTTCTTGGACGTCGATCCGTCTGTTAAGTTTCCTAAAACAGGTGAACAATTACTCGATTGTGGAATCTGTTTTGAATCGGTTAGAAAACATGATACTGCAACATGTGGGTGTGATCATTTTTTCTGTAAGTCGTGTTGGACGGCTTATGTTTGTACCGCTGTTGATGATGGTCCGGGATGCTTGGCTTTACGATGCCCTGAACCTTCATGTGGTGCTGCCGTAGGTCTGGATATGATCAACGTTTTGGCTCCTGAAAAGGAAAAGAAAAGGTACGAGAGTTTTCTTCTTAGGTCGTATGTTGAGAGTAATAAGAAGCTTAAGTGGTGCCCTGGTCCAGGGTGTGATTATGCTGTTGAATTTGATGATGATTTTGAAACTGGTAACTATGATGTTTCTTGTGTTTGCAAGTACGGTTTTTGTTGGAAATGTATGGAGGACGCTCATCGTCCACTTGGCTGCGAGACCGTAGCTAAATGGGTACTTAAAAACACAACTGAAGCTGAAAACACAAATTGGATCCTTGCTTACACTAAACCCTGTCCAAAGTGTAAGCGATCAATCGAGAAAAACCATGGTTGTATGCACATGACGTGCAGGCCACCTTGCGGGTATGAATTCTGTTGGTTGTGCCTTGGTCCTTATGTGGGACATGATGGCAGAGCGTGTAATCGTTATACTAAATCCCAAGAAGGGGGTGAAATTCCTGAAGCTGAACGACAACGAGAGATGGCTAAGAAGGCGATACAGAGATACACACATTACTATGAACGATGGGCTGCAAATGAGAAATCAAGGAAACAAGCTCTTGTGGACTTGCATAAGATTGAGGCTGTCCATCTCAAGACACTTAGTTCAAATTACTGCCAACCTGAGACGCAGTTGCAGTTCATTATTGATGCTTGGCTACAGATAGTTGAATGCAGGCGAGTGCTGAAATGGACATATGCTTATGGGTATTACATACCGAAGAAGGAAGAGGCAAAAAGATTGTTTTTTGAGTATGTTCAGGGTGAAGCAGAGGCTGGTTTAGAAAGGCTTCATCTTTGTGCAGAGAAGGAATTACAGTCTTACATTACAAATGAAGAAGAAGAAGCCACTGAGGAAAAATTCAATAGTTTCAGGGTAAAGCTAGCCGGTTTGACTAGCGTGACTCGTGCCTATTTTGAGAACTTAGTTAGAGCACTAGAAAATGGTCTTTCAGAGGTTGATTCTCATGAGGTTTGTAGCAAATCCAGCACCAACTTGCATGGAACAGGAGCTGGCTCTAGTAGCAAGGCAAGAGGGCGAACGAGGTCTACTCAGGATGGTGAATCGTCAAACACAGTGTCTGATGGTGTAAAGAGGATGAGGATGATGATGTTGATGAGGCGTACTATGGATGATGTGCAGAGAAACGCAACTAGAGTCGCTGGTGAATCATCTAGCCATGATCACTTGGGTAAGCAAGATAGATAGATGGCAAATGCCATATGTGCACCTCCTGGAGTATTTAGTCTGCTACTTTTTGCAAATGTGTGATGACCATGAATGGTATGCAGCAGGGTATTTGGTACAGTTCTTTCCTAAAACTACATAAACTGTTACTTATATAGTTTAAACTGATAATTTATGACTATTATACTTTGTGAACGATGCTAATGTTTTTTTTTAATGTTTAGATTCCCTTTCTTGTATGGTTCTTACTGTGTTGATGCAGGGACTCTAAGATAAATATGTATATATTTAAAACCAAGACATGTAAGTAGGGGTGTGCATGATTCGGCTAAAACCAAACAAACCGGTCAAAACCGCTTCGGTTTAACGAGTCTCGTAATCCCTCAAGTGGTTTCGACTTTCGAATAAAAGACCCGGCCTACCTGGTTAGGTTCATGGTTTATTTGGACCAAACTGAATCATGTGTAATAATATATGAATATACACAAAATCAATAATCCATCAATTAGAGGACAATGGTGAGATCATTGCCTAAACCTAGATCTAAACCTAAACCTAAACCTAATTCAAATTTTTATTCTTATACTCTAAATAAAAGATTTTGGGTACGTTTGACAAGAAGGTTTTTGGGAGTTTCAACTTTGATTTTTGAAAGTTTAATTTAAAATTTAAACACGAATGGTTCAACGAGTTTTGAACATGAATATGAATAGATTTCAACTGATATAGATGGTTTTGCCAAGACTAAATAAGCATATAGGCAAGTCGTGCTCACACCCATGCATGTGTATAGATGTCGCGTTTAAGTTGTGTGGTACTTTAGTTATTGTTTCAAGCAAAAATATATCTGAATCTAAAAAGATTATTTTTGATGTATACGAATCATACATACCACTTCTTTTTAAGCAAAAAATACACATCATCTGAGGCTGAGCATAAAATGAGAGGGAATAGTGGAAATGCATGTATTTCATGAGAAAAAGCTTCCACGTAAAAAGATGGATCATGCGTAGTTGAATTCTTGAAGACAATATAAAAAATGATTCAAAAGTAAAGGCACCCACACAGAATAACAAATAATATTTTAGTATATATTTATATTAGATTAGATACTTAACGTGTAAGATTGAACATTCGATTGAATGTTTTAATGACATGTAATTTGGTTCCATTATATGCTTCAAGTGTGTGTACGTGTAAGCTTTTCTTAGTTTCCACAAGGATACATAGTCTATGGTTCGTTTAGTTTTTAATGTAATCGTTAAAAAACCATTTAAAAATAAAATGACCTCCTAATGATACAAGTCTATAAACATATAAAATAACTTGTAATTAGATATATAGATACGTATGGAATATACAAAAGTTAGATTTAATATTGATAACAAGACAAATTAATACATATTTTAATTAGTTAACACGTGAATTACAAAAATATTTTTACATTAGATTAGATTGATTATATCTGGTCTAAATTATATTTTTTATTTTGTTTTGAAATTTTAACTATAATGTATTGTATTTATCTTTTATTTTATTTTAAAAGTAAAATTTTTAATAATAATATTATTTGTTATGAAGTGTTTAGTTTCTAGCCTTCTAGAAACTAGATGATTAAACATATGTCTTGTGCATTTTTATTTATTATTCTTCTAAAACCTTTTTTCAGATCTTTATTTTTTAATTGATATAATATTTGAATTAAATGAAATTAGTTTCTTATAGATGTATGGTAAGATAATCTAGATTTGATTTGATTTACATTAGATTGATGATACTTGATTTAGATTAGATTTTTCTATTTTATTTACAAATTTATAAATAATGAATTGTATTTATTTATTTATTATTTATTATTATTTCTTAACCTGTGAATTAAGCAATGTTTTTAAATTAGATTAGGTTGATTATATGTATCTTTTTATAAAAACTAAAAACAATAACGAATTATTTTGAGTGTGATATGTGACATTTTAAGTTCTAATTTATTAAACAAAATAAATAAATAATAAAGATTATATTCCATACAAAATATGTAAGTCAATTGTAATCCATAAACTAATACTTTTGATACTATTAATTCTCTTAGTCTCATAATTTTATAGTACTCGACTACTCATATATAGTAGACACTTATTCCTGTGACATTTATAATGTCATTTGAATATACAATTTGAAGAAGGGTCGTGCTAGACGTACACCATGTAATTAAGTTTTTGAATATTCATTTTTTGAGGTGCAAAGATGAAAGCCGACTATGAAGAAAAGTCATATAAACGGACAACAAAGAAAAAGTAAAACTAAATGCGAACCTTGGCAGAGATGAGACCAAAGTGATTATGGAGAAAAAGTTATTTATGTAAACTTCTTCAATTTATAACCTTGAAACAAGCATGATTATTGATAAGTGCTTCTATAAAAGAAATATCCAAAACAATCGTTTTTACTTATTTAGATTATGAAAACTCAAAAAACCAAATAGTTGGTTTAAAAACTCAAACCCAAATGCCAACTTAACATTTTGTATGATATAATATTGTGAGTCAAAAAGTTTTTTTTTTAAAATTTTAAATATTGCTAGTTGAAAAAAATATTTCTATAATGTTCTTTTATGATTAAACTTTATAACAAGATAAAAAAGTAGTGTATTCTGTCTTTTAATTGCTTATATTAACATTTATCCTTGTTTTTAACTTGTTGAGATGTTTTTAAAAGATAAGTTAATTTGATAATTCGGTTAGTATTGTTGAGTTTTGGTCAATTTAAAGTATAATGCTTTATAGAAAAAGATCCCAAACTTCCAAAGAAAGCATTGATCCACCAACGTTCAACCTAAAGGCACCACCTTTTTGAAGGTTTTGTTTCCACTAGTATTTAGTTAACGACTAAAATTGCGTTTGGTATAAAGAAACGATGAGAATAAAATTACCTTAGTTTTCAAGCTTTGTTAACAAATGACTATAACATATCAATTAAGATTTGATACATAGAATGAAAAAAGAAAATATAATCTCAATTATTTTTCTCTTGTTTTGATTCTCTCTGTATTGAAGAGAAAACAAGAAATGGTATTTACACTAAAAATCAATTCTCCATCATTCACTTGAAAATTGATAGTAACATTCTATGAAAAAAATAAGTTTGAAAATCAATTCAATTATATTCTCTCAATTCTCCGTACCAAACACACCCTAAGTGTATTGGATATGAACCCATAAAACATTTTTAAAACATTTGTATATAATAAAAAGAATCATATTTGTTATGTGTCATTTGATATGATGAATCGTAGTGATTATAATAGTTTAAGTTCATAAGTTTCTTTAACCAATAAATCAATAATAGTTACACATATAAAGACTATGTATGAATTCCGTTTTCACATTTTTTATTAATTTTATTTTAATAAGAATAATGAGTGAAATTTATACTAAACTCAATTATCTATTCTAATCAAGTCTCTCTTCACAACTTATTGATTCCACTCTACTAGATGTACCAATATGAGGTCAGGGTCGTTCCTATCATTTTTGGGGCCCGAGGCAAAATTTTAAAAGGGCCCTCTAAACATGTACGTATATATAACATTTAAAGATTAAAGAAAACAACCGTGCAAATACGTACGTAAATATCACAATCAAACAACTAGTCAAATAAGTAAACTACTAGTATTAGTCTAGATATTAGAGGGAAAAAACAATTTTTGGGCCCCCTTGGCTGTTGGGCCCTGGGCAGTAGCCCATGTTGCACACCCCAATGGGCCGGCCCTGTATGAGGTTGAGTTATTACCAAAAGCTTACGATAACTTTACCACTTATTTGTTTATTATAATAAATATTAGTTTCTATAATACTACATGTTATAAAAGTTAATAATGTTAGAGGGTGGCAAGTGTAAGTTAAAGCCGAACCGAAAAATCGAGAAACCAAAAAGCCAAAAATTCCGGAGTAAAGGGTTTGGTTTGGAATCTCATCCGAAACCGAACCGGTTTTTTAAGTTAAATTATTTTTTCTAAATTTTATATATTTATTAAGTTATTTCTACTTTAATAATATTTAATGTTATGTCCTATATTACAAAACATCTTTTCTTTATATTCATATGTAATCATTTGTCAACTTCATATTGTGTTTTTGATGTTAAAATGCTAATTAATTGATATAGTTTTACTTAATATGTATTCCATGTGACGTCGTAATAGACTTACCAATACTAATTAATTTATATAAACATTCTTATTATATTTTTACGTGATAGACTTATTAAAATGCTATTTTAAAACCTAAGTTGTTATTTTAATAAATTAAAGTATCAAACTAATTAATTAATAACGGATACCTAATTTTAATAATTAAAGTATCAAACTAAAACACAAGTCTATGAAAAATCCGAATGTAAGTATTTAATTTTTTAGTCATTTATTGAATAATATTTTACATTAGTGAAGAAAATAATAAGTTTAGATTTTTTGGGTTCAAAGTTCAAACCGATAAATGAAACTGCGTGAAAAAATTCAAAAAAAAAAAAAAAAAAAAAACCACATGTGTAAACTGAAAACAGTAATCCAAACCACACCAAAATCCAGATTTTTTTTTTTTTTGATTTTTCAATAAAAATACAAAACCACACCAGAATCGAGAATCATAAAAACCAAAATCAAAACCTAGCCAAATAGGCAAATTCTATCGGTTAATCGGTTTTCGATCTAGTCCTAGATTCTACACACTCTCCTAATGGACTTGCCGGTTTGATCCAGTTTAGCCCATCGACCAATTTACCTTTTTTATAGCAAATTGTTTTGGTCATTTACATAACTTGATCTGGCCCGTCCATTTTATCACATTTATCCATAATTAATTGATTATAGATTCGAAAAAAAAGTCGGAAGCCTGAAATTATATTTAAGTTTTTCAAGATATAATATTATGTAGACCGTTGTAATTTTAATAGATAATAACAGTTCAAATAATGTCTTATGACATCATACACACATCATCGGTGCCAATTAAAAGTACAAATTACAGTGACCTTATTATTAAGGGAAAATTATGCAAAAATCATCGAAATACAAAATTTTTTCGATTAAGTCCCCGATTCATTTTTTATTTCTGATAAGTCTCCAAACTGCTTAAAACTTTTAAATTGGTCCGATTAACATGTTATAACAGGTTAACATGCTTAAACTTATTTTGCAAAAACCATTAAAGTATAAATTTTTTTCGATTAAGTCCCCATTTTATTTTTTTTCCTGATAAGTCCCCGAACTACTTAAAACTTTCAACTTTTCGATAAAATAAAACAATTTTTTTTAAACTTTTACAAATGATGATGTTTATTTCAATGACAGAGCATGCCATGTTTATCAAGACCAAAATAAGTTGGTTTGAAAAATATATTTTTTCAAAACGACGATGGTTGTTTGAAAATAATAAATTTTTTTAAAAGTCCGTTATTCCGGATAACATAAGTTGGTTTGATATAAAAACATAAATGATGATTATTTCGATCCTATGTTTGTCTAGATCACAATTTTTAAATATATTTAACTAGTTCATCCCGACTAAACTTTAAACAATAAAAATGATCGTTTTGATTTATCATTTTGATTTATTTTTTTTGCATCCACGTATGTGTGAAGTAAGTGTCAATTGAACAATCACTTGAATTGATAAAACAACAAATAACATGAGTTTTTATAAAGATAAGAGATTTATGTGGCAAAAAAATTAGTTGAAGGATTTATAAGACAAAATAATTTTATTAAGGGATTTATAAGAAAAAATAATTTAGTTGGGGTCGAAAACATCATAGATTTATAAAATCCACGTCAGCAATTGCAACCTGCTCAACAAGTCACCGGTAACTTTTTTTTTATTAAAAAAAACACCAAAATCGTGATTTTTATATAGTTAAGGGACTTATCAGACAAAAAAATTGATTGAGGAACTTAATATAAAAAAACTTATAGTTTGATGGTTTTTTGCGAAATTTTTCCTATTAAACTTCATGGTAACATGATGATTTATATGACAAAATGATAAATTGACAATAATTATTGGAATAAATTGTATTACCAGAATATTATTTTGACACATAAAGGATACTGCGATGTATATTACAATTTGCAAAAGCTCATGATCTAATTTTGGTTTTATAAAACGTCATTGTCTTTTGTTTTAGTTTAGAAAAAAAACAATAATTGACAAAATACCAAAAGAAACTTAGGGGGCGTTTGGTTCGTGGATTTCCTGGGATTCCATGGGATTTGCATTTAAAATCCTGTGTTTGGTTCGCAGATTTCAGTAAGGATTTGAAATCCCAGGATTTCTGAAATCCCACCCTTCTTTGTTATTTAAAAACCCAGCCTCCCCCCTAGGATTTTAAATCCCAGTTACATTGCATTTTTCAGATTAACAAAATTTTCCAATAAAATAATGTAGATTCTTTTACAAAATCCTGACAAATGCAACTCCTGCATAATGCAAATCCTTTGACAAAATGCAAATCCCAAGAAAAAAAATCTGCGAACCAAACGCCCCCTTAGGACATGTTTTATGTTTTTGCGATGATTTCTAGGTAACAACGGTTTTTGTGAAATCTAAAGTCGATCATAACAATTAAGATTCTCATTGTTTAATAATTACCATATTTTAAAAACATTTTAATTGTACTATTTATTTTTATTCAATCAAAATACGTTAATTATAAATGTTGATAGAAATATTTTCAATTTTCATAGTCAAAATTCTTTCCTATCACGTGATTATGAAAAATATTATAAGGCCCATAAAGTTTCACGATCAATGGTCTTGTTTAGTTTATGGCCCATTTAGCATTTTGTGTACGTTTTTCTTGATGGCCTTGAATAACAAATCTCTCTCTCTCTCTCTCTCTCTCTCTCTCTCTCTCTCTCTCTCTCTCTCTCTCTCTCTCTCTCTCTCTCTCAATGTGTGACTCTCCATATGAAAGAATAGATATATTCTTACTGTTGTATATTTGATCATAGATTGATAACCTTTTGACGTAATTTTGAGTATAGAAAACTGATACATTTTAATTTGCGATATATTTCATATATGTACGTCAAATTTTTTTTATATTTTAGATATTTAAATATTACGTTTCATTTAGTTTTATAAAACTTTTGGATGTTTGATCAATCAAGTTTTCATATACGAATTCAAAAAACACATTTTCAAGTTTAATTATCACAAATTCACGATAATCTAACGTAAAACACACATGTCATTTTTAGGTTAAAAAAGAAGACATCAATGATGATTATTAAATCAATGAATTTGATTCATACACTTTCTATTATTCACTTTTTATGATTATCTTTAATAATATCAACATGGATCAACAATGTTGAATATACATAAATAATCAATAATTAAAAGTGATAGAGAATTATGAATCAATATGTTATGATTCTCATAAGAGACGCCATTCTATTTGATTTGTACATTATGTATACACACACACATGTAAATACACGATAATGACAATGAAACCAATAATTTTTTTTTTGGTTAAACATAAATGAATAATATAGACACATTCCATTAATAAGAAATAAAATTCGATATTTATATTTTGGAAGAACTAAGTTTTATGAGAATCAACAGCCCCCAAAATGCAAGAAATATAAACAAGCTTGGAAAAAAAATCAGAGCTCATATAAGCAAAATATATATATATATATATATATATATATATATATATATATATATATATATATATATATATATATATATATATATATATATTTATGTCATTTCAAACTATGTTGCACTTTTAACTCAATAGAAAATATTTTTAATTCGAGAGTACGTTTAAAATTATCAATCAATTTAATTATAGAAAAAACAATGAAATGTTATTTTGTTTTTTATGCTTGAAGTGAAAGTACAATTTACCCCACTGCATATCTTTCAATAATTGAGAATGCCTTTGGGACGTAAGGTCCTTTTTGGGAACAAATGTGTTTCCTCTCTTTCACTTTTTTTTCTTACATTACCTTTCGTTTTATTATTCGGTCATCCCTTTTACAGGCAAACAATTTAAAGTTATATTTTTCATTTTTACGAATTAATTTTGTTATTTTTCAATTTCAAAAAATCCATGACACTTGTTTCACCATATTAAAGCATTTACATTGCGATTCAAAAACATTATGTCTTTCGAAAACAGATCGATCACTACAAGAAAAGTGTCATTTAGTGACACACGCTTACGGAAAAAGTGTCACTATATCTTACTTTTAGTGACACTTATGAAAAAGTGTAGGTATAGAACAATCTTTTACCCACACTTTTTCTAGATTAGGGACAAAAACACATACATTTTTAGTCACTATATATCTATACTCACTTCACTTTTACCCACTCTTTTTGTTGTAAAAAGTGTCACTATAGGTATCAAAATCTTTTACTTACACAACAAAAAGTGTAGGTAAAAGTGGGGTGGATATAGATATATAGTGACTAAAAATGTATGTGTTTGTGTCACTAATTTAAAAAAGTGTGGGTAAAAGATTGCTCTATACCTACACTTTTTCATAAGTGTCACTAAAAATAAGATAAAATGACACTTTTTTGTGTCACTAAAAGTGTGTGTCACTAAATAATACTTTTCTTGTAGTGGATGTTCAATATTCTTGTCCATTTTTATCATTTTGAAGATTGGATAAAAAATTTATTTCATACTTATGCATTAAAGTAAGAATTTATATTTAACTGAATATATAATAATCACGATCGACTTCGATATATTGTATTAAAAGTACAGTAGATTGAGGCACGATAAGGACATGCAGTAAAATTAATATGAATAAAGCTGAGTGCAATAAATAAAACATAAAATGAATGTTTTTTGCATTAATTCATTTGTGCAAAATATTTATTGAAGTGGAGACATCTTCAGATCCTTAATTCTCATATTAATTTAAAAGCTGCTTCTTTTTTCTCAATTATTTTACTTTCACTTTTTCCTTTTTGCATAAGGTTTAAATGTCAAAGTTGCGTTTGTAAATTCTTTTATTACTTTTTAAATTAAAATTAAAGTTTATATATATATATATATATATATATATATATATATATATATATATATATATATATATATATATTAAGAGAAATATTAAATAGAATATATTATTTCCAACTGTTAAATAAGGTGAGGCCGACCAAACGCAGAAAGAGCATGCAATCTTTCTTGCATTTTCCGGTCTTCAATTCTTTTCCATCATCCAAAAGCTTTATTTGTCTTGTATGTCTATTTAATTTTCTATTATTTATTAACTTAATTCTAATTAATATATGTAACTAATAATGTATTTGCTTATTATTTTATGATTAAAATAATTAAATATAATATTTTGAAAGAAAGTTTTTCAGTCAGGAAATTGTGGGGTAGTGTTCTGTTAGGCGGGTTGATGGATTACGTATGTATGGATTGCACATGATTATACTTACCTTACGACATTATTACGAGTTTTATTATCATGCATGTATTAATGAGTTTTAGTTGCAAACTGTATTTTATAATACGAGATTTGAGACACATGAACTACCGAGATACTGTTATAAATCATACGGCTGGGCAGGGGTCGGCTCCTTTTGGGTTTCTGACGACTGATTTGTGCGATCTAGAGATTTAGATACATGGATTATTCCACCGTGATGAGTAAAATGACAAAATGATCATTTTTAAAAAATTTTAGAAAGGTCAACGGTCAAAATACCAAACTTCAAAATAAGGGCTGCCAGTGGAATAAATGAAGTGTAAAGACTAAATCCATATTTCTACCAAACCACAAGGATGAAATTCGTAATTTACCCTTATTTTATTTAAGAATGATATGAAAAATTTAAAATTAATCTTATATTTTTATAATATACATTTATTATTTTTATATTCTATTGTTATATGTTTAATACACTTCGTAAATTAATATATTTCATTATTTTATATACAATTTTATTTTTAAAATATTATTTTGACTTAACCAATGTAACACGTGTGTTAATAGACTAGTTTAGTCAGACTTTTTGGTTTCAGTTACAATTACTTCTTCTTTGAATGTATAATTACGATTAAATATATTATTAGTATTAATATAATTTACATAGATATTGTGAAATATTTGAATTGAGAGAGAGAGAGAGAGACTATATATATATGATATTAAACAAAATAATGCTGATCCTAATTAATTAAGTCTGAGTGAGAATATATTACGCTAATTAAGTATCATCATCCCTATTAAGTATTAAAAAAGTAAAATATCAAACTGAGTAAACCAAAAGGAATTTTGATTAAATGATTTAAAAGATTAATCAAATATAGTTGTTAATGAATTTCTATAATCCTATAAAATAAAGTTTTCATTGGTCTTAAATATCAAAAAGGAAAAGTTAGCTTTGCTTCAAAGTGTAAGAAGATGAAAGTTGAAATTGTAGCTTTATTTAATTATTTCCAACATTAACTTAATAAGTTTTAAGGGTTTTTTTTAACCTAAATTTTCTTTAAATACCTAAAAGAAATTCAACATTCATTAAAATTGAAATGACAAGATAAAGGGGGAGGCAACTTTAGGATGAAATCAAAGTGAACAATCACTTCGATCAGTGTCCAAAAGTTTTAAATCGAAAACAACTAAATGTCCGAATTGAAAGAATTTCCCTTTATACACTTTTCATGTGCATTTTATTTTATGTCACAAGAAACGGTACTATTTTTATGTCGGCACATTGCAAAAAACAAGATCTTTTCGATGCGTAAAATGTAAATTAATAGGCAAATATGATTAATTTGAATCTAAGTCGTATAGGTTCGTGGTTTTTATTTTATAATTTGTTGAGGTTATATATAATTAAAGATAAAAATTGGACAAAAGAATGAAAATAAAGGACGACATGACCTCCTAACAAACATCAAGTACATGCACATCAAAATGTCGCATGCAGAAAACAGCAACCAACAATCTCAAACTCAAAAATGCATGGGTTACTATACAGTACGTATATAAATTATGGAATCAAGTTACAATAAATTAAGCATACGGAGAAACATAAATATTAAATATAAAGAAAACTCCCTTTAAAAATACAATATGTAGTTCACAATAATATAAATTAATTAAGCCCCTAGCTAACTTTGTAGACAAGACATAATTAAGGGGATACGTTATTCGTGACAGCTGAAATATTACACATTACATCCTTTAAATTTCAAAAATGACACACTACCACATAATTAACCAAATATGTGTCCGTTAGGTTTGTTTGTTTTTTGTTGATTCTTTTAGAAACGTCGTTCCGAAGTCCAGTGTGGTGCGCCTGGACTGAAGTGCATTGATACTACTCTCGAATCTAGAAGTTCCATGATTGGTGTGAAACTCACACATCTTGGAACTTTGTACTGGTTGATGGACGCGCCTCTCGAAATGGCGTAGTCCATTAACTCCTCGAAAGTTCCGGTCTGAACCACACGAATCTCTAGCGGACCGATAGAGTTGTCTGCAACTCGACTCTGTCGATACACCGAGTTTAAAGATTCCTCCATTGCTAAACAACATTGATCCAACACCTCATTGCTTGGACCTTCAGTCGGATCTTTCATCAAAAGCTCCCAGTAGATAACATAATGACCCGGAATCGTTTTTGTATCAGCATAGCTGGTGTATTCAACGACAGTTGTGTTGAATTCTTCTAGAGGCTTTGAAGCGTTTTCGACTGCTGCTTGTAGCTCGGTTTCATCAGTTTTATCGGCTTCCAGGCTAAGTAAAACATTCTTTCGTCTAACAAACTTGAACTGCGGGGCAGAGTTATGAAAGCCCTTCACCTGGAGAATGTCACCGACACGGTAACGACAGAGACCAGAGTATGTCGTGATCACGAGCTCATACTCTTTTCCCAGCTCCAAATCAGCTAGGTCAACCAAATGAGGTGGTGAATCACGTGAAATTGTGGCCGGATTTGCTGAGTCATGCGGGATGAACTCAAAATATCCCATGTTCGGCATGATCGTGTAACAAACCTCTGATGGTTTCACCATCGGAGTTAGATTCAATCCGAAGTAACATTCGGAAGAAGCATACATGGTACACGTCTTTGGCAAATTACCGCTATAGTAATCGAGAATGGGAATGTACTGCGCCATGGCCCCCGTAACGATAACGTCAAGGTACTTGGTGTTGGGCCAAATCCGAGTCATAATTCCCTCCCAATTCTCCTCACAACACTCCTCTCTTATAAACCGGGCCAGTTCAGGGCTCGGTTTTAGGATCTTGGTAACACATGCCCGAATTGCTGGATCGGTGACTTTAGGGCTCAGATTTCCAGATTCGATATCGTAAGCCAGCTGTTGCCAGTTGAGCTGGAGAAACTTGATGGCTCGAACAAGGCCAGATGCAAAAATCGCACCACATCGAAGAACTTGTTCACGATAGATCAGCCCACAAAGCATTTGAGAATACATGCTCTGAAAGGCATCAACACATAAAATGGTTTCATTAGGGCTTGTGTAGACGTTATACGGGTCAAAAGGTCGGGTCTTGAACTGCTGGCTTTTGTAGTAACTAGTCAAAACAGGTCGGGCCACCAACCCGCTTGGGGTTTTCGTCTCCGCCTTAATGAACAAGAAGTACAAACCCTTTCCTTTGTCCAAACCAGGCACATACCTGCCAGAAAATTAAAAAATTAAACAATATTCGTTAAAATATAACCAAGAATTTGGTGGTTGATATTGTTATCAACAGTTCCAGATTGAATAGTAAACTTGATAATTTTTACACAAAATTATTATTAATTTGTAGATTATATTCACTTAGAGTAGGAATCTCTTTTTTCATACAGATTCATGACAGGCATGAGAAGACTGTAGAGCTTCTGTCTACGATCCATTTCTGCTGCAATGGTGGGCATCAGTTTTCTTTCACCAGCAGAAGTTCCAGAACTGCGAAACCAAACACACAGATTTAGCAACGTCGATAACCATTGTATAAACCGTCACAGAGTTACATATATTTCCACAAAAAGAAGCAACCTTGTGAGAAATTCAGAAATGGGGTGCGACGAGAGGATTGGAGAACGGTCGCCTTTAGCTATGCGTTGGATGTAAGGCTGGAGATCCTCATAGGTAATGACCGGAACTTTCGACTTAAAACTTTCCCGATCAGTCGCACCGTCGAGGCTCCATTGTTGCAGGTATTCAGTTGCTGCGTTCTGTGCGAGAATCTCCGACAAGACATTCTCTTGAACGGCGTCACAGTTTTTCGTCATTTCTTCGATGAACTGGAGAGCTTTAGCATTTTTTTCAGACGCCGGAGGGCCGAGCGGCGATGAGATTGCAGAAGTGATGGCCATATTATAGAGAGAGAAAGCTAGGTTGTTTCTTATTTCTGGGACTGAGAAGAGCTTAATCAGGTAGGTAGGTAGGTTTTAGTGTGTGTATTTTGGTGCGTGGCGGGTGGAGGTGGGTTTTATAGGGTGGTGGTGGGATGCCACGTCAGAAATGATGGTGGAATTAGCCCAACTCCGAATGAATAGTTTTGTTTTGGAAAGGTTTTGAGGGAGATTTGCATGAAAATGTTTTCCGTGGGTGTTGACGTTGTAGGCCGACGAGGAGACAGGTGGGACCATGCATGTCATCGTGTCTTCGACAGGTGGGGACCAAAGATATGACACATCAGATTAAGGTTTCCGGACCACATACGGCTCTTTTCTGGTGAGCATGTTCACAGAGACACCGACGGCTTGCCGGCGTTCCGGGCATATATATAACAATTAAAAATGTTTTAAGCATTTGGTATATATATATATATATTTGACATGCATGTTCCATGTTGATAATTGAAAACATGAGATATATACAATAAAAATGTTACAAAGTGACGTGGACAATGTTAAAACCTATATATAGACATGCCCATAAGTGGTGGAAAATTAACCCTACTAACCTCTACATGTACACAATTAACTGTGAGTATTTATTGAAGTAAACATATAAAACCTAAAATGCACATTGATGAGTTTTTATTAAAGTAAATTATTGTTTGAAAAAATAAAAACCGCGATCTTCAACAACATATATTTAAACAAATAGCAAAATTATATACATTATTATAAGGGTTTAATATGAAAAGAGCCAACATGTTTTTATGTTTTTTTTTTGCGATTTAGTCCTAGTCTCTCCGTGTTATTTTTTCCTAAGAAAGTTTTCAAGTTATTGTTTTCAATCCGGTTTTTGAAAAGTTTAATTTTTAGATTTATTGAATGAGTGTTTAGGATGAGATAATAATAAATGAAGAACAAAAAGAACAAGTTTAATTGTGTTTAGATGACTTTAAAGATAATTAAGTACGTATGAAATAATAATATAAAATATATGTTACATGATGAAATTTTGATAAAAAGAAATTAAAGGTGATATCATATCCGATAAAAGATTGATAGGATAGATGTCTATTGGGTTGAATAATGAACGTTATCCTTATTATGTATGTTAGAAGGTGATATGACCCTTATTGTTTTGGAGACTATAATTATATTAATTATTCTAATAGGAATCAAGAATTGATGCAACAAAATACATTTAAATAGAACAATTAAATATTTTCAACATTGATAAATTAGTATTAATTAATTAACTATATACAAATTCTGCTGTCCTTTTATAATTATTAAATATCATAGTAAACCTTCTAAAATAACATGTCTATACATTAATTATGTGTGATCGAGTATGTGGTTTAGTTAACAAAATTAAACCAAACCAAAATGTATATTTGGCTATAATTAAAAACTAAAATGATCTTCTAAGTTTTGCTTTTTGTAGAACTAAAAATCAAGCCGTTTGATTGATTTAGGTTTTATAACTTTAAACATTTTAACTCAATTTTTTTTATTACTTACTTATACATCATTACATCCCAAAGAAGTAGTCAAAATTGCAATATTTTCATAATAATACGAATACGAATATTATTTTAAAGTACAACTAGATTTGATGAAGATTTTCTCCATAGGCAAAATGGTTTAGTGACTTTACTTATTGGTTCACCTTTTGGCCTAACATCTCTTTTACAACATGACAACAATAGTTATATGTGTATATAATATTTTATCCAAAATATGAAGGTAGAAATGTACAATAACAGTTTTGTCACATATACATGTACTTATATGTGTATAAAAATATTTATTTTTATTGTTGCTCTTATATATAGAAGAAAGTATACAAGTTCACACTTATTATATGTATAATTAATAATTAAAATGTGCCTAAAAACACGATCAATTACTTTACACTTCCAAGTTATGCGTATGAGATTAAGCTATATGCTTCATTGTTTAAAATAAAGTTTATTATGAAAAAAATAATTTGTTTTCATTTTTTTTATAAGTTAGTCCATCGTTGTTAAATTTTTACCAATATAATTCACTACAAAAAATGCACCTATTGTCCACATTTATTTTACAATATCTACACGTTTAAAAATGTATGGTGATAGAAGCATGTGCGAACAAATGTGTTGTGACAAATTATTTCTATATCTTAACACATAAAAATGTGAACAAATTGGTTAAACTTCATATTTAAAAGCATGGACAAATTGTTCCAATTTCACATTTTTAAGTGTGAAAATTTTGACTAAATTTATAGAGTTCAAATCTCCACGCTTTTAAGTGTGATCTTTTTTACAATTTTCAAATGAGTATTTTTACACATATAAATCTGTGAAGATTATTCTTTAATTTATACATTTATAATTGCGAAGTTCTACAATTTAGTACTTTACACATTTATAAGTGTGATCAAGATAATATATTTTTACGCGCTTTCACATTCCGTGAAGATTTAGCGGATTTTTTGTAGTGATTCTTATGTTTTTTTTTTCAAAAATTTATCTATTATAAGAGAAACTCTAATGGTACAAAGTACAAACCTCACAGGGTTTTTTGTTTGAAAGAAGTAAAAGTCTTTTTGGAAAATGAAAAGTAGGAAAGAAAACTTAGATAGACACAAATGATGAAACCTTCTGTTGAAATTTTTTGTAAATTCAAACCTATTGATAGAAAGGGTTTGCCGAGAAGCACATCATTCAAACCGAAACCCTTTTTTATCCCATTGGAGATGTCCTAACCTGGATTAGTAAACAATGTTTTGAAACACAAAAGTTGGATAATAATAAGTAAAATTCTAAAAGCAAGAAAAAATAAATAATTTAAGAGTTTAATTGATAACAAATAACAAAAACTAAATTGTAAAAGAATAAAAAAAACATGTTTTTTAAACAGATACCTTTTAAAACAGAGTAAATTACATAAATGGTCCTAATGGTTTACACCAAATTACAAAAATATACTTTATTTATTATCTTATAAGTTTCTTCTTTAACTGTTTGCTTTCACATTTGGTCATTCTTTTGTAAACCAAATTTTAAAGTTTCAAGATTACCAATTTACCTTTTAGATTTGGTTCCTCTGGTTTTTATTGGATTTTTTACGGTCCTTTAGTCAAACTTTATTATTTTGGTTTTAGTTTTAATTTTATTGTTTTAAAAATAAATTTATAGTTTTACATACATTAATTTATGATATATACTTATAGGTAAATTTTAATTTTAAAGTAATGATAATTACTGGGTTTTAATTTATTACTACTTTTTTTATTATATAGGTATGATATTATTTGCGACATTGACGAAATCTGTAAGTTGTATAATACCACATGTACGATTTGTGTATTTTACTCATGTTTTTATTAATAACTAGTTGGGCCAATTGGTAAAAATAGCCACAACCTTTTGTTTTATAATAATTTATTACAATACTATTTATATTTACCATTAGTAACATACTAACATCCATTTTTGTTTTTTTTTTTTTTTCATAATTAATAGCATCAATCTTTGTATTTTGTATCATTAATAATATTAACTTTTGTATTTATCTTATCATTTACAACAACTTTTTTAATTTTGCCATAAGTAATAAAAAAATATAAAAATAGATGTTCATAATGATAAAAAATAAATAATTTTATTATTGATGCTAAAAAGATATAAAGTTGTTACTAACTTTTAGCGATTGATTCTAACTAGTTTGTTGACCCACGTGATTATGTTTGATGAAATTATTTACAGAAAGTGTATCTAAATAAAAATTTTACGCGTATAAATACTAATTATTAAAAAAGTCATATTTTTTAAATCGAGCCACCGTACGTGTCACAGAAATTGACAACATGATTATTTCTAGAATTAAAACTAGTCGGTCAAAACATGTATTATTATTGATAAAGTAGTTATTAATTAATTAAAAACATTGTAACTTTTTTACATCGTGTGTCACAGAAATTGACTGACACCATGCATGATTATTTCTAGAATTCTAGTAATTAAGTCAAAACATGCATTATATTATATTGACCAAGATTTACATATCTACATTCCATGTTATTTATTAAGTTCAAATATAATACTCCATCCTTGTACCATATATGGATGGTTTTTTTATATATGGTCTTTAATTAACTTCATAATTAAATTTAATTAGTCACATGGTCTTTAAATTCATCAACAACAGGGTCGTCTCATTGATTTCGAAGGCACTGTATTTATGATTATAATATAATCCCTAAAATATTTTAAATAGAAATTTGGTTAATTTGAGACTCAATTTTAGTAGGTAAATTGAATAACAAAAAAACTTATTAGTGAAAAATGAAAATATATAAAACGAATCAAATTGAATTTGACATGAATTTCATTTTAGTGCACCGATGCCAACGTACACATGTCAGATAAAAAAAGTATTGGTCTAAATTTAGATATCTTATTACGACTGTGAAGCCCTATGAAATTGGAAAACCCTGTGCGGTCAAGCGTCTCGCACACCCTAAAAGCCACCCCTGTCAACAACCACTCTTTGACAACCAACTTTCTTCTTTGACCAGGGAAATTCTCTTTTAGTTGTTGATATATAACTCTATTTGAGTGAATTGAAATCCATAACGATTAAATATCGTTAGAAAAAAGATAAAATGTTGATTTTCTGAATTTTCAAAGTAAAACTTTTTTTGGTAGGTGTGTTTGACCGGATAATGTTTATTTGGTCAAATACATACCTAATTAAGCTATTATTTATAATTGACAAACCTCACAAACCACTTTGTCATCCCATATGATAAAATATTATGCTATATCGATTTCTATAAACTATGTATATCTCTCTTCTATAAAATACAAACATATATAATTTATTTTGTAGGTCTCACTCAATCTTTATTTAAAATTAGATGTGATGATATATTTAATTTTATATATGAAGCAAAAGGGTAGGTTTTATAAAGTTTTTAGAAGGGGTAGCTGAAAAATTTGAATCTTGAATAACAAGTGTTAGGGTCATGTTTGTTTATCTTATAATGAAATTATTAAGAAGATATTTTACTTTTGAAAAATTTCATAATGATTCCATTAAGAACTAAACAAATAACCTGTTAGATAGAATTGAGTTCTTGTTAAAACGGATGAGCTGCGAAAAAAAAGAAAAAGAAAAAAGGTGATGTGTCATGATGGATAAGAATGGAGAAGTTAAAAAGGACTAATGCGTGCGTACGGAAGCTCTTAGTCTTGGTACATTAGATAGATAGCTAGATAGATGGCTAGTAATGAATCGTACTAAGAATATGTTTTGTTTTGTTGGTGTGAAAATTACCCATCAAGGAAATTTTATTTTATATGTTGGTACTAAAAAGTTGAAGCAATATATCTTTGTTGGTTTAATTTTTCAATAAAAGATGATAATTAGTTACCATAAAAAGAATTTAAGCCCTAAAGTCATTGTTGGTTCTAATTTGGGGGGAACATGTTAAAAAGCTTGGTTTCTAATCAATCAATTCAATCTTATATATATGAAACAACATCATATCCATCCATGTGAAATATATTTGCATTATTTTCACGTAAAAGAATCATGGTATTATTACATGTTTTTATTACGTTTAGCTTTATTTAAAATCATTATAACAAAATGGATTTGATTTTCTTGGATACATCACACATAACATAAAATTATATGGGATGCCAATAATTATCATAGCTCAAAACAATATTAAGTCATTAAAATTAAGAAATGTCATTACACAAAAACAACACGTACGGCTGTTAGATCAAAGGATTTTAGGCTAAATAGGAAAGTGGTTTTGGCTGTTTAGATAGAAGAAGAGACATTGTTGTAACATCTTGTCTTATAATCACAAGATAATCAATCCCAAGAAAATGCTTGACCATAAACATTAACTTTGATACAAAATGAGTTAATTGCATAATTAAAGTTATAATTGAGTCGTTTGACTAAGCGTGCTACATATGTCTAGTCTACATACTATATACATCATAAATAAGATAACACAACAACTATTTAGATCCCAAAGTATTTATTAACTAAGCTAATAGCTCTAGTGAGCTAAAATCCTCTACTTAATTTTATGCAGACCTAGTTGAAGGTCCGAACTTGTGATTGCCTTTTCTAAAAAAATGTAATTAAGTAACGGGTAAACTGGGGCTTAGTGAGATGACAAATTATACATAATACATACAAAATATATGGCTGTCAATGTTGTGATAAATGCCTTAACAGGCTACTGTGTGATGTTGTTTCCACTATTGAGACATGACTCAATGAGCTAAGGAAATACTAACAACAAAAATGTTGTGTTGGTTGGATGATCAACTCGCGATACATGACAAGCAACCCTTATACCATCATCGTGGTGGTTAGCATTAGAAATGTTTAGGTATGATTTGCTATTTAATGCTATCACATGCTAATATAAAAGATCAAATAGGGCATGCTCATAAAAGAAAGCTGAATTAACAGGCTGAATGATGCACACATAACTATATAATAAGGCTTACACAAGTTCGTGCTAAGTCGGACATCACCTATGCCTTAGTGTTCACAGTTACTTGTATAGGCTTTATTGAAGGTTCAAAAAAAGCATGTAGATGACAAATTATGTCTCAATTACATAAAATACATGTATACATGATACCCCGTTACTCGTAGTCTTACTTTTATGCTGATAATGTTGTGACACTATGTTTTAGTGTCGACTTATACTTTATAAGTTGTGCTATGACTTTGACTGACTGAAATGGTTTTTGAAGGCTTTTAGTTTAGCTTTATACTTTGGCTGCGTGTAACTAGCTTCTAAAATAAGATGGAAAGGCTTTTAAGGCTGGTACTTTGACTTAACAAGGCTTTAAAACCGTAATCTCTAACTTTCTGAAGGCTTTAATACTTTGTTTTATA
Source organism: Centrapalus pauciflorus (assembly GCA_020465985.1). Lineage (NCBI taxonomy): Eukaryota > Viridiplantae > Streptophyta > Magnoliopsida > Asterales > Asteraceae > Centrapalus > Centrapalus pauciflorus. The sequence goes on from JAANYP010005136.1 coordinate 534,472, forward strand.
TCACCCATTTTAGTGTTTACTTTGACTCTAACAACTTTGTTTTATGAAATCCTGGGATTTTAAATTCTTAATAAAATCTGCGAACCAAACATAGGATTTTATATGCAAATCCCAAGGAATCCGCGAACCAAACGCCCCCTTACAAGTATGTGTTATATTCAATGTATTGGAAAATATGATATGCACCAACAAGGTTCCATGTGACACATGCTTAAAATATGAATAAGCTAAAATTGTAGTAGATGTCAAGATTTGAATCTCGAACCTTTCTGTGCTAATAACGAGATATAAACTCGGACTCTTCTGTGTTTGTTTAGAGATTTGAATCTCAGACCCTTCTGGTTCTGATATTAGCACTTTAACTTGGTAGAGGGAACTATGTTGACTCCAAGATTGTAATCTCGGAGTCATCAATGTTTGAGATTTACCCCTTAACCTGCAAATGATCTTGTTGTAGAGTCTAAAATTTGAAGGTTGGATGCCTTAACATTTCGAGATCTTGGGATCTTGATGACTTAAATGACTCAGAGATTAGAATCTCGGAGTCTTTTAATATCGAGGTTCATCAGCTTCAACTTGTTCAATTTATATAGAAACTTTGATTTGTACCGCTCCAACACTTTAGCGTTGTATCCTACTCTTACTCCTTAACTACTCCTTTGCCTCAAATGAGGATTTTCAAATATATATATATATATATATATATAGGGGTGGGTTCAATGGACAACCACTATGCACGTGAAAACCATGGAAACCTACGCAAACCGTCCGATTTGGTGCATTTAATGAAAAACGCGGTGACATGATCGTAAATAAGGTGATGCATCACGCGGGATTTTGATGCATCATGCGGGAAATTTGATGCATCACGCGGGATTTTGATGCATCACGCGGGGAATTTGATGCATTTGTAGTAGTGTTGTGCGGTTTTGACAAGTTTTCAGGCGCATTGTGGTTTTCCATTGAACCTCCCTCTATATATATATATATATATATATATATATATATATATATATATATATATATATATATATATATATATATATATATATATATATATAAGATTAAGACCCACATTTTGTCCCCTGCTAATAAAACACAAATATGGCCTTACGGGTTTATGTTATTTTCTCAGGTAATAAAGTTGTTTATAGATAACATAAATAATAATGGTTACATACTAAAATATCGAATTTTAACTATTTTATGTTTATTATGATATACTCGTAGAGTTAAAAATCACTTTTATCTTTTTTAAGATGGTTAAAATCAACGTACTGGAAATTAAATGAGTTAAACCACAGTTCTAGAAGAATACATATTATTGGTGACGACTTTAATTCTTGTTGGCTTTCACTTTAATTTATACATAGGCAGCCACCTGCCTCCCACCCAAAAAGAACGACGCAACATGTATTGTTACAAAGGAATTAAAATAATTCAACTATTTTAGTTTATAAGTTTTTATTTTTATCAAATGATAATTATACATAAATAAATGCTAACATAGTAATATTAAAAGAAAATGTAAACTCATTTTCTTACTGCGTGTGTTTCTCGATTTTAAATTAGAAACTAGAGATATACGTTAAATTTAGAGTTAAAGTCGTCCAAATACAACATACTTTTCTCAATTTACTTAAATGACTAATTAACTTTTTTTTTTTTTTGCCCGGATGGTAATTGTACTAAAAAATAACTTATTGATATGGTACGTGTAACCGGTAACTATGTTAATATGACAATTTTTGTTGATTCAAATGACAAGTTTTTAATGACATGATACTTACGTGAATTTACCATATCAACATAGTTACCGGTTACACGTACCATATCGACAAGTTATTTTGAAGTACAACGTGGATTTACGTAGATTTTGATCTATATAAATAATTTACAAAATCCACATAAGCATATAGATACTTTTCATACTTCAAAAAACAAAAATATAAGATCATTACTGGTAGAACCGGTAATCAAAAGTACAATCTCAACAATAAATTTTAAGTACAAGCATCAATAGGATAAAAAACAACTAGATTAGTCATTTGAGTAATTTCAGTAAAGTAACATACATTTGTACGACATAACCCTTAAATTTACCTTTGTATCAATTATGAAAGGAAACTAACGTTTTTTTATTCATTTTTATCATGATTTTTTCATGAGATTCAATTAATAAAATATCTTAACTAAATACTTTTCTTTGTTTCATGACATAATTACTTATGAATTTTTGTCTAATTAATTAGTTAGTATTCTAGTTTAATTATTTTTACCCAATTTTACAACCATATTGCTATTACTTAAAAAAATAAAAATTAGAATCTAAATTTTAAAATGCAATGAACATATGAGTTAAAATTTCAAATTCAAATAACTTTCAAATTTGGCATTGCAAAGAAAAAAATTCAAGTAAAAGAATTTTCTAAACTCAGTTAGTATTATAAATGATACAAAAATTCTTTATTTAATATCTATGGATATAGTATCTTACTTTCATCTCCCGCAACATATGGATAAAAAATAACTTGTGAAAACGATCAGTTCTTTTCATTTAATCGAGACATTTGACTATCATCATGTGATAAAAAAACGTCTAAACGAAAGTGTATCTTTTGAACTTTTTGTGTGTTGAGCATCCTTAACAAAAGAGTAATGTATATATCAAAAGATCCATAACTTTTTATGATTCATTATCTAATTAATCAATTAGTATTCTAGTTTGATTACTTTTACCCAATTTTACAACCATATTACTCTTACTTTAACATAATTTTAACAATCTAAATTATAACTGCAAAGAACACATGAGTTAAATTTTAAAAATTACATAACTTTCATGTCACACAACATGTGGATAAAAAATCGCTTGTGAAAATCAGTTTTTCTTTTCATTTCAGTGAGACATAAGATTGTTAGTTTAATCTTGATTATGTAATAGCTTAGAGAATGTATAGACAAATATGTAATTATGTAAAGTGAAAGGACCTAAAATAGCAATTAGCAAAGTTTGAAGAATTGCAACCATTCATAAAAGATGCAACCATTTGTGAAGGGGTACATCTGAAGAGTTGTGACTTTTCACCATGAACCATTGTGATGGTTCGAACACACCCTTTAGTTTAGTATAAATAGGGGTTCTTATCCATATTTGTAATTGTGTATTTCCAAGATTATTTCAATAATAGTGTTTTAGTAGAAAACCTGTGCATTTTAGAAAGTTTTTCCAACAAAGACTATCATCAAGTGATAAAAAAACTTGTTTTTATCTTTTGATTTTTTTTTTGTACTGAGCATACCTTAACGAAAGATGCATGCGGTTTATGAAACATTGTATGACTCAAAATTTTTTTTTTTCTTCATGAACATGTTGGATCAATAAAATTGGTTGGAGTGATATATATTTTCATGGGTACAAATGGGTTATGGTAGTAGTGGAAGTGGTGGTTGTTTGGTGCATGAACTTGATTTAACCAGAAGCTCGATCAGTCAGTCAATCACAATAAAGTAGTTCACCAAAAGTGAGACATGTTAACAACAATTCAACCCCATCACACAAAAGAAATAGAGTAATCAATCATGCATTTACATTAAAATGATTCAAAAATTTAGATCAAAGTTTAATAACTTAAAATGAATCATATCTAAGTTGAATTAAGGAAATTATATATAAATGCTCAAATCATTCAATTTGATCATCTTTAAGTGTATAGTTCGTATAATTAAATAAGCTATCTGTAAATTTTAAAGATTTTGAATAAAAAATTTGATGGATCAATCTAACCTGACTTGAATTCACCGTTTATTATATCTCGTAGAAAATATTATAAACATCATATTATCCAGCTTATGTGATGTGTCTTTATGTTTCACATCGTTGCTTGATATTCTAATTAATTCTCGTATTTAAACGTTCTAAATCCAAATTTCGTTCCAATGAACATGTGTTATGTGTATAATATACTTAAAAAAGGTGCTTAAAATTTTAAATCATGAACTATAAATTTTAGGCAAGCGAAGGATTTTAACCTCGTCAATAAAATTGTTTGATTATAATGAAATGACCTATTATTATATAATACTATAATAGGTAAAGTAATAGACATGACATTTTTAAAGGCTATCATTATTAATATTAAGTGGTTTTGAATTTAAACACATTTTTACGAAATTCAAGTTACCAATATATGTTTTTCACATACGTAAACACCATCTAGATGCCATTTGTATAAGTTCAATATTAGAAAATAATTTCAGATAAATAAACAACCGTGCATCCTTGTCTTTTTCTCCGGCACTCACAATCATGTCAAATATCGATGACAACTTGACATCAGTTTCTTCATCTAACCATCAGGGCTTGCCCTGGTGGCCACCAAGTTTTCATATGGGGCTTGGGGAGGGTTGTTACCCGGGTTCGATTTTCACTAGAGGCGGATTTTGAGGTTTTTCCCTTCAGGTGAACTAATCTAATCATGGAGATTTTAATCTAACTAGGAGATTGTGGTGGAGATCGAACCGGGATCTGTCGGCACTTGGGCCTAGACGATAACCACCACACCAGCCGTTCAAAAAATGAATCAGTTTCTTCATCTACTATTCCGATCAAATATGTTGAAAGCATACATAGTGATATTCACAAATCCATCTTCAACTTTATGTTTACCTTCCATTTTATTCTCCGTCAAAATGATAGAATTACCTAAAAATGAAATAACATAGAAACAAAAATGACAACTTATTATCAACTCTTGTTGAAGGTTAATTTATTACAGAAAACAATACAAAAAAGTTATTAAGGAACAATAACATAAAAAAAAGAGTAACCAAAATGAACAAGATTGTGATAATTAAGTTAATTATTACTTAAAAATGAGGATAACTAACTTAGTATAATCTATATATGAAGTTTCACGAGTCTATTTTGCTATAAAGAAATAAAAGATGGATAATCTTATTTATACATTCTTATTTAACATCTGTCATCACATCACACACACATTACTGACTCTTTCAACTTTTCTCTCCCTTCTCTCACGCCGTGTATTTTCTATTTCTTTTTTTTTTTTTCCCTTCTCTCTTTGGGTTTATATAAGATACCATAAAACTTCGTCACACAACACATAGTTTGGATCATATATCAATGTTACATTCGTTGTGTTGTAACGCTTTTTGTTAAAGAGATGAAGTTAAAAGCATAAGAATTGAAATACGTGCGTTTGTACCATGTTAATTAGATAATACTTCACATATTAATTTGTTTAAAAACATTAATATTCAAGGGCTGACAAACGAATTTGCATCATTAGTAATATTATCCTCATGTTTACGATGATCAAATGGAGGTCACATGTTTGAAAACTACAATACAACAGCTCAAAAACCATATACCAACCATCGTTAAGGTTTCGTTTGGTAGAATGAATCGAAGAAATAAGAAATGAAGACAAATTATAAGTTAGGAGACTTGAATTGCATATATAAATTCTCTATGAATTTTCAAGTTGGATCAATATATATGTTAAAATTCTATTCTTTCATTTCTCTAACAATGGTGGAGAATAAAGTATAAACTAAAATTAGAGTAAGAGAATTACAACCACAATATGGTTATTGCATTTTCAAATTTGATAGTATAAACAACCATTGGTTTTATCCTCATTTCTTTTCTCTGCGATTCTTTCTACCAAACGTAACCTAGTGTAGATATAAGGGGTTGTTTAAATTGATCGCTAGAATATAGTCAGAATATTTATTCAATTAGCATACATGTTGAGCCAAGTCATGTCGAACTGATCGACTTGGGTGACTTACCCGGCCTATTAATCTGTTTTTGCTGCTTATTGCTTATCAAAACCTTAATATTTAATCCGGTTACATATTCTAAAAATAAGATAATAGACATTTAAACTGAAATCAAACTCTAAAAATCTTTCCTTTTAAAATATTAAAGGTACCTTAACTGACATCATCTACAAGTGACATGACCAATTACATTACTGATCGATGTGCAACGAACGTAAATTATTTGTGTCATTACACATTGAACCCGACCAAAGACAGTCTACACTTAACATTCCTAAATTTATTATTGTCTAAGAAAAATGCACTGACTTTTTATTTTTGTATGTATGGTCCATTCATTGAACTGTTTTTGAATATTAGAATGAGAGCCCACACACATAGAGATTTTATTCCTGTCTAAAGCTACTATATATCTTCTTTATGCAATTAACTTTTACACAAAAGGACAATTTTGATGCCTATGGTTTGATAGTTTACTCAGATTCAATTCCTAAACTTTAATAATGTCATTTTCTTCTTCTTATTTTGCTAATTTAACCCGTATTTAGTCTCTCAGCCGACAAATAACTTTTCTAAAAGTAACAATTTTACCCTTTAAAATGAGATGTTTTTAGTCACTGTGGTTTTTAGTAATGGATATTTGTGCAAAAGACCCTCAAGTTAGACTATTTTTTATATTAAAACCTCTAACCATTTTATATCGCAAAAAAACCTATAACCCGTAAAATTTTACAAAAATAGGATATTACCAATTGTAAACAGTTGAAAGTCACAGCCCACCGTTGACAACTCATCAATAACCAATGGAATTCTTTCGAAAAAGTAATTCCAACAAGATTTAAACAAAGGTATCAACAAGAAATTTTGATTTAAATCATAAAACACATGCAAGTAAATTCATTGGAGAGAAAGTTTGTCGGAGGTTGCAAGTCATTTTTTGAATAAAAACATTATTTGATAAGTTTTATTTAGTTCTGGATTTTTGTGCAATGAAAAATGATGGTAAGTATTAATTTTTCTCTGTAAATACCTACATTTACCAATTCATTTTCACACATCTCCTAACTCATGTCTCTATAATTCTACATCTTTTTTCTACATTTCCCTATGTTTTCATACAATGGATCCAAATTATATCACCCCAACATCACCCCGAAAATGACGTTTACAACGCGACCGTCAAACAATTTCGGGAATGCTATTCTATGTCATTTATTTTAAAACATGTTTGAAAAGTTCTCCAAGATAACCCAAAATGAAGTATCGTACCACTTATGGAGTTTACGACTCCAACAACTAAACGATCAATGATAACGACGTCGATCACGTACACAACCAGCTTCGATACTCACACTGCCGTACACAGTTAGGCCATCCCAAACGTGGATGAATTTGATGCTTTATTTATTGAACAGACACGCCCTCTCGGAAGAAATAAAGAAAAACGACTATCTTTAGACAATTTTCAATCAATCGGGCTGGCTACAATCCATGAATGGACGTTTTGACAACTTAAACATAACCTTGTAAACGTTCCATTGGTAACCAATCTAAATTAATCGAACTGAGTAAGTCAAAAAAAGAAGACAAAGATATCATATTCTTTTTTGCACTGCACAACCACCTAACGAGAGACGAAAGTGACGTCACATAATGACTCGAATGAAACAGATTATCAACCGAAAAATATGGGTGGGAGTTTGACGAATAATGAAGATCCAGATTTTATTTTGTTTTATCTTAAGTTAATTATGTTTATTTAATTAAGTACTTTTATTTTTATTATTTATTTAACTATGCATTTTTATTTTTATTCTTTATTTAGTTATGTTTAATTTAATATGTTCTTTATTTGTTTTCTTTAAGTAATGTATTTTGTTTAAATTAATTGAAAAAAAAGTAAACTGTCATGATCATTTCCGGGGTGTGAAGTTTGATAGAATGGTAAAGTGATGTGACGTTAACGTGTCAGATGTGTGAGCTGTAAAGTGTGGTGACCACTTTTGATACTTTAATGTGAGAGAAAAATTAAGTTTAATCATCGTACAAAAATTAGCAAATAACATGTTTAAGAGAATGCGTATGACTAATAAAAATAAACAGAGATGGATATACTTAAAATTATAGCAATTAATGCCTTGTCATTTTAAATGGTATTTGTAGTATTAAAATTACAAATAAAACTTTTATTACTAACTCGATATATACTTTAATTAAAATATTTATTAAATCAATCAAATATAGGTGTTAATTAATTTCTTTAGTCTTATTTTAATAAAGCTTTCATTAATTGATCTTAAATATGAAAAAAGTAAAAGTTAGCTTTGTTTAAATGTCTGAGACTAAAGTAAGTTAAACAAAGCTTTATCAATTTATTTAATGCAAAAAGAAAATGTAACAAAATATAAAGGTTTCTTTTATTAATAATAATAATATTTTACTACCAAAAAGTGGCTTCAATTCGAATTACCGAAAGATCATTAAAGGTTACTGCTAACTTTTTGTGCACCACAAAAATCATCAATTTAAAAGTTTGAAAAATAAATACGTCTATCACCGATAAGTCTCACCAACACAAAGTGGCTTAAAAATTGATTTAAATTTTAAGGTTTACTACAATGATAATAATACTTAATAGCTATATAATTTCATAAACATTTCATTTATGTACGTATTGTACTTTTTTAATTTATACACATTTAATAATATACTTTTATTTACTGTTCTAAATTTCTAATATATATTTCATTATTTTTGGGGAAAAAGTTATCATTTGTTCACTTGTATTTCAATTAACTAGTTGATCATACCAATCAAATGCATAATTGAAACTGAAATAAATATTAAAGTATGATTATTAATGTATAGAAAAATAGATAACTAGTTAAACATGCAAAACGGTTCCTTTCAAATTGATTTCATATATCAATCGTATTTTATAAAAATAATATATGGATGTTTTTTTTTAAAGTCATACAGTTAATAAGGATGAGGTTGTTAGTTAATTCCGAATATATTTAATTATGATAGTTAACAGGGTCATGGATTTTCATTTAAATTCGTTGGTTCTTAAGCTTTAAACTTTAATATTCTTTCTTTAACTCGTTCTTCTGATTGAGTCTTCTTAGCGAAGAACCAATAATTTTCTCAAAAAATCTTAGGTGTCATTTGGACTTTTAATACATACGTACCTTAGTATTTTGAAAATGTATCAGTGTCAAGTGACGCCTATTATTATTTACTAATAAGTCTGTCCCAGCCTACAACAATAATCAAATTGAGGTACATTTTATATTAGTGTTCTTGTTATTAATATTTCGTTTTGATGTCATTCGAATACAATGGTTCCTATTTAGAGTTTTAATTTTTCGCTACAAATGTTTTCTAAGCTTATAAAACCCTTCAGAACTTATGTAAAAGAATGTTTAGGGTACGTTTGCCATGAATAAATCACAAATTGTTTTTCTTCATTTATATGTCAATTATAATATTAAATAAAATTTCATCCTCTCGATTTAATCATATCAAATACACTCATACTATTTTTACATCAATAGACCTGAAATGACTTGTTTAACCCGTATTTCTTTTAATGGGTCGAAATTACCACCTGCCTGGTCATAAGCTAACCATGATATACGAAGCGTGTACGTAAAAAAAGGTTGTGCAAATTTTTTTTTTTCAAGTATTAAAGATATTTCAAACAAAGGAAGGTCGGTTTGAAACTTAGAATTGACCGATAATGACTTTGTCAACCTGGAAATTTTATTGAAATAGAATTTAAAATCTCAAAATGATTCCAGAGATAATATTAATAAGATATAGCCTTTAAAAGAAAAGGAAAAAGAAAAAATAAACCGAAGCGACGACACTTAACAAACATCACGTGCATAAAAATTCCATGCATATAGAGCCCGCAGAAATTAACACATCTTTAAAGCGAACACAGAAACCTTTGAAAATATAATAGTTTACATTAAAGTCCCTAGATTTGTAGATCCTCCTCGAGACAACACAAAATCTGCTTTTCTTTTTTCTTTCAGAAAGAGGACTTCATTTTGCACCAAATGGGAATCTTTCAGTCAGTGGGACTGGGACTGTGGAACGTCTGGTGAGCTTCACCTATAAACGGCTTATGTGCTAAACCACAACATAAAACAAACGGAAAACGTTATTCGTACATACTATCTAAAATATTACACTTTACCCCCTTCAATTTCATCAAATTCAAATACTTTCCACAATTTCTTGGTCCACAGCCTCTAGGAGTATTTTTGGTTGGTGGATAACCAAATATTTTGTTTCTTTTTTTTTTTTTTTTTTTTTTTTTATAATAATTAAAAACGACCTTTTATTATTAAAAACTTCGTTCCGAGGTCCAGTGTGGTGCTGCTGGACTAAAGTGCATAGATACGACTCTAGAATTAAGGAGTTCCATGATCGGTGTGAAACTGACGCATCGTGGAACTTTGTACTGGTTGATGGAAGCGCCTCTCGAGATCGCGTAGTCCATCAGCTCCTCGAAGGTTCCGTTCTGAACCACACGAATCTCTAACGGACCGATAGAGTTGTCCGCAACACGACTCTGTCGATACACCGAGTTTAAAGATTCCTCCATTGCCAAACAACATTGATCCAACACTGCTTTGCTTGGACCTTTTGTTGGATCTTTCATCAATAGCTCCCAGTAGATAACATAATGGCCCGGAATCGTTGTTGTGTCGCCGTAGCTAGTGTACTCAACGACGGTTGTGTTGAATTCTTTAAGAAGCTCGGAAGCGTTCTCAACTGCAGCTTGCAGCTCGGTTTCGTCGGTTTTATCGGATTCGATGCTAAGCAAAACATTCTTCCGTCTAATGAACTTGAACTGTGGGGCGGAGTTATGAAAACCCTTAACCTGAAGAATATCACCAACACGGTACCGGCATAGACCGGAGTACGTGGTGATCACGAGCTCGTATTCTTTTCCCAGCTCCAAATCCGCAAGATCAACCAAATGAGGTGGCGAGTCGCGTGAAATCGTCACGGGATTCGCTGGATCATGTGGGATGAACTCAAAATATCCCATGTTCGGCATGATCGTGTAACAAACCTCTGATGGTTTCACCATCGGAGTTAGATTCAATCCGAAGTAACATTCGGAAGAAGCATACATGGTACACGTCTTTGGCAAATTACCGCTATAGTAATCGAGAATGGGAATGTACTGCGCCATGGCCCCCGTAACGATAACGTCAAGGTACTTGGTGTTGGGCCAAATCCGAGTCATAATTCCCTCCCAATTCTCCTCACAACACTCCTCTCTTATAAACCGGGCCAGTTCTGGGCCCGGTTTTAGGATCTTGGTAACACATGCCCGAATTGCTGGATCGGTGACTTTAGGGCTCAGATTTCCAGATTCGATATCGTAAGCCAGCTGTTGCCAGTTGAGCTGGAGAAACTTGATGGCACGAACAAGGCCAGATGCGAAAACCGCACCACATCGAAGAACTTGTTCACGATAGATCAGCCCACAAAGCATTTGAGAATACATGCTCTGAAAGGCATCAACACATAAAATGGTTTCATTAGGGCTTGTGTAGACATTATACGGGTCAAAAGGTCGGGTTTTGAACTGCTGGCTTTTGTAGTAACTCGTCAAAACGGGTCGGGCTACCAACCCGCTTGGGGTTTTCGTCTCCGACTTGATGAACAAGAAGTACAAACCCTTTCCTTTGTCCAAACCAGGAACATACCTGCCACAAAGAGAACAACTTTAGCAAATAACCAAGAAAACTATATCTGGTTTATGGTTATATACGTAATTTTCCTAAAATAACTCAAATATTAACTACAAAACGTCGATTTGGTCGGGTTTTTACAAAAAAAAAAAAAAATTTATTATAAACGAAATAAGTGTTGCTCTAATTAGAAAAATTAAACTTAAGTTGTACGAATGTATTAGAATGGTGGGCTTACAGATTCATGACAGGCATGAGAAGGCTGTAAAGCTTCTGTCTGCGATCCATTTCAGCAGCAATGGTGGGCATCAGTTTTCTCTCACCAGCAGAAGTTCCAGAACTGTAACATTTAAAACAAACACATATATTAGCAATCTCCATGCATAACCATTGCAAAATCATCACAAATTTTTACTTTGTCAAGAAGAAACAATTCACCTTGTGAGAAACTCAGAAATGGGGTGCGAGGAAAGGATTGGAGAACGGTCGCCGTTAGCAATGCGCTGGATGTAAGGCTGGAGATCTTCATACGTAATGACCGGAACTTTCGACTTAAAACTTTCCCGATCTGTCGCACCGTCGAGATTCCATTGTTGCAGGTATTCCGTTTCAGCATTCTGTTCGAGAATCTCAGATAAGACATTTTCTTGAACGGCGTCACAGTTTTTCGTCATTTCTTCAATGAACTGGAGAGCTTTAGCATCTTTTTCACATGCCGGAGGTCCGAGAGGCGACGAGTTAGAAGAATCGACGGCCATATTCTAGAGAGAGAAAGTTTCTTTTTTTTTTGTGTGAGAGAGAGAAGATTAGGTTTTAGAGTGTGTGTATTTAGAAGGGAGCAGGCAGAGGAGGGTTTTATAGGATGATGGTGGGATGCCACGTCAGAGATGATGGTGGAATTGGCCGAAGGAATCATATTGTTTTGGAAGGGTTTAGACGGATGTTTGCATGAAAATGTTTTACATAGTTGTTGACGTAGTAGGGTGATGAGGAGACAGGTGGGACCATCCATGTCATCCTGTCTACTTGAGGTATGGACAGGTGGGGACAATTGCAATGACACGTCAGATCATGGACGGAATAGGAAATTTGTTCGGATATTGGACCACACGGCTCTTTTCTGGTGTGACTGTTCTTAGGGACAACGACGGCTGGCCGGCGTTCCGGCAATTTTCACTGTTCATTTAACGAGAAACCAACAGTTATGTTCTATTATTCATAATTTACTTTCATAAAATAATTAATACATTGAATACAACTACAAAAATTATATACTTCAAATTCAAGTATTAGTTTTTTTTTTTTTTTTTTTTGGTTTCTCAAAACTCAAAAGCAAAACCCATGTCTATTGAGTATACAAACAAAGGCATTCCCCTCCGCCTTGTCTGAAAGATATAGACCTGACCAAGCCGATGTCTCGACACACATTGCAAAACGTAAACACGAACGGGAGCCACAACAACAAATCACACCGACACTAAAAGACCAAGACTAACGAATAAACCAAAACTTGAGTACGAAATAGAATACATAATTTGTTAAGAACTGATTTCTATATAAGGAAAGTCTTCGTACAAAATAGAATACATTATTTCATGTGTTAAGTCGGAATAATAAGATGTATCTACAAATTAATTTGTGTAATTTGAAATGTCATCGACGTTAATATTAATGTTATGATCTAAACAATTTTCAAAGATGGGTTTTTTAAACATCACACGACATCAAAGCTAACAAGATATATGCTAAAGTACAAGCAAGATAACAATATGGTTAGTTACAAAAGAGCTTAGATATAGTGATAATATATATTAATTAAATGGAGTGGCCTTTTTTTACTATAAATTAAAAGGAAAGAACAAAAGTCCCACACATGACTTCATTAAATTAATTAAACATGGTTAATTATAGAGATATAATTAAATAAGTAATGATTAGTATTAAAATAAACAGGCATAACAAGATTATCAAATTAATATATAATTCTATCTATTTTGATAAAGACAATAATTAGAAAATTCGGCCATTAAGTATGTTTTATGATTTAAAATCAAGATATATACAGTATCATTTATCATTGACACGTCAATTCCGGTTCTCAATTTGTCATGCTCCATGTTGACGACTCGAAACATGTAAAGTTAGATGCGATATGTGTATGATAGTGAAATAAATAAACATTAAAAATAGAGTAGCTAAGAACATTTCATGAAACAAATTAAGATTAGACAAAATATAATTGTTAATTAAGTGTAACATTTATGATTCGACCCTTTTAAAAGTTTTATATCAATGAATTGAGAGGTAGATTTCCAAAGAAGCGGTGTGGAGTATGTTTCGAACGTATTTAATTAGGTGAGATGAGCAACCCATGTGACGTTTGCTAAAAATAATTAGGTGAGATGAGCCCAAAGGCCCAAAGTATTGAGATTTTGAAATGGTCAAATCCACAATATTTTCCAAATGATGAATGCGAATATTATTTTGAAGTACAACTAGATTTGATGAAGATTTTCTCCATGGCAAAATCGTTTGCCAAAATATTTATTGATTCACACTTTATCCTCCCTGTCCACTTCTTCTTCTATGCCTTGTCATAAAACCGTAGGTGTTATCGTATATAGAGTTAAGATCATACTATATCAACATATTTTTTTTTAATGTAACGATATGTTACATTTAGCCTGGCAAACTAAACCCATTTGCTTCATTATGGGTTGTAGTGGACCTTTTTTCCACTCTAGTAGGTGGTCTTTGGTTCCTTAATTTTACATGTGGGTTGAGAAAAGAATGTTTGCTGGTCGAAATTGGTTTACGCAAAGCGTTGCGAGTTTGAAAATCTCAAACAACAAAATGAAGAAGCACTGAGGTTGTGTCTAGTAAAAAGAATTAAAAAAATGCTTAAAAATAACATAACATAACATACATGTCATCAGAATTAAAAATAACCCAACCATAGTCAGAACAACGATCCATAAATGCTTAGTACAATACATAGAAATCTGAAATATATCGATAAAGTAAAGTCAAATGCAATACAGTGCTTCAAGGTACCAAACTAATTTTTACTTACTCAGAAAACTTTGAACAAACACCCAAATATATCCCAACCGAGTCATATTTTTATTCAATTTACCACAGTTGAGTATGAGAGTCTTCAAACGCCTCAAATAAGTAGCCTAGCTAGAAGGTTAGCTAAAGACTTGTCTTATCCTATAAAATGGTAACAACTGTTTTAAGTGAATGCTTAGTGAGTATAAGGATTTCATGCTCTACAAGTCTTTGTGCAGCACAACGAGTCACACCGACGACTAACATCAGATTATTTAGTATAGCTCGAAAGCCCATCAGATTGATGCACAACAAAGAATACTTGACATGTAATTGTATAAAAGCAATAATGTGCATCAAATAAGCGTTAGTTAGTAGAATGTCAGATGAATGTGAACCAACATGCCTCAATAAAACAACAACTGAATATAAACTTTCATTAAATTTTGTTTCTCCTTGAGATTTCAACCGAACCTCAAGTTTTTTCAAAATATTCTTTAATCATCAGAGTACCCAATTGTGTGTTAAACAACCCATATAGGACCCATTACATAATCATATGTTTTACATAAGAATTCATAGATGTTTTCTATTAAACATAACCATTATCAATTGTCTATTTTATATATACTTATATATTTTCATATTTGTATACATTTCCATAAACATCTCTATAAATTGTTAATTTGAAGTAAATCCCTTCTCATAGCTGACATCAATATGTCCATTACTACAATCATGTCCTTCTGCATATGGTTTCTCGATTTTTTTAATCGTCCAAGATCAAATCAAAACATTTTTAGTGGAATATATACTAAGCTTTTGTGTACTACTGAATATCTTTTCCATTAAGTCATTCCCAATCACTCCAGCTCATTACACAACATATCGTACTACTCAAAAGGCTTATTTAACACAATAGTAAATACAAATGTCAGTAATTCAATTTTTGAAATTGTCATTTACTCCTACATTCTGATCTTAATATTCCACACAGGGGCGGACCTAGTGATGAATTATGGGTCTCACTCGACACCGATAAATTTTCAAAATACTGAGATACGTATGTATCAAAAACTCGAGTGACACCTATGATTTTTTTTTTTAGTGACGCCTACAAAGACAATAATTGTAAAACTTTAAGACTTCAATAGATGAAAACTCGAAGGCAACAATTGTAAAACTTTAAAACTTACGATACTTATTGGTTTTAAGTTTTAATGTCATTGTACTATGAACTTTTTTAAGTAGAAAAATTTTGTTATTTGTAAATTTTGTATTGACAACCCGTTTCGTAGACCGATTTATATTAGAAAATATTTTGAAAATCTAAGTATTAAATTTACTCTAAAAAGTGACACCGATAACAAAAATTCCTGGATCCGCCACTGATTCCACATGTGATCTCGCTTTGGGAAAACTTTTACCAAAGTAGTTAATATAGTAAATTTCTTCGCAAACTACTTTGTTAGTGGCTACATACGTATAAGTATATTTGTTTCTAGGATTACTCATTTCACCAGCCCATGAACCTATCTATTATCTTGTTTTTTTTTTACCCATAACCTTTGAATTTTCTTGATCAATTTGATTCAACCCTTATATCCTTTTAATAACACTTCAATGTACTTCATCACAATTTATCAATATTCAAGTCAAGAAAACAAACAGAAAATTGAAGGAGAATAAATAAAATGAAAGAAACACAAAGAAAAAAAAGGCTTATGAGGAAGTGAAAATAAAGAAGATGGAGGGTGATACTAGAATCATTTACGATCATTTACATGTATTTACTTAAAAAAGTTTTGATAACATATTCATTTTATCAATATTTTTTTTTTGCATTTTCTCCCATCTGTCTATACTAAACCCTCTCTCAAGAACATAACGCTAGAGGTGGTATATGGAATTTGGAATATGTAATTGAAGTCATTAATTCGAAATTGTCACTACATTCTTTTGATAGCCATATAAACTTTATTGAATCAAATTGAAAAGCCATCACAACGTATAGTTCAAAAAGACTTATGTTTAGATCTAAAATTAATTTAAAGAAGGAAAAAGAGAAGAAAGAAAAAGGAAAAAGAAGGGAAGAAAAAAATTTGTGTTTTCTAAACATTTTTAAGAAGAAAAAGAGAAAGAAAATGAAGGAAAAGATTATGGCTATCCTTCCAAACCAATCTTTCCAAACGTGGGTGAAAAAGAAAGAAAATATGTTTTCTCATGTAATAAAATATCCATTTCGGAAAATAATTAGAAAAATTTTACAAACACGTAATAATAAAAAATACATGTTTCCTTTCTTTTTAATTATTTCTATTTAATAATACAAAAACTTTATTTCCTCGTTTTTAATTTTTCTTTGTATGTAATCTAGAATAGCTAGAAATAAAAACATTTCTCTCATTTTTATTTCCTTTGCTTTATTTTTCCTCCTGCTAACACTACAAAAAAAGTGTCATTAGTGACACATGCTTTTAGTGACACAAAAAATATGTTACTATATCTTACTTTTAGTGACACTTATAAAAGAGTAGGTATAGAGCAATCTTTTACCCACACTTTTTCTAAATTAGTGACACAAAAATTTTGTCACAAAATATTTGAGGCATATATCCACATACTTTTTTAGTCACTAAATATCTATACCAACTCCACTTTTACCAACTCTTTTTGTTGTAAAAAAAGTGTCACTATAGGTATCAAAATCTTTTACCTACACAATAAAAAGAGTGGGTAAAAGTGGAGCGAGTATAGATTTTTAGTGACTAATAAAGTATGTGTGTATAGGACTCAAGTATTTTGTGACACTAATTTAGAAAAAGTGTGAGTAAAAGATTGTTCTATACCTACTCTTTTTATAAGTGTCACTAAAAGTAAGATATAGTGTCACTTTTTTTGTGTCACTAAAAGCATGTGTCACTAAATGATATTTTTCTTGTAGTGTAAATTTTAAATTCAAGAAAGTAACGTTAAAACTTGATATATACCATGAGAGATATAACATTGTAATGTAGATGACTACAAGTTTTAATTTTTATAAAGCCCAAAATTAACATACATAGAAAAGTTTTATTTAAATATATCGATCTGAATCGTTCTGTTCAATTAGTAATTATTTTTTATGAGAGAAAATATATATATTGAAACTATAATTGTTGTAAACTTCCACACCTAACCAGCTTCTTAACATTGACAAATTACAAATCTATTAATAAATAAACGGATTTTAGATGATAATTTACATCTTATAACATCTGATACGTGTGTACACAAATTAAGTGCAAATAATAATTTCATAACATTTTCTTTGAAATTTATGTTATTGGTTGACTATTTCTATAAACATGTAAATAGATATATAGTTGTCGAGCATGTATGACGTTCATCCGTGCGTACATTGTGTTAATTTTCAATTTCTTGTCAGAAGGAAATTAATGCAATCAAGAAGGAAAATTGTATTTTTCTTTTTCTTAAAATTATTAATTGAAGTATTTGTACATCCTGGTGATCGAGCATCAGTTATTGAATGGACCAAAGTGCTTATTGCCTTCTAGCACAGTATATACTATCGAATGTGTAAATTTATAAGTAGGATAGAAAAGATATGTTTTGCTGTTAAAAAAAAATTATTGAATATTATGAATTAATTCATGGTATCAGAGAAACTAGACTTTTCCTTCCCCACTTCCTATTCCTATTCCTCTCCCTTACTGTCTTCTTTCTCTTATTTTTCACCTCTTCGTTTTTCTTCCTCCTTTACCGTTTCTTGCTTCCATGGCGTCTTCCAACCCAGATAATAATCTGTCCATGAACACAATTCTTCATTTCATCACAATTAAATTATCATCCACAAATTACTTGTTATGGAAGAATCAAATGATCCCTCTTCTCACTTTTCAAGGATTGCTTGGGCATGTGGATGGATCTTCTTTACCTCCTGTTGAACTAATTGGTGATGATAAAACCACACTGAATCCGGCTTTTCAAGCATGGTCTACTAATGATCAACGGACCATCATACTTATTCACGCTTCTCTATCGGAGGAAGCCTTCTCTGAAATTGTCGGACTTCTCACTGCACGTTCAATTTGGCTTGCCCTTGAAGGTGCGTATGGCAATTCCTCCATGGAAAGAATTCAAACTCTTCGTGATCAATTACGTCATCTCACCAAAGGTACGCTTTCTGTATCTGAATTCGGAAGACGGTTTAAGAATATTTGTGATCAATTATCTGCGATCGGTCATCCCGTTGAGGAATCGGATAAGACCCATTGGTTTCTCTGTGGTCTTGGGGCTGTCTTTGAAACATTCTCCACGGCTGTTCGTGCCTCCCGTATTTCGTATGTTTTTCGTGATTTATTGGCTCAAGCCGAAGGACATGAGATGTTTCTTCAATCAATTCATGGTGCCTCTCCTACTGTTGCTTTTTCTGCTCAACAGGCTCATCATCAACACGCTTTATTGTCGTCTTCAACGACTGCCACCCAACAGCCTCCTGTATTGGCTCCTCATTTACGTCATCAAGGGTCGGTTTCTGTTACTGGCTTTCGAGGAAGAGGTGGTCGTAATTCCAGTGGTGGTCGGGGTCGTGGTAGGAGACCCCCCCATTGTCAACTATGTCGCACCAACGGCCATTTTGCGAATGCTTGCCCTCAACTTTCATCCTTTGCTCGTGCCTCACCCACTAGCGATTCCGATCTTGCTCGCGCTTTTCATGCCCAATGCCATGTGAATACTTCTACCCCAGATTGGTATGTTGATTCCGGGGCCTCGGATCATATGGTCTCCTCTCCTACATCGGTATCAAATCCCTTGCCTACTGTTAAGGATGCATCGGTTTTATTTGGTAATGGTACTTCTCTTCCCATTTCTAGTATTGGGTCTTCTTCCATTGCCCCTCATGTTCGCTTACGTGATGTATTGGTTGTCCCAAATCTTACAAAAAATTTATTATCTGTCAGTAAACTAACTCGTGACAACGATGTCGAAGTTGATTTTTCACGAAGTTTTTTCACTATTCAGGATCGAATAACGAAGGAAATGCTGGCTCAAGGAACGTGTAATCATGGGCTATATGTTTTAAAGGATGCTCCAAAGATTCAAGCACTTTTTGTTCAACATAAATGTAAAGGTTCTTATGAGTTATGGCATTCTCGTTTGGGTCACATTTCCTTTGACACTATTTCTTTGTTACGTAAGTTGGGACATTTGGAGGTTTCCTCTATTTTACCAAAGCCGGTTTTATGTTCGTCGTGTCAATTAGCTAAATCATCTCGTTTACCATTTGATAATAACCCGAAACGTGCATTACATATATTAGACATGGTTCATTGTGATCTATGGGGCCCATCACCCATACTTTCGGTTGATGCGTATCGGTATTATGTAACCTTTGTTGATGATCACTCTCGGTTTACTTGGTTTTATCCGCTTAAATCCAAATCTGAGTTTTCTATAATTCTTGACAAATTTATGAAGTTTGTTCAAACTCAATTTGCAACTAAAATAAAAATATTTCAGAGCGATGGAGGAACCGAATTTTTGAATAATAATGTGAAGCGGATGCTCCATGAAAATGGTACCTTTCATCAGATTTCGTGCCCATATACTCCACAACAAAATGGTCGAGTTGAACGGAAACATAGACACATTGTTGAGACCGGGCTTGCCATGTTATTTCACGCTCATGTACCCACTTCATATTGGGTTCACGCTTTTTCATCGGCGGTGTATATTATCAATCGATTACCTACAAAGGTTCTGTCTTCCAAGTCTCCATTTGAAGTCTTGTTTAATCGTATCCCGCAATATGCTAATTTTAAACCCTTTGGTTGTCGTGTATACCCTTATTTACGAGACTACGCTGCTCACAAGCTTGCTCCAAGGAGTATTCCATGTATTTTCATTGGTTATAATTCTCAATATAAGGGTTACCAGTGTCTTGATCCGATCTCATCACGGATTTTTATTACTCGTCATGCCCGTTTTGATGAGTTGTATTTTCCGTTTACTAAAATACCCTCTTCTACACCTCTATCCACTCTAACCCTTCATACATTTCTCCGTGACACTCAAGACTTATCTATACCCATGTCATCTACTCCTTCGCCATCTACATCACCTCCATCCTCTAAACCTTGTGACTTGTGTACGCCTCTTCCATCAGGTACATTCAACCAAGATTCTTCACATGACACCGCATCCTCTGGCGGCTCAACTTCCAGCCCAGAGAACTCGTCATTTACCAGCTCCCAAAACACTCCTCCTATCTGTCCACCTTCCCCTCCCCGTCCGCCTTCTCCACCACCCCCACCGCTTGCTTCAACTTCTCCGTCGGAGACTATCTCCTCCTCTCACCCAATGGTTACTCGTTCTAAAGCAGGTATTTTTAAACCCAAACATCGCGCGGATCTTTCTGAATTTCATGCTCATGGTCTTCATCAAGTTTTATTTGCCTCACGTGATCCAACGCATCACACTCAGGCCATGAGTGACACTAAATGGGTGGATGCTATGCGTATGGAAATGGATGCTATGAGCCGTAATAATACGTGGTCCTTGGTTCCACGTCCTAAAGGCAAACACGTTGTTGGGTGCAAGTGGCTGTTTCGGACCAAATACCGTGCTGATGGTTCCATTGAACGTCACAAGGCTCGTCTTGTGGCTCAAGGCTTTAGTCAAATTCCAGGTGTTGATTTCTCACATACCTTCAGCCCGGTTGTTAAGGCCACCACCATCCGGGTTGTTTTATCATTAGCGGTTGTTAATAATTGGCCGTTACATCAATTAGATGTCAACAATGCATTTCTTCATGGCGAGTTGTCTGACACAATTTTTATGCATCAACCACCGGGATTCGTTGATTCCAGATTCCCCAATCACGTTTGTAAACTTCACAAAGCAATTTATGGTCTTAAACAAGCCCCTCGGGCATGGTTTCAACGTCTACATTCGTTTTTGGTGGCTGATGGTTTTCAATGCAGTCGTGCCGATCCATCTCTTTTCATCTTCAAGCGTGGTACATGTTTGCTATACTTGCTTGTGTATGTGGATGATTTGATTCTTACCGGCAATGACTTCTCACGCATTCGGTCTTTTATCAACAAATTACATAATGAGTTCAAACTTAAAGATCTTGGACGCTTGAATTATTTTCTTGGTCTTGAAGCATCCTACATTGAGTCGGGTCTCTTTTTAAGTCAGACCAAATATGCGCAAGATATTTTATCACGGGCTGGTTTGCTTGACTCTAAACCGGTGGCCACACCATTATCGTCCTCCGCTTCTTTGTCTCTTAATGGGGTACCTTTCTCTGATCCTACTATGTATCGTTCTTTGGTGGGTGCCCTCCAATATTTAACCATCACTCGTCCCGATATCTCTTATGCCGTCAATCAAGTGAGTCAATTTCTTCATGCTCCAACGGAGGATCATTATCTCGCGGTTAAACGTGTACTACGATATATTAAAGGCACCATGTCTTTTGGGTTAATTTTCTCTCGACCCAATCCCACTACTTTGGTCGGATATTCTGATGCTGATTGGGCTCGTTGCATTGACACTCGTCGTTCCACCTATGGCTACTCGATATTCATGGGGGGAAATCTTATATCTTGGAGCGCCAAAAAGCAGCCTACTGTTTCTCGTTCAAGTTGTGAATCTGAATATCGAGCCATGGCGAATACTGCTGCGGAGATCGTATGGATCACACACCTCTTAAGGGAACTTCATGCGTTACCTGCTGGTCGTCCTACTCTATTATGTGACAATCAAAGTGCTTTGTTTCTTACGCAAAATCCAGTTTCTCATAAGCGGGGAAAACACATTGAGCTTGATTATCATTTTATCAGGGAACTTGTTGCAAGTGGTAAGCTCCATACGATGTTTGTTCCAACCAAGCTTCAAGTGGCAGACATTTTCACTAAAAGTCTACCGCGACATCAATTTGAGTTATTTAGGAACATGCTATGTCTCGGTCCGCCACCGTTACGCTTGCAGGAGGGTATTAGACAAGATTAATATTCATTATTGGTAATAGTATAGGGGTTTATTATGTAAATTGTTTGTGTATATATATCCTCTGTTATGTATTCTTGAGATAGGGAAATTATGAATTAATTCAAATATATTCAGGGCCGGCCTATTGGGGTGTGCAACCTGGGCTACTGTCCTGTGCCCAATAGCCAAGGGGCCCAAAAAAAATTCCTCTGATATATAGGCATAGTAATTTACTTATTTTGCTATTTGTTTAATTATGATATTTACATACATATTTACATGATTGTTTCCTTTAATCTTTAACTGTTATATATACATACATATTTAGAGGACTCTTTATAAGTTTTTGCCAGCCAAAAAACGATAGGAACGTCCCTGAATATATTTTTATTTAAGTATAAAACCTAAATTAAATTGTTTTTATTTTTCAGAAACAATTTAATTAGATAAAAATTTTGGATTTTGTCAATGACGAATCAAGTAGTACGTAATAATAAAAACGTGTATTGTTTGACTTGTAGAAAACAGAGAAGCTTTTTAAGTCTCTATCTTCGTCATAACAAATGGTATTAATTATGAGGTGACCAAGCGAATCAAAATCCAATCCGTTTTATTTTATTTTTTTTTTTCAGTTTTAATTTATAATTTTTTGGTTTAAATTTTGTTTTTTCAATTTGGATTTCAGTTTTTAAGTATTTAATTTAATTTTTTTTAAAAAAAATGTTTTTCGTCTCCTCTCAAACACATATATAAGTTCAGTACTAAATTATTACCGTCTAAATCTAACAAAATTCTACCTATATATTACCCATGGAAGTGAGAGAATGTATTTACATGGGTGATTAACAGCCGTCTGATCTCCCAGGAATTAATCTCAGCCGTGTTAATTAGTTTACTTCTGTTTATGCATGGAGTACACAACTTTAATGCACAAAAAACTGGTTTCAGGAAACTGAATTCCCTCACGTCGCCAACAGTTACATCCATGATTTCCAAATTTTCTAGCACACGTCTTCACATATTTTCTCCTCTCACCCACACAAAACCGGTAGCAGACTTTTTCTCTCTTTTCTTTCCTCCCTCAACCTAAGAAATTGATATTCGCTTCACTGATTCTTCAGAATTCCCAAACCCTAACCTCATCTGAAACCGAAATCGAAAACGAAGACACAATCTCTCCAGATTTACACCATCTAGACACTCTCACCGGCGGCGTACAAATGCTACCTCCGAGAGTCTCTACAACAACCATCCTCGTCGTGACGCCGTCAGAGTCAAAGCCATCACATCTCTTGCCACCGTCAAAGGTCACGCAAACGCTAATGGTCAAGGTGGACGAAGCAAGGCGGATTTCAGTAGTTGTGTTATCTCCGGCCTTGCACAGGGCTCAGATGTTATTTTACTCGTATAGGTACAGAATCTCCACCGAAATACTCAAGTTTTGTCCATCATTCATAAGTTGCTAGATGATTGTTCTTCTCCATTTCAGCAATTGATCATTTGTAAACTTTCTTCTGATTGTTCATCATCTTAAGCTTTCTTTTGGTTGGTAGTCTGGATGCAAAAGAGTCAGTAAGATAATTTGACAAGGAACAAGGATCATCACATCATGATTGCAGATGAATCAACAAGCCAATCTCCCTGGTAATGACTATTATTACTCGTCTCAAATTCTGCGGTTATGTTTTTCCTTTGTAACATTCTTGGGTGATTTTTCATTTATTTTTACTAACAGATATTATGAGGTTGCAGACAAGGTGTTTGATAAAATGTTCCAAGTATTTTACCTGCTTCCTCCCAAGGTTGGTTGTCCCTTTTAAAAGTCCAAATGTTGCTTATTGGTGTTCATTATCTTTGGTGTCGTATAATTCATATATATTGAGCATTTATGAATATTGTCCAAACTGTGGCACAAATGTAGGTACATTTGTTTCAACATCTTATGGGGATAAAAATTGTACTTTTATGTAAATAAATTTATATATTGTTTAGAACTTGTAGCAAAATGGTAGCATGAGGTCTTTGTGTTTACACTTGATAAAGTTTTGCAGGGACAAAAAAGGCTACAACACTAATCTTGCATACACAGTTATACACCTCTCAAATTTCTAGGAAACGGTAACGATCTATTAATCATGACTCAACAAGCTATTGTTTCGTTAATTGATCCCCATTCTGGTTCATCATATTTGTTAATTCATTTGCTTGAGTTTATATAAAGAGCGTAACATGTTAAGGAAAATAAAGGAAAAATCAGAATGATTTTAAAAAGAGACGATCAACGGATCAAGGGGAATGGTGAAGCAAAACACAAGAAATTTTAACGTGGTCACCGAGGCATAGACTTAAAGGTAAAATTAATCAAATCAAATTTCACTTTAGCTTTCATTTTGTGCCTATTTCGTTTCTAGGTTTGGTTTGCGTTTCTATATATATACAAGCTCTTTACTGTTTATTCATTTGAAATGATAAATTTTTGGCACTTTTGGGATTTTTTTTGACTTATTAGAACAATTGAACGCAATATAACGTTCTTCCTAATATTGTTAAAATGTCATGCAGATTCTGTTTTACAATATCAAGTAATCATATTTCATTCTTTCACGTGTAAGTTTTCATATAAACTTGACACAAGAAACAAGTCCAACACTATTTGATATTTGATTTCCTACAACTTTTAAGATATGCAGAAGGGTAGTGTTGGGTGATGCAGTGTTATTATGTAGATCACCGTTACTGGCAGAGGTAACTTTCCTTTTCGTATTTTATTTTACCACCGGTTTCTAGAAATTATCACTTACTTATAATACGTACATGAAGTTGGATTTCATTTCAGAGTTTTTTTCAATTTATCATATTATCCCTTATAATATACAGGCTACCATTGCCAAAGATTGTTTGTGCTTTTCTTTTTATAAATTAACATTCATCAATTTCTAAACTTCATCTCAGGTGCTTTTTGGTGATGTACTGGTATTATATAGGATGTTATTTTTTCTATTCATTATCTTCCATATATATATATATATATATATATATATATATATATATATATATATATATATATATATATATATATATATATATATATATATATATATATATATATATATATATATATATAGAGGGATGTTCAATGGAAAACCACCATGCACCTGAAAACTTGTGAAAACCGCACTGCACCACCACAAATGCATCAAATTCCCCGCGTGATGCATCAAAATCCCGCGTGATGCATCAAATTTCTCGCTCGATGCATCAAAATCTCACGTGATGCATCTTCTTATTTACGACATGCCACTGCTTTTTTCATGAAATGCACCAAATCGGACGGTATGCGTAGGTTTCCACAGTTCTCACGTGCATAGTGGTTTTCCATTGAACCCACCCCTATATATATATATCTGTGTGTGTGTTTCTTTCAGGTTTTATCCTTATCATTATGCTTCATTTGCTTCTTATCTTAATGATCTTTGACAATCACGTGTAAGATTTTAGCTAGATTCTCCATTCAAACTTTAAACCATTTAATCAGCTATTAGGAGTTTTCCTTGCTGTATGGTCTCAACTGCTATAATTCTATTTCCTAGATTTGTATCCATACTAATTTACAAGTTTAACAGAATTCTTCTGCAGTTCCCATGCACTTCAAGAGCATTACAGAAAACTGATGACAAATCCAAACTCACCTATTATTGATTTTTGTCCAACAGGTATTCTTAGTGCATCAAAACATTCATGGTGTTGAAACTTTTTTGAAAGCTTACATTCCCTTTTTATATCGTTTCCTTTTTAGCGATTCTGTTTTGGCCATAATACGATGATCTGCATGTTGAGTTGCTTAACGTTCTGATTGTATGAAGATATTGATTGATTTAATTGCCTGGTAATTATTTATATAGTATATCGAAGTTGCCATCTATTCTTGATGACTTCAACTTTTGTTGAATGCTGAAATTTCTTATGATACTTGGTTCCTTGGTGTACTTTCTTTTATAATTTTTGCAAGAGGAAGCACCAAGAACACGTATTTTGTCTAACATTCTTTTTCATGGCATTATCACTCACACGGTGGCCATACATATTTTTTTAGATAGCAATTGTAAGTATTTGACAGACAAATATACAATCAATGTCAGGGAACAAGTTCACAATGTCTACTTCAATGTATAATCTTACATATTGTTGCTTGCCAGATTTTAACTATATATAATCTTGAGGTTTGGTTAATTTTTACTTTTGTAATCTTTATGCATGTGATCACAATGAATTTGGTTAGTATATTTCCTTGGTTAAAATTTAAAAAACATATATATAAGGTTGCGTTCAATTTTGAGCGATATTGTGTTTTTATCTTCCCCTTTTATGATTTCTATACATGATTAACATCACTATTTTTGATTATTTATTAATTTAGCTTCACTTTGTCATTATTTGTGTGTTATGTTGTGGTGTTGAACTCTTTCTTGCTTATATAGATATGAACAAATATTGCATTATATTTCGGATTGCACTGTAGATTCAGATGGGTTGCTAAAAATTTTATAAATACTAATGAGCTTATGCTTAATAAATGTCAACTACTACAATGAAGTATGGTATACGAAATATTAGAGTGTGAGCTTACATTTTTAATATGTTGCATGATGTTTATGTTTGTACTTTACGATTTCAAATCTAAAGGATACATGTGCAACTTATGTAGCAAAGCATTTCAAATGTGGCATTTAAACACAATTTAGGTATTGGTAATTTGAGAGCTTGGCTTTATATATCATTGTTGTATAAATGGGAAGTGGATGCTTAATACACTTGGTGAGCTTGCATTTTATAAATGGTGGTGCTTCTGTAAGTAGACCTGAACACGCTTCTAGGCGTGATTTATTTTTATCCATCTTCTTTCTCATAATTAATTGCTTGTGATATCTATTTTCTGTATCTCAGGCTCGAGCCGTCATATGCAACCCATAAATCCAAGAATGCTTTTGATCCTCATACGGGATAATCGATTTTTTATGGAGATATGATGTGATACACCATTTTTTAAAAGATACATTATGGTTTTGGCTTCAGGTATGATTGTTTCATCCATGCTGATTCTTGGATACTTCTAATGTATGTTACTGGTAGCGAGTCGCCTGTGGTTGTCGTTCTTTATGAACCCATGGAGCTTGCATTACATATGGTAAATCTGGGGCCAATAAATTAATTTTATTAATTGATAAGACATGAAATTTAAACAAAAGTTGTAAGTTCCACAATGTCCAAGTAATCTCATAAGTTGATTAAAAAAACTTAAGGTTCACATTTCACAACAGGGTTCTTCATATCTTCGTTCAGCCCAGATGGTAAACATATTACCTATGGACTTCAAGTGTGAATTCCTTTTACATAAATCACTTCCCATTATTTAAATAAAAAATCATAGAACATAACATTTGATGGTTGAGTATCATATGTCCAATTGATGAACAGACAAATGAAATAGTTTAATTGCTACCTTTTCAATTAGTGTTAATCGTGTATATTCTTCTACTTCATAATTACTTATATGTATTACACTTGGAGGAGAGAGAAGATTTCTCTATGGGTTGATTGAATTTTTAGATATTTTTTGGATAAATAATCACCGTTGTATAGACTTTTTTTCATGAACGAAGTACAAGTGTTTTAAGGATATTTAGATTCCACCATCATCACCTAAACCGCTTTCTGTAGTATGCAGTTACCGGTAGCATGATGAACATCCCTTTATAACACATGCAGAACTACAAAAGGGAGGAGAGAACACTGTGTCTACCGCCTCATGTATAATACCATCAGTCTCCCTCTCGGTACCATCAATTGTTTGCTTCATTCGTCTCTGCTTTCCTCCCTGGCCTTCTCGCTGCAGCACAATAAATCTGGAGACAAACAAATTCTGCTTTGTTTTGGAAAGGGAAATCTATCCTTTATATGTCGTCCGAGTTTCAGGTTTGTCTCTCGGTCTGATTTCAGTAAAGTAATTCAATTTTTTTTGTTTGAGAAATGATTTACACATCATTTGACACTTCGACTACTTAAGATTCTTGATGTTGAGTTTTAGTGTTTACATGTGAGCAGATCATGTTATTTCAATATCTGTGAACGAGGACATCTGAATATTAGGTTTTTATTTAATTATGGGCTTTAATAAAATAGTGGTTTTTATATTACCTATGAAATAGACGTAAACTCTCTACATGGGTAGATTGGAACTATTGATCAAAGTAGCATAAATCTTAGTCGTTTTAAATTGGAGGCTTATTTTAAAACTCAACGTACAACCATTTTAAGCAATGGAAACAAGTATTTGCCCCCTATGGTTGTCTTCGTATCATAACCGTGTGGTGCAACCACCATTCCATTACTACATTCATACGCTCTTTTCAACATCCTTATTGTGTAGAACATTCAAAGGAAGTGAGTAAAAGTCTAAAAGAGAACAAATGGAAGTGTTTATGAGTTTGTGTCTTTGAGAACTATAGTGTAAATACATGCATATCAAACTCTTTGAATCATAATTTAAAATAAGATTAATTTTGTTATTTTGGTAAGAAGGCAACAAGTTACTGATCTTATGTTTGACTCTTTTACACCATGACTTGATTGCTTATTCATGATCATTGTTCAATAGGTATGAGCCAATGTGCAACATGCATGTGACAATTTTGGCTGTTCATCGTCCCCAAGGTTAGATTTCCATCTCCTTTTCTTCGTTCTTCAATACCATTAGTTGATCCAAAAGTTTTAGTTATATGTATGATCAGATATGTTTTTTTTTTTCAAGTGAGATGATGGTTTTGGTAATTGTTTCATATGTTTGGGGTTTAGATTAATTGTGCTTTACCCAAACAATTTTTGTTGTAAGTTTGATGTCAAAATAAGAAACATGTAACATTTGGAATCCAGTGGCCATGTATAGTCAAGTTTCTTGACTGTTTTGTCACACATCTAGAATCCACTTGGCCTTTTATCATATACTTTTAGTGCTTCGCTTTGCTCTATGATCATTAAAAAAATACTTAAGAGGGTTGAGATGTATGCGAAGAAGAAAGCTTGGATATGAAGTGGACTTTGTTCTTGAAGGTACATTCCTTTCCGGTCTATATTTTAGTTGAAAATAATTGTATGTTTGAAACAAAATATAAGACATCAATAATACCTGCTTTTATTTGTTTATTTATTTTATCTTTTTTGTAGAAAAGTGTATTCAGTATTGCTATCAAAACTGGAGTACCAGTGGTGGTTTTCTCTAATTATTACTGAAAAAATTATGTCTGCAGGGATGGAAGGTACATTAAACACAGGGATAGCCTATTAAAGGCGATAAACTTGACATGCTATGCACCAAGCTAGAAATGTAATTGTAGATGAGCTCATATCAAAGGTCAAGATCATCTGCAAGAAATTTTGTTTTGATTGTACTCTATTGAGATTTGGTGTATTTAAAATTTACTTACATAAATGGTTTTGATTAAATACTTCTAAATATACAATCAACATTAATGGTCAAATTGTTTGTTATTTTTGGCATTTCATAAATTTATGTTTTTATAAGCATAAGAAAATTTATACCGTGCACCGCATGGGTATTACACTAGTTAAGTTATAGTTACGGAAAACAAACACCAAAACAATTGAAGTCGTTACGAAATATTAAAGTGAAACAAAAACCAAGGATTTATAGAATAAACAAAAAGAAAAATCTTCAAAAAATTATCAAATATTCAAATTAATAAAGTTGAAATGTTATATTTTGGTTTCATTTTCTTCTGGTTTCTTATACGACCAAACCAAAACCGAACTAAAATTTTTGGTTTTTGAAATTTTATATTTCAAACTGAACGCTTTGGTGTTCTCGTTTTTTCCTCCCATTGTCTCATGTTATATACTTTTATGATAAACTTAACAAGCAAAAAAAAAAAAAAAAAAAAAAATGCAGACGTGATATCTATAAATGTTCATATAAAGTTTAAAAATGTGAAAATCAGGTTATTACTAATGTAACCTCTAAATTAAAAATAACCCATCCATATATGCTAGGAATGTATCCACATAACCTATAACATATTTGATATTGTACAGGTGTAGTCATGATAATTGTTAAATACTTAAAAGACATATGCATAAACTTTTATAATGATATGATGTACTTTAAGGCAATGTTAGACACGTAGCTTACGGGGGCTTAAAAGAGTTTGAGCTTATGGTTTTCAAAATCCCAAGCTCATAAACTGCGTTCTAATAACTTTTTGATGAGAAGTTAATCCAAGTAATTTTTGGATTGAGCTGGAGCTTATGGAAAACAAAATTACAAATACCCTTTTATAGTATTGTTTAAGTATACATTTTAAAAATCTAACCTTATACGTTAATTTACATATAAAAACTTCGTCTCGTGTTACATTGCTAAACATGTATATATTTAAAAACTTTATATATTATATATTACAGATTGATTTATGTTTAGTGTATTCTGTTGGGGGATTCTAATTTGTGCTAAAAACGAGCATGAAGGTATGATGTACACACATACAAGTCATATTGTAATATTGAACTTTATATAATGTGGAGGTGAAATGGGTTTGAGACCACTTGGTCTTAAAGGTAGGTTCCTTTATAAAGAAATTAAGATCATATTATCTTGATTAAAAAACCTAACACATTGATTCGTTCTCGTGAGCCTCTACACTACAACTCTGAATTCAGCACATTGAAAGTTTGAAACGGCACTAAAGATTTTCTAAATTGACTTTTAAAAGTCTTTGTCTCCTTGTAGTTCTAGTTGCCATTTTGACAAGCATATACGTGTCGTGTACAAGTACATCTCAATTCTCATATACTATTTTTTTTTCCTTTTTCTTTTAATGACAGTTCTCGAGAAATTAAAACTCCTGACTTTGATTTATTTAAATAAATATTAATCTCAACTGTTAAAGTCACTGTTATATGATTGGTGTAGGATTTAATAATGATGTATATTTTTCGATCACACGTATAGATTGAAGTATCATCAATCATTTGATAAGCTTGCTCGGACAATTACATCATTACGTCGAACAAGTATTAAAGTGAATAGTGACAGCCACTTCGAATTGTGGCGGAATTTGTACAAGTTGTCTAATGTCTATGCATGTTAGTTTTATAAAAAGTGGTAAAGGGGAATAAGGGTGTTGGGTGCATGAACATGAACTATTAACCTACCGGCCAAAAGGTGAGTCAACCACACAAATAAACGGTATAGAAAAAGTGAGACACTCTAAGAAACTTTCAACCATGAATCCATGATGTTTTTTAATGTAACCACTCCAATCAATTTACCTTAAATTAAGTAGATTAAGTTTTTGTAAAAATTATATTTAATTTGTTTGCGACGTAATCATTCCGGGGAACGAAACCCTCCTACCCTTTTTATCAAGTATTTTAGTTAACCTTTGCCCAACACAAAACATGTTGAATCTATGCTTGGAAGCTACAAAAGGCTGGCCATAGAAATAAGAATGAAAACACCCACAAAACATGGAATAGACGAAGTTCTGGAAAATGGCATGGCTTGCTCTGAATCTCTGATACAGTTAGGTGCTGTTTGTTTTTTAAGAGGTTAATGTCTGCGGTCTGCAAACTTAGCTGTAGAACTTTGCGGTCGGAAGAGATGGCCTAAAGATCCGCGGTCTTTGCAGACGCGGGCAGAGGTCTTACAGACGCAGGAAGACCTTTGCAGACGCGGACATACGAAAAAAAAAACAA